>CM027395.1:52192219-52302169 GCA_015711505.1 Sylvilagus bachmani
GCACAGCTCTGCTCCTCTCTCGCCTGAGAGCTGCCAGCTGGCCACTTCCTGAGGCACCCCCGCCCCACGGCCCCAGTGTGGCAAGGACAAGCCTTGGGGCAGGGGTGGCGGTGCTGGGGGCGGAGTCACACTGCCTCCCAGATACCCACCCCGTGTCCGAGTGCCTGGCTCAAGTCCCGCCTCCTGCTACCGTGCCTGGGAGCCCACAGTGATGGCCCAAGGACTTGGAAACCTGCACCCACGTGGGACACCCGGAAGAAGCTCCTGGCTCCTGGCTTCAGATTGGTGCAGCTCCGGCCATTGCGGCTAACTGGGGAGTGAACCAGTGGGTGGAAGACCACCCCCCACCACCACCTCTCCTTCTCTCTCTGTGTAATTCTGACTTTCAAGTAAAATAAATAAATCTTTTTTAAAAAAATAAGCAAACTTTTAAAAAAGAGACGTTCTAGGACTAGCCAAGCTGACTCCTCAGGCATGCATAGCCCCCAGCACAGAGACACTTACCTGGGAGAGGCAGAGGACTGGGCCTGGGGCACATCTGTGGGGGAGGCTCCATGGCGCATCGAATGGCCCCTGGGGGCTGGGGCTAGGGACCCCGGGGACAGGGACAGGCCCAGGCTTCTCGGGGAAGCGCCCACAGGCCTCTCACTCCCCTCAGAGCTCACCTCCCCCAGCGGGCACCAACAGCAGGGTGGGCAGGGGCCGGCGTGTCGTGCTGGGCTGCCGGTAGTAGAGAGCACAGGGCTGGCCTGGGAGCACAGCGCTGAGACGGCCGGGGCCTTCGTGCCCTGCGCCCGAGCCAGGCGGGCAGCGGAAGGGCCGAGCGCCATGGACCGCTCTCAGGAGGGGCTTCTCAGGCTTCCTGTGGGCCGTCGAGGGCCGGCTGAGGCCTAACTCCTGACACCTGGGACACCGTGCCTTCTGGAAGCAGGATCATCACTGATTTAATTCAGCCGGCCTCTTTATTTGTTTTTAAATATTTTATTCTGTTTTTAGAGATTTATTTAAGGTTTTTGTTTGTTTTTGAAAGGCAGGGTTATAGATAGAGAGAGAGGTCTTCCTTCTGCTGGTTCACTCCCCAAGTGGCCACCGTGGCTGGAACCGGGCTACACAGAAGCCAGGAGCTTCCCAAGGGTCCCCCACGTGGGTGCAGGGGCACAGACTCTTGGGCCATTCTCTGCTGCTTTCCCAGGCGCATGAGCAGGAAGCCAGATCGGAAGTGGAGCTGCTGGGACTCAAACCGGCATCTGTCTGGGATGGTGGCCCTGCAGGCAACAGCTTACCCTGCTGCCCAGAGCGCTGGCCCTGTTTGTTTATTTGAAAGACAGCATGGCAGAGGGACAGAGGGACAGGTCTTCATCTACTGACTCACTGCCCAGCGGGCCTGAACAGCCAGGGCTGGACCAGTCTGAAGTCAGGAGCCTGGAAGTCCATCCTGGTCTCCCATGTGGGTGCAGGGGCCCAGGGACTTGGGCCACCACCTGCTGCCTCCCCAGGGGCAGTGCAGGGGGCTCGACCCGAAGTGGAGCAGCCGCCAGGACTAGAACCTGGGACCACGGGGCACCAGGGTCACAGGTGGCAGCCTAACCTCCTGCGCCACAGCACTGGCCCCTAAGTTGGGTTCTGGAGATGAACTCTGTAACAGGTGCGCACCACTCACAAGCAAGAGTCCTTACCAGCCCCCGGGGAGGGGAGGTTGAGGGACAGGCCCAGGGAGGAAGACCGCCAGCAGATGGGGCAGAGACGGGAGAGCGTGGTCCCCAGCCCAGGAACTGCAGGACCCTCCAGGCACTGCAGCGGCAGGAAGTTGTGACGGCCGACTTCACGTGTGACCTTGACCAGGTCACATGGCGCTGGGGTGCTCGTTCCAGTGTCACGGGGGGTGTGTCCTTGGGGAAGCCGGCGGCCCTCCCTGGTGTGGTGGGCCTTGTCCAATCAGGCGAAGGTCTGCAAAGAGCAGAGAACCCAGGCGGGAGCCTCGGTGTTTCCTGGCCTGGGCTGGCCCTCAGGCTCACGGACTCAGCCTGGAGCTCCTGCCGTCGGCTCGCCGGGGGGCCCCAGCCACCCGTATCCCGTGGATCTTGGGACTCATCCGGCTCCACGGTCATGGGAGCCGATGCCTTAAATGGCCCCCCAGACCCTGCCTCCTCCAGTTCTGCTGCCCCGGAGAGCCCTGACGACAGGGGCCTCAGAAGTGGAGGTGGCACGGCGGAGACCTCCCTTTCCACCTCATGGCCCCCCGAGCTGCAAGAACGTCCAGTCCTGCTCCCCGACACCCCCAGCGTGTGGGCCCTGTGACAGCAGCCGCAGGAAGTGTGTGGGCGCCAGGGTGGCCGCGTCTCGCAGCAGAGCTCCTGGGTTCGAGCGCAGCTCTGCTCCGGGTCCAGCGTCCTGCTCGTGCGCCCTGGAGGGCAGCGGGGACGGCTCAAGGGCGTGGGTCCCTGCCAGCCACGTGGGAGACTCGGGGAGGGCCAGGCTCCCGGCTTCAGCCTGGCCCAGCCCTGGCTGTGGTGGGGTTTGGGGAGTGAACCGGAGGATGGAGGGGGTCTGCTTGTCTGTGTCTCTTCACTCTGCCTTTCAAATAAGTCAGAATCAACATAAAAAGCAAAAACACAGCTTAGGCCAGGGGACGCCGCAGACATCGAGTGCGCTGCTCTCTGCAAGCCTAGCCCTCGTTCTTCAAGGTTGGGGTGCCCCAAGCAGGGAGCCCGGCCCTCCCCACCCCCACCCCGGTGACCTGCGCCCCTCAGGCACTGGCGACACCTTGGCTGGCCCTGCTCTGCCTGGGACGGCGCCAGGAGACAGAAGGGAGCTGGGCTGGGGCAGCAGCTTCCAGGGTAGCTCAGTGCCCCCCCGACCACACAGCTGGGAACCCATGGGGTCTCCCAGCCTCCAGCCAACGCCACCCCCACAGGGAAGCTGCTCCCAGCCCCCTCACCTCCCACGGAGACACCCTAGCAAGGGGCTCTGCCGCCTGCCAATCACATTGACTGAGACCAGGGCCTGGGACACAGCTCTGCTCATGGCTCCCGGGCGCCAGCACCTGCCCTGCGGCTCAGCCCTCATCCCACCTTCCTCGCCCGGCCAGCTCAGTGCCTAAGCTTCCCGAAGCTTCCGACACATGGAGCGGACCGCCAGTCACGGGGCCAGCGCTTCCCCTGCTGCCCCGTCCCACCCCTGCGCGGGCCTGCCACGTGCAGCCACGCTGCACACACTGCTCCTTTTCTTCTTTCCAGAATCCTGTCTCCCACAGCCCAGGCCCCAGGAAGGAAGCAGGTGAGCCCCTTGGTCCTGCCACAACACGTGCCACGTCCACACACACCATCCTGCACACTGCATCTGCACCACATCCGGTGTGCCATGTCTCACGTGCCACGTCCACACACCACCTCTGCACATTACGTTTGTGAGCCACGTCTCACGTGCCACGTCCACACACCTCTGCACATTACGTTTGTGAGCCACGTCTCACGTGCCACGTCCACACACCACCTCTGCGAGCCACGTCTCACGTGCCACGTCCACACACCACCTCTGCACATTACGTTTGTGAGCCACGTCTCACATGCCACGTCCTGCACGCTGCATGTCTGTGCCACGTCCTATGTGCCACATCCCACGTTGTGGGCTGTGCTGTCTGTCCCATGAGGACAGAGACTCTCAGGAAGCAGTGCTGGGAGTTGATCCACTTGGTCCCTCCAGGGTCCTGCACGGGGCCACTGCCCACACCACACAGCCCAGGAAGGAGCAGCAGGACGCCCACACACACCTTTGACATGGGGTGAGGTCTCTCCTCAGGAGTCTGAGTGGTCACTCTGGATCCAGGAGCCTCCAGGTGCGAAATCTGGCCACCCTGGGGCAGGCAGTGTGGTGCAAGGGTTAGGCCACAGCTCGCGACACCAGCATCCCAGATGGGTGCTCTGCTCGCCATCCAGCTCCCTGCTCACGCTCCTGGGAAGGCAGTGGGAGATGGCCTGAGTGCTTGGGCCCCTGCTCCCACTGGGACACCAGGATGGAGCTCCTGGCTCCTGCCTTTGGCCTGGCCCAGCCCCGGCTGTTCTGTTGCAGCCATTTGTGGAGTGAACCCGCAGAAGAAAGATCTCTCTCTCTCTCTCTCTCTGTCTCTGTATCACTGTCACTTTGTCACTTTGCCTTTTGAATACAGAAATCCAATCACACCAATGCGGCCAGGCTATGGGGAGACCCAGGGAGCCTGTGGGAGGCCGCATAGACATGGCTGTGGACTCAGCCTCTCCCCGACCACACGTGCACCGGAAGCAGAGCCCAGGTGGCCCCAGAGGCAAAACTGTCAGCAGCTGACGACGTGGCCGTGACAGTGGCGGCAGCTGGAGCAGGCGGCTCGGCAGGAACTGCAGCAGGCTGTGCTCTGGGGGCCCCAGCCGTGGGAGGCGCGGCCAGTGGTCATCGCTCTGCGCAGGGCACGGGTCGCTGTGCAGTGCACAAACGGGGCGACCTGGCCCCGAGGCCTCGCTGCCCAGGGGAGCTTGGAAGAGCCCGCTTCCGGGCCGCACTCTGAGCCAGGAAGGCCTGGGTGGCGAGACTGGGCACGGAGGAGGTGATGGCAGGGCTCCCGCAGCCCACAGGTCAGGACTCGACGCTGCCCGGGGCCACGGCCTGCACCCACTGCCTGTGCTCAGCTCCCCTGCAGCTCAGGGCCAGGATGTTAACAAGGGCACTGAGCTGGAACCAAGCACAGCCCCGCTGCTAATCCCTGGCTGCTCTAACCCACCCTCAGCCCCGCCCCCCGCTGCATCCCCCACCCCGGGCCTCAGTCCTGAGGAGCGCACGCCGGCCTGCGGCTGCCCTGGGCTCACTCCTCCAGGCAGCCCTCCCAGGGTCACGTCCAGGCCCTGTCCTCGTCCTGGGAACTGTCTCTGAATTCAGCGCTGCTCAGTTGCCCCCGAGGAGCCACTGATTCCCACGGAGACCCTGGCAGTGGGAGTCCTCGGGGAGAGCGCCGGCTCTCCCAACTGGAAAAGATCCCAGAAAACCCGGGAAGAGAGGGGCGAGGCCGAAACACAGTCCAGAGGGGCTGAGCGACCTTATCCCAGGAGAAGGGGCAGCCTGGCGGTGGGGGGCACAGGGCCCTACCTCTCCCACCCCCAGGCTCTGCTGGCTGCGGGGAGCTGTGTGAGAAGGAGCAGGCCCCAGGGCAAGCCGGCTCTCGGACCGCTCCGCGCCTGTGCCGTGGCCACGGCACTCACGCCACGCCCCCGGGTGCGCTCACTGCTGTGCGGTGGAGTGGCAGCGTGCTGTCGTCCCCCTTCCCTGTCCTCGCCACTCGAGAGGGCCCGGGTTCCGCGTCTGACTGCCGGCTTCACCGGCGCTGGGACGTTGAGTTCCGGGTCCTCTCAGCAGAACTCAGACGCCGAGCAGAACCCAGCGCTTCCTCCAGCGCCTGAGCCCAGCCGGGAGCCGCCTCCTACCTGTGAAACCCCAGGGGAGGAGCGCGCGGCTCTGCTGGCCCTGTGCTCGGAGCAGAGGGCCAGGGGCAGAGCGAGCAGGACAGTGGCTGCCCCCATGTGGAGCTCGAGGGTCGGCAGTGTCCACCTCCCTCCACCGGCCGCCCCAGGAATTCACTGCTGCCCGCAGGGTGCACCTCAGCTCCTCATCGGAGCCGTGCTCTGCCCTCCCCACCCCTCCTCGGGGGTCGCGGGCTGGTGTGGGACCCCCAGGGCATGGGCGATGTTCACACCCCAGCACCTCTCCTGCTGGGTCTCATCTGAGCCTGAATGGCATGGAGTGAGGGACTCAGAATGGACAGAGACAGAGGAGGCTCCCAGGTGTGGGCTCAGCGCCGGTCACACAAACCTCGGTGCCCCACCCTGGAAAGGAGGAGCCTGGTGGGAGGTCCTGAGCCAGCACCTGCTGTATCAGGCCGTTGAAGCCCACCCGTCACATCCCAGCCCTGCTCGGGCACCAGGGCCCAGGTTTGCCAGCTCCTTGCCGCCGGCTGCCCAGTTCTTGTCGCCCCAGGCGGCGGCCCCGGCTGGCACTGGTGGGTGCAGGTCCAGGAGGCCTGCACGCTGGCTGTGCACCGGCCAGTCCCCCTGTTGGGGTACGCACGCCAGGGCCCCCGGCCCCCGCCCCCCCCCCCCAGTCAGCCTGCCAGCAGCACAGTGGGAAAGCCCCTCCGGGTCACCCCTGCTGGGTCCCGGGGCAGCCTGAAGACAGGGCTCCTGCCCAGCTGCCTCAGGGCCTGCTGGGGGCCGCGGGCGTGCCCGTCCTGGCCCACACGCGCGGCTAAGGCGCAGCAGGAAGGCGCTCCCTGCCCGTGGGTGTCTTCTGAGCCCTCTGCGCCGCTCCCCAAGGCGGGGGTGGAGGCGGCAGCTGTGGGGTGGCTCCTGGGGAGGATGGGGGCGGCTGAAACTCACACTTCCTGCTGGAATTGCACTTATCTTGCATCTACCACAGCAGCCTCGTGACAGAGGCCATGGGGTGAGGCCAGGGCCGCGGGGCCAGGGCATGCCCGCACCGTGGGGTGCCCTCTGGCTGCTCTGCTTGCCATGGAAGGGGACACACCCCTGGCTCCCAGCTGCAGGGCCCAAGCTTGGTGCCTGGGCCGGCCCTGCGCAAGTGGAGGTGACGGTGGCTCCTCTGAGCTGCTGGGACACCCGCCTGTGCTCCCTGCCCCTCCGGGAGTCATTCCCCGGGAGGGCACAGGAGGGAGGGAGGCCGACACCCTCGCAGGGACACTGGGAGCCCGAGCTGCGTCCATCTGCACGTTGATGGACAAGGAGCCAGCAGGGGGAGCCCCACCGGGTCCAGGCGCACAGCTCAGATCCTGTCTGGCTCCCTGTACACCCCAGCAGAGGTTTCCCTGTGCCAGCTCCTGGCCCCTCGTGCCGGCTACCTAGACCCCAACCAGGGACTCGTGACACAGTCTGGGGACGTTCTCGGCTGTCACAGCTCACTCGGGAGTGGGGGTGCTCCCGGCGTCCTCACCAGGGAGAAGCTAAGGCCCCGCCCCAGAGGACAGAGGCAGAGACCACAGTGCCACAGCCACAAGCCGAAGGACACCGGAGCCCCCAGGAGCCCCCGCAGGCAGAAGCGCCCTCCCGCGGTGCCTTCAGTGCTGCCGTCACCTTGACCTTGGCCATCGTGTGGTCCTTTATGGCGGCCGCCCCAGGATGCAGGGACCTTGGGCACTGGAGTGTTTTCTTAATGTCAGCACAGAACGGTCTCACAGTGGCAGCATGTGGCCACCTCAAGGGGGCTCCCGGGAGGGCCCGGTGCCCAGAGGGGAACAAGGGACCCAAGGCTGCTGTTTCCCACCCCAACCGAGGTCGGGAGGTGCCCCAGGCCACGTTCCGACAAAACCTGACAGACGCCTGCGTGCTGGACGCGGAGAGTGACCTGCCGGGAGCAGCTGGGGAGAAGGGCCAGGAGTCGGGGAGCTGGAGCCTGTGCCCACCTCTCACAGCCAGAGCTCGGCCAAGATTCAGCACAAACCCACGTCTCGGAGGCCCCGTCCCGGATTCTGGCTTCTGTCCAAAGGGCACCCAAAGCTTTCTTTTTAGAAAATATTTATTTATTTATTTTTGAAGAGGGAGAGTGGGAGGGAGGGAGAGAGAGAGTCCGTCTGTCTGCTGGTCACTCCCCAGACATCCACAAGAGCAGAAGCTGGACTCAGCCAGAAACTCCCCTGGGGTCTATCGCCTGGAGCCCAAGCACCTGGGCCTCCCCCGGACCTGGCAGGGGCGTCAGCAGGTGGAGGGGGACTGATCCCGGCACTGCTCTGTGGACCTCAGGCACTGCACTGCCCGCACAGGCCCTGTCCCCGCCGCGTGTTCTTACAGATGAGATGGGGAAGGGAAGCCAACCAGCGACTGACAGCTTTGCAGAGCTCGCAGGAGTGCAGGCTCTGTGCCCGGGGAGACGCCAGGAGGAGGCAAGGAGAGCGCCCGCCAGGGAGGGAGCAGCAGGTGCAAACACCCTGGGCTGGGACGCAGAGGGGTCCAGGAGGGGGAAGTGGGCATGGCAGGGCCAGTGTGCAGAGCCTGGGCCGCTCAGGACTCGGAGGGTCACCTCGGAAGCCAAGGCGCTGCAGTGTGTGTTCTGGTACCTCCCGTGTCTGCCTGAGTCATGGCTGGAGTTGGGGCTCAGGGCCACCTCGTGTCTCACCCGACATCTCCAGAGTGCACGGTGCTGCTGGGCTCCCCTGGCCCCTGCCAGCCTGCAGCTGCCCTCAGGGCTCCGGCCTGGACATCACGGCGCCGCATGCGGGGTGGGTGCACGGCCCCTGCTGCTCCCCGGCCTGGTGCAGCTTCCCCGGCTCCCCGGCCCCTTCTGTTGCCCGAAGCTGTGTTGGGTTGAAGGCTCCGTTCTTCCTGTTGGTACCCAGGAAGCACCTCGCCCACATCCTGCCACGGGGCCTCGTCACTGTTCACTGTGGGTTCCGAGCGCCCCTTTAAAGACCACAGAGGCCTGGGAATGCCGAGGAGGGGGCCAGAGAAGCAGGCACCCGAAAGTTCCCTCGGGATTCCTCCAGCCTCCTGATCGCCCCCCACGGCGTGCACCACACCCACCCAAGGACTGACCCCAGCAGGGAGCACACTTCACGCCCCTGCAGCTCATCCCTCCTCCGGCACCGCCACCCCCAAGCTGCCTCGGGGCTCTTACTCCAGGGACCCTGCGCAGGCCTGTGCTCCTGAGGTCGGGGCGTGGCTGGCCCTGGTGTCTGTGTTAACCCGCAGTCAGAGCCTCCCGCAGTGAGGCCCCACAGGGCTGAGACCCCAAGTGCATCCTCCGCCACGGTGGTGATGGTGTTGGAGTCGCCCGGAGCGACTGGCCTGAGGACAGCAGGCGGCTGGCGGCCTGGAGCCAGGGCAGGGTCTCCATGGAAAGGGGGTGGGGCCCTAGCCAGGGGATGAGGCAGAGTCACAAGGCCAGGCGGCCATGGTAAACGACCTGGGCGCATTGGTGTCTCGGTACGTGGTCCCTGAGAGGCTCACAGAGCTGGTGCCAGAGGCTGCAGCCTCAGAGGCAGGAAATGACCCTGGCATCCCTCCCGGCCAGCCCAGGACCCGTGAGCCGGCCAGCGACCTGAAGTAGCCGCCGGGAGGGCCGGTGGCAGGTCCCTCCTGCTCCCGCTCCTGCAATACCAGGGTCCCTGAGCCTCACTCCAGCTCCTGCCGAGGGGGTGCAGGGCCAAAGCCAGACGCGGAGGGCTGGCTTCCCTGGGCGGGGTCCTGGGTCTGCAGGGCGTGTGGGAGATGCAGAGAGACAGAGAGAAGAGCCTGGCACACGCACAGCAGCCACGGGGCAAAGCCTACCCAGCCAGCGCCCCAGGAGCCAGGATTTTCTTCTGGGTCTCCCATATGGGTGCAGGGGCTGAAGCACTTGGGTCGTCCTCTGCTGCCTTCCCGGGAGCATTAGCAGGGAGCAGCCAGGACTCGAACCTGCGCTCATGTGGGACGCTGGTGGCACAGGTGTCGTTTAATCTGCTGCAGCACGCCAGCCCCGCATGTTGTACGCGATGGCTCGCTGTCCGTGGAATGCCTCAAGGTCAGAGGCAGACTGGAAGAGGAGACGGGGGACCCAGAGAGGAGACGGGGGACCCAGGGAGGGGACGGGGGACCCAGAGAGGGGATGGGAACCCAGAGAGGAGACGGGGGACCCAGGAAGGGGACGGGGGACCCAGAGAGGGGACGGGGACCCAGAGAGGAGACGGGGGACCCAGGGAGGGGACGGGGGACCCAGGGAGGGGACGGGGACCCAGAGAGGAGACGGGGGACCCAGGGAGGGGACGGGGACCCAGAGAGGGGACGGCGACCCAGAGAGGAGATGGGGGACCCAGGGAGGGGACGGGGGACCCACAGAGGGGACAGGGACCCAGAGAGGAGACGGGGACCCAGGCCCGGCCGTCCCACAAGGACATCCAAAGCTGGCAGAGGCCTGGTGGCAGCCTAGAGGCTCCTTCTGGCTCCCTGACCGCCCAGGACAGCAAACTGTGGTCCCTGGAGCCGCTTGAAGATCGTGGAAGTGGGAGGCGACCGACCCGCCCAGCTGCGCCCACGCTCTTTCCCCTCGGGTCTGAAGCTGTCCCAGGGATTAGGGGATCCTCTGAGCTCCTGGGAGGGGCAGGGATTAGCTGCAGCCTCCCATGCAGGACTGGGGGCCAGGGTGGAGAGGCTGGGATGTACTGGCCGGAGGGGACGGTCGGGGTCAGCAAGCAGGCCTTGCCAGTGAGTAAGAGCCCCCAGGGAGAGGCCAGCTAGGGAAAGGGAATCTCTGGGCCCCTCCCTCACCCTCTTCGACTCAGAAAGGATTTGGCCTGCAATGAGTCCGGCAGAGACTGGTTTTGGGGGACCTGTCTGCTCAGGTGCCATGCGTGTTTCAAGCGGCTAACTTTAATCCGGCCCCTGAGTCACCCCAGGGGTCTTGTCAGAACCAGAGCCCAGGAGGCTGTGCACGTGTACCTGAGACTCCAGGCGGCACGGAGTCCTGGGCCCTGCCCACGGGGCCCCGCGGTGCCATCTGGAGGACCTGCCGGGCCTCAGGTGAGGGGAGGGCCCTTTGCACCCAGCACAGGTGGGTCCAGTGCCATGCAGCGCCCCTGGGTCACCTGGGCAGGTGACAGAACCCCCCAGGCTCCCATGTTCTCCTCTCTGGGATGGGACACAGCACCTGCACCATCGACGGTGTGCGTGGGTCACCGCCCTGGGCTTCTGCTCCGCCGGGCTGCCGTGTGGCAGAGTGGACAGCCGTGAGTGTGCTCAGGAGCCGGGTGGGCTTTCTGGAACACGAGGGTTTGTCTGCTGGGCCCGAAGCCAGGTGCTTCCTGCCCCAGGGTCTCTGATGCACCCGGCTGTGACCTGAATGTGCACCAATGCCTCCAGCCCCTCCTGGCAGACCCCTCCCCTCGCCCCACCCCGCTGCTGAAGGAGGGGCCAGGAGGAACCCCAGGACGCCCCTCCCACTCCTGGAACTTGGCGCCCAGGAAATGACACGAGGACTCTCAGCAGTACCTACAAGTCTGATTGTTTTTCTTGAAAAACAAACACAAACAAACTCATAAAAAACCCAGAACTCCCGACCCTAAGTAGCCCAGTGTAACAGGTTAGCCATTGACAGTCTCGGCAGGTGTCTGTGGAGGGCCTGGTGTGGCCGGGACACGGCACGCCGCCGGCCAGGCCGAGCCCCGCCCGCTGGAAGCGGCCTCGTGTAAGTTAATGTTAGGACGAGACAAACAGAAGCAAAGCAACCGAACAAGAAGCCCAGGCCAGGATCTGCCAGCCGGCAACAGAGCCCTCAGGGCATCTGTCGGACTGTGGTCAGGGAGGCCAGGGCGTCCCAGAGCATCCCGGGGCTGAACCCCAGCACGGCACAGCCCACACCGTCTGCCCAGCGGTGGAGGGGCGGGGCCGCTGGCCAGAGCCAGGGCCATGGGACACGGCCTCTGAGCGGGGCCCCTCTGACCCCCTCACGTGGTGCCCCCGGCCCAGCACTGGGGAGAGCCGTACTCAGGAGGTGCCCGGCCTCTCAGGGCCCCAGTGCTGGTCTCAGTGCAGGACCCCAGGACGACCCACCCTTCAGCAAGGAGAACTGCCCAGGTCACACGCTGGCGAGGGAACATGTCCCCGTGGGCAGGGGCCCGGGGGGTGAGGGGGCACCAAGACTGGGCAAGCGTGGGAATGAATGGGAGGGGAGCTGGGAGCCCGCCCCCAGACAGCTCCAAGGGGCTGCCCAACGTGCAGCTGGCACACGGGACTGGCGGCAGGCGCGGCCCAGCCAGGAGCCACTGGGAGTGTCTGCTGTGGAGTGTCTGCAGCACCCGCAGCTCGGCCCTGGGGGTGCTGGAGTCCACGCCTCACACGGGATGGTGTGGGGTGGGCTACGGCCAGGAGTCCCAGGGGGAATGGGCGCCGCCAGGCTGGCCCCCGGCGCGGGTTCCGGAATCACCCCGAGCCGCAGCCTCTGCTCAGGAGCATGGCCTGCCTCTCGCTCGGGGCAGAGACAGCCCGGGGCTCAGCGTTCAGTGTGTCGCCACGTTCCTGACAATACAAATAAGGCCAAGCACACGCGTGTGGTGCCGGCGGCCTGGCTGTCAGTGCAAGTCCAGGGTTGGGGCGGGGCCCGGCGCCAGTGTCTCCTCCCTGGCTTCTTCAGGAGATGCGCATCTCGGTGGTGTCCACCCAAAACGTAAGTCAAAAAAAAATACAGAGGTGGGGAGCGGCCCGGCCTGAGGCCCAGGAGCGCTGTGGCAGCCTGGCCCCCGGGAGTGGCTCGATTCTCCTTGCTGGACCCAGGACGCAGATTCGTACCAGTTTCACAGTGGCCTGTGGGGGCAGTGAGGGGCGTGGGCGGCTGTGGGGATGCAGGGACCGGGTGTGGGTGCAGGGGAGCGGGTGTCGGCTGGACCTCTCGGCGTGTCCTCAGCTACGTCTCCTGGGGCACCACCTGCATCAGCTTCTGGCACAGGGCCGTGGCAGAGACTGCGGGAGACAGGAGCTGCAGGTTGGCACGGCGCCTGCTCAGCCCGACTCCCCCCACACTTGGAGAGGCCGCACCTGCCAGATCTGAGGGTCAGAAGCTCAGAACCCCCGGGGAACCTCCTGACCGGAGCATGAGGGCCCCATGCCTCTGACCTTCCTGTACACATGCAGGGAAACACACAGCTGGCCAGAACTGGGGGCCAAGGTGAGCTGAGACCCCCAGGGCACCCGGCCCCAGGCCTCGAGGTCTTCCACAGGAGCAGCTGGGGCGGGCACCCCTCCTGCAGTCTACACTGGGGGTGGGGCCCTTCCTGCAGTCTACACTGGGGGCAGGCACCCCTCCTGTAGTCTACACTGGGGGCGGGGCCCTTCCTGCAGTCTACACTGAGGGTGGGGCCCTTCCTGCAGTCTACACTGGGGGCGGGCACCCCTCCTGCAGTCTACACTGGGGGTGGGGCCCTTCCTGCAGTCTACACTGGGTGCAGGCACCCCTCCTGCAGTCTACACTGGGGGCGGGCACCCCTCCTGCAGTCTACACTGGGGGCGGGGCCTTCCTGTAGTCTACACTGAGGGTGGGGCCCTTCCTGCAGTCTACACTGGGGGCGGGTACCCCTCCTGCAGTCTACACTGGGGGCTGGCACCCCTCCTGTAGTCTACACTGGGGGCGGGGCCCTTCCTGCAGTCTACACTGAGGGCGGGGCCCTTCCTGCAGGCCCACACTGGGTACCACCTATGCACACACCCAGGACTCAGAGGCACCGAGCACGGCCCGGCTCCCCATGGTCCCCCTGTCTGGTGGCCGCTGGGGGCGGAGCAGAACCTGTAGGCCTGGGTCACAGCCTCTGCTCGGGGGGAAGTGGTTTCGGGCTGGAGGCTTCTTTGCTCTGTGCTCTGGGTGGGATCCTGATCAACAGGTAAGTAGCTCACTGTGGCCAGGATGTGAGGATCAGAATTCAGGGGTCGGGGGGCCCTCACCTGCCCGGCTGCCAGGCTGATTTTAGAAGCCACCCGGGGACGTGGGGACCGAGCCTTGGCCCACAGGCACCAGGGACTTCTCCCAGGAGCCGCGCCACATTCACAGGGTGAGCACAGGGTCTTGGGCCTGGCGTCAGCAGCCCCGGCCACCTCCCTCCCACCTTCTGGGGCCTGGCGCGGTGCGGCAGCTGGCAGCAGTCGGCAGGGATGAGCCATTTGGCGCCCGCTGCCTGGTCTCGCGGAAGCCCCTGCTCTGAGCTGAGGGAATGAGCCCTGGAATACCAGGCCCCGGGCAGAGCCTGCCGCCCAGTGTGACCTGGCTGCTGGGGGCGCCCCTGGCTGCCCGGGGCCTGGCCAGCTGCTGGGAGGGAGGCCACGCTGCCCACGCTGGCCACACCGGCGCCCAAGGTACTCACAGATGCCCTGCAGCAGCCACTTGGGCTTGTTTTTCCACCACACCCCGAAGAAGTAGACGGGCAGCCCGCTGAGGATGATGGTGAAGCCGATGCCGCACTCCACGGGCGTCTTCCAGAACGAGACGGCGATGAGGAAGAGGCAGGCCAGGATGAAGAAGACGGGGAGGGCGAGGTTCACCTGGCGCAGAGAGCAGAGCCTTGCAGAGCACGCCAGGGAACCAGCGGCCCCGCCCCAGGCTGCGGGCCTGCAACGCCCTGGCCAAAGCACCCGGCCACAGCCACAAGGCTGGAGCAGGCGCCTGGCGCGCCTGGGGAGACTGTGGCCAGCCTGACGAGCGGGAGCCGCCTCTGAGACCTCTCTGTGGATGGAGCCCAGAAAGCTGCCACCAGCCTGGGGCAGACAGACCCTGCCCAGCACGGGACAGTGTCCTGGACCCACAGACAGGCAGGGCACCGGGGAGATGAGGCTGGGCCAGGGTCCAGCCGGGCCATGCAAACCACAAGCCTGCCCAGCCCCCGCATGCCCACACCATGCGCCCAAGGTTCCCACGGGGACAGCTTCCCACAGGCCTGCAGGGCCTCTGCCTCACCACGTGGCTGACCCCGATTTCCTGTCCACTACGGCTCCAGGCCACCCTGGCCCCCTGCCAGGTGCTCCCTGTGCACCTGATGACACTGCGTCTTCCTGGCCCGCTCCCTGCTCTCGCGAGAACACAAGCCCTGGGTGTTTCGTCCACTGACGAACCTCGGCACCAGCTCCACTGGCCCACGAGGGGCCCAGGGAGCGCCCTGAGTTAAGGAACCCCGCTGTGCTTAAGCAGCGGCCACTCGCTTCTCTCCACGGGTGCCTGGGGCAGCGCCGAGCCCGGGGCCCCCAGCCAGGTCTCACCTTGATGGGCCTCTCCAGCTCGGGCTTCTTGTAGCGCAGCCACATCATGCCGATGATGGCCAGGGCCACGCAGAGCCAGTTGAAGAAGCTGAAGAAGTTGATGACGGAGAAGATGTCTCTGGAGAAGGCGTACAGCAGGGTCATGGCGCACTGCAAGCAGAGGTGGCGGTGAGCACCTTCTCGTCTGGGCCCCGGACCCAGTTGCCAGGGCAGTGTCTTGAGTGACCGCGGCAGTGCCCACGACGAGACCCACCTGCGGCCGGGCCTCCTGACACTACCCCCCGTGGGGGCCTGCCCGCCCCTTCTCCTTGTGTGGAGCTGCACTGACCTGCTCCTAACAAGTGTCAGGGCCGGGGTGACAGTGCAGCCAGCGCCTCGGCCTGAGACCCCGCACGGAGCCCGTGGAGCTGAGGGACCGGGCTCCGGTCTGCAGCTGCGGAGCGCCCGTCGGGAAGGGGGCCCTCAGGTGCACTGGAGCCTCGGACGACACAGCTGCCCCTAAGAGACCCTGGCCAGGACCACCCGGCTGAGCTGCCAATTCCTGACCCACGGACAGAGACAATATACAGTTATTTGAGCCACTGAATTCTGGAAGATTCTGCGGCGCAGCAAAGGAGAACTCAGACACTGCACACGCATGGGGGTGCGAGTCTGGGACAGGACGTGGGTGATGGCTGCCGCAGGAGGAGACACGGACTGTGTGTGAGTGCACGTGTGTGCACACCCACGGGTGTGCATGAGCCACGCCCACAGGCACCACGTTTGGGATCAGCCCCGCACGACTCTGAAACGCGAGGACCCATGTCCTGCACCTCGCCCATGCACTTCTCTACTCTCAGCATCTCGGGCAGAGCCCAGTCCACACCCTGGCCGTGCCGCCCCAATCTGGAGGGTGTGGGCTAGGCCGAGGCTTACCGTGAACACGAGCGACGGCACGGGGGTCAGGAGCTGCGGGTGGATCATGGACAGGACAGAGGGCAGGTGGCCCTCCCTGGACCCCACGAAGAACAGCCTGTGGGCAGAGGCCCAGGGGTCAGCCCGGTCCAATCCCCACCAGCAGGGTGGAGATGGTGGCTAGGGGGGGGGCGCAGCCTCGCTGGCCTCCTGTGTGCATGACCACCTGGTAGGTGGGCGGGGGGGGGGGACCACCCATCCCTTCAGCCTCCCAGAGACTTGCAGAGGGTCTGGACCTGGAGCAGGGGCACGAGTCAAAGCCCGGGCCCTGGCTTCCTGACAGCTGCACTTGTCCCGCTCGGCAGCCGTGTGCTGCACGGGTTTCAGCTGCCACCCGGGATGCCCACATACATGTCACACTTCCTGGGCCGAGTGCCGGCTCCTCCATGCGCCCAGTCCAGCTTCCTGCTGACCGGCCTGGGAGGCAACAGGTCCCTGCACCCACGCGGGACACCCGGATGGAGTTCCAGCTCCTGCCTTTGGCCCCACCCAGCCTTGGCTGTGACGGGCATCTGGGAGTGAACCAGTGGATGAAGAACCCCCCCCCCCCGTCATTCCCTCTCTGTCACTCTGCCTTCCAAATCAATCAATCTTAAAAGATAACAACACTCTCAAAACAGGTGCTGCAGAGTGAGGCGTGGGGCTGCCTCCCCGGGGCGGGGCGGGGTGGGGGGCTCACCTGGAGGATGTGAAGAGGGACCCGTTGACGGAGCCGAAGCAGGATAGTCCCACGAAGACGGGGATGACCCAGGACATGACTCCCAGGTGGTGGTTCCCAAAGTCCTAGCAAGCACAGTGAGGTGAACCCACTGAGGCCGAGCGAGGCCCCCGGCCTCTGCTGCTCAGAACCTGGCCCCCGACCCCCTCCGCTTCTCTAGGGATCAGATCCTGGATTCGCAGGAGCCCTGGGGCTGCAACAGGACCCCTGGCTCCACGGGACCGAGCTCAGCTCTGGAGACAGACTCCCCCAGCGCATGCTCACGGCACTGTCTTCTGCTCACACCAGCCCTGGGGAGCAGCGGGTGGGCGGACAGGAGGGTGCCCGGCCTGCCCCACCGCGGTCCACCAGACTCCACCCCTTCTGAACTAGGATATAAAACTGAAGAAGGCCTGGGCCTGACCCTAGCCCTCTGGGTAGGAGCAAGGCTTGGGGACAAGGGCCGGGCGGCGTCTTACCACGGCCACGGCCTCGGACGCCAGCATCTGCTCAGGGGACAGGGTGGTGAAGTAGGCCAGGTTCGTGAGCACGTACACCAGGGTGACAATGGGCAGCGAGATGATGATGGCCAGGGGCAGGTTTCTGGAAGACAGGCAGGCGACAGGTCATGCACGGCCCAGGACGAGGGCCCAGACCCAAGGTGAGCAGCCGGGCACCCCTCGGGCCGTGGCCACCGTCTGGAGCCTGGCTCCCCAGGGCCAGCGGCAATCGGCAAGGTGGCCGACACGCATGCCTGGGCCAGTCACGCGGCTACTGGTCTTGACTCCCCCATCGGAGAACCAGGGCTCCGAGGATTCAGCAGGTGGCCCAGTGTGACTGTCCACAGCTGCCCTTGGGCTGTGTAGCTCAGGACCCAGGGGGACAGGCTGAGAGCCGGGGGGGGGGGGGGGGGGGGGCCCCCCCCCCCACACACACACACACACACACACACACGAGCACGCACGCTGCCGGCAAGACAGCCGTCCATTCCTCTGCCTGGCCCCGTCCGTTGTGGGACCCATGTAGGCACTGTGGGCATGGCACGGCTGTCCCCCGAGGCTGGGCTCCAGGCCCTTGCACCCCCACTCCCGCAGCCACGCAGGGGTGGCTCCAGGGGCCTGGCACTTACCTGTAGGGATTGATCATCTCCTCCGTGACAAAATTCAAGTAATTCCTAGAATTCAGAGAACAGAGCTGAACTCTGTGTGCCCGCCTCGTTCAGTGACCACACAGAACCTGGCCCCTGGCCCTAGGTCCCCCCGGGCAGCAGCAGGGGAGGCTGTGAACAGGACACAGCTGGCGAGGCCACCCTGCAGGCCAGCTGCACTGCAGAGCCCAGCCCTACTGACCACGAGACCCACAGCCCCCAGTCCCCAGGGCGGCCCGGACACCTCCGGGCCCACAGGTCCCGGTCACAGGAGCGGATGTTCTGGAACCTACCATCCTCCGTAGGCGAAAAGACCACTGTACAAGGCCAGCACGATGTTTCCCACGTCCCAGCTGGTGCCTTCGAAGGAGAACCTGGGGTCTAGATTGGACACGCCACCTGACAAAGGCCAAACACCAGGGCACGGGGGTCAGGGCGTGATGGCGCTGCGTGAGCTGTGAGCAAACCAACCCAACGCTGCCTTGCGGCTTTCACACTTGTGTCCCCGGCTGGTCCTGAGGACACGGTGGGCTGAGCTCCCTCAGCCAAAGTCCCCTGGGGGACGGGAGCCCAGTGCAGGTAACTGCCTCGCTCACCTGGACATCTGTGGCAGGGCGCGGCGAGGGGGGAGGGTGCACAGGGACATGGCCGGGGCGCTCAGCCCCCCCTGCCCAGCACAGCCTGCACTGCACACACTCCCAGGGCGCCTGATGCAGGGCCCCGTTCCCGGGAGGGGGGAGGCATGTGAGCTCCCAGACGCCAGCCCCCTGCCTCCAGATGAGGCTGTGACCCGATGAGCGGCCCCTCCCCGCCCGGGTGCAGTCACAAGGTGGTCAGCAGGCTGGGCCTGTGGGCCGGGGCGCGAGCCGCTCAGGACAGGGCTCCTTTCAACAGCGGGCCGCCCACGGCCCCTGGGCTCCTTCCCACCTGCTTCCCGTGGAATGTTCTGGAATGTGCATCAAAGCCCTGCTATTGTGTCCCGAGATCTTACCTACTACTGCTGGGGGGTGGGGGCCTCTGTCCCTCAAGGCGGGAAGGCGAGGCGCAGACATGAGGCCCTGCCAGGCTGCAGGTCCAGGCAGGGACACGTTCCTGAGGCCCCAGTCACCACCAGACACACGGTCGCTGAATCCTCGTGGGACAGCATGTGTGTGGTCCTCTGATGGGCAGCCCAGGGCCACAAGCAGTGACTGGGGCTTCCTGTGGGGCCCCACTACGTGCAAAGCTCCTGTAGTCTCTGACCACATGGCCGAGTGCGGCTCACAGTGCAGGAGAGGCCGGAGGGTGCGGGAGGGAGGCAGGACCCTTGGCCATGCATTTGGCTGTTTGGGGCCCACATGACCACCGCACATCCCTTTGGCCTGTACCCCCGGCACAGTGAGCCCTGCTCCCCAGCCACAGGTGGGAGAGGGCGTGGGTGCACACATGCACCCAGCGGTGCAGCGTGGGCAGAGGCCAGCCTGGGCTGTGCTGGACGCCAGCCCAGAATGGGAGGCTACAGCTTCCCTGGGCGCCTGACCAAATACGTACAGGCGCCAGGGCTGCTGGCCCAGGGCGGTGACTTGGCCCGGATGCCCTCGAGCTGTCCCCAGGGCTGGCAGAGCCTAGTGAGGCTCAGGGGTGCCCACACAGGGCGGCTTGCAGCTCAGAGCTGGAGGAGGGGCTGTGCTTGTCCATCAGTCCTGGTGCCCAGGCAGCCCCCGGGGGAGGGAGAGGGGACTTGGCCTCTACAGCTTAAGCCATGCCACCTGCAACTGGGTCAGCTGGCAACGCCTGTGGACGACACGGGGGAGCTGCCAGGCCCCAGTGGGTGAGTGGCACCAAGTACCTGCGGCCAGGGACACGGCTCAAGGTCCCCTCGCCCCAGCCTTGCTCGAAGAAGGCAGACATGGCAGCCAAGACCTTCTTGGCCCCAGCGGCTACCGCCAGGGCTCTCAATTCTCCCCGGCCTGCCGGACAGGCAAGCTCTGTCCACCCAGCCCAGGGAGGCCAGAGAAGGCCCCTCTGGGACTGGCTGAGACCAGGCTTGGCAGCACCGAGGCCCACGGTGTGGCGCTGTGGGCCCCGGCGCTAGCCGCTCTCTCTGCCGAGCAGGTCCCTGGCAGCTCCTTGGCCCTCTTCTGCAGAGCAGCATCCCACCAGCCAGAGCCCCCCGAGGGTCCCCACAGCACACAGGCACCACCATGGGGACATCTGCCCGAGGGGATGGCCACCACTACCTTCGGGAACAGGACACAACAAAGCCAGCCCGCTGGCTCCTGACGCACAAGACAAAGGCTGCCTGTGGCCCCTGGACCCTGCCCTGGGAAGGAGAGGCCTGGTCCAAGGCTGGCCAAGGCCTCACCCAGGCCCCAGGCATGGACAAACCTGTGGCCTGGACTGGTGGCCAGCCCTGAGCCGGTCTCTGGGGCTGGGAGGCAGAGAACATTCCAGAACCTCAGGGCTAACGGGCAACACCCCAGCCACAGGCACCCTCTGAAGGTCTGCACACTGCCGTTTTAAGTCCCTCCTTGTGTCCCCGAAGCCGCAGGCTGCGTGCTCCGAAATGAGGTCTCTGGAGAGAGGCGAGGAGAAGCCCCACAGTCCTCAAAGGACAGAACCAGACGTGGCCACGAGGAGACAGATGGACGCAGGAGCCCCAGAGCTGGCAGGGGCGGGGGTCCTTGCCCAAAGCCAGCATGGGGCGCCGCCTAGAGATGTTTTCACAGTGGGCCAGGAGCCACCCGACTGGGGGGTGCAGGCTCACTGCCGAGTCGGCCGCTCCCTGTCACCAGTCACAAGGCCCACGGCCACACACAGCCACACACGGCCCCATCACAGCCGCACAGGGCCACACACGGCCCCATCACACAGCCGCACAGGGCCACATCACAGTCACACAGCCCAGCCCTTGAGCCTTCCGAGCATAGCAGGGACACGTACTAGCCGGTTCTCTGCGCTTCGTGGTCACAAGCTGGGGACGAAGTGCAGTGGCCGCCGTCATCCTCCTTTGCAGCCCACCCCCTCTCGGCTGCTGCACCCTGGGGCCTGGGAGACTCTGGTACGTGCTCCCCAGCTAGCATGTGTCCCTGGTGTACCTCTTAACTGCCCACAGGAGGAGCCGGTGCTGTGGCACAGCGGGTAAAGCCGCTGCCTACAGTGCCGGCATCCCATGTGGGCGCCAGTTCGAGTCCTGGCTGCTCCACTTCCCATCCAGCTCCTGCTGATGCCTGGGAAAGCAGTGGAGGATGGCAAGTCCTTGGGCCCCCGCACCCACATGGGAGACCCGGAAGAAGCTCCTGGCTCCTGGTTGGCCTGGCCATTGCAGCCATTTGGGGAGTGAACCAGCAGATGGAAAATCTCTCTCTCTGTCTCTCCATAACTCTTTCAAATAAATAAATAGTTTTTTTAAAAAATAAATCTTTCTTAAAAATTTTAAAAATAAATAAATGCCTGCAGGAGTGTCCCCTGTGCTCCTAGATCAGCCTCAGGCCCCAGGCAGCTTGGAAGGGCCTTTCCCCAAGCCGCAGGCCACACCAGACCCAGGCACAGGGCCGTGGCCCCGCCCGCCCCGCCCTGCTGTCCTGGAGGGCCTCACCAGCCGGTGTCCGCCTGTGTCCGGGCCCGCCCCGGGGCCCTGGGGGAGCCCAGCTTCCCGGCCTTTGATCCTGTCGGGCGCAGCAAGTACAAGGCTCTGACGCGGAATTCAGGAGAATGGTGGCGGCCCCAAGAGAGGGACTCAGCTACAAGTGACCACCGCCCGGAGGAAGGGCAAGGCCACCCCCAAGGCCGCACGGCCGCCACGAGTCCAGCTGCAGGGGCAGCTCTGGCCGCCCTTCTCGGGGCCGTGGGGTCCTCACTGAGGAGCGACCCCATGCCAAGCTGGTCAGGGATCTGGCGGCGGTCCCGTCTGTCCCGGGCTGACCCCGGTGGAGGGCAGGGCTGGGCTGTGGCGGGTCAGACACGGCCCGGGACTCACTGCGAGCCCTCTCCAAGCTCAGGCCCTGTTATGGACTGGACCGCGTCCCCCAGGGCCCCGACCCCAGGGCAGCTGCATGGACACTTCCAAGAGAAGGGAAGGGCCCTGAGGCCTGGGGAGACCCCGGGGGGGGGTCCCCGCTGGTGAACTTGGCAGGAAGCAAGCTGCGCCAGCCCCTCGTGGGGCCACGCCCCCCGCCCGCCCTGCCCTGTTGCCGTGCCCGGCGTCAGTCCTAGAGGTGTCTCGGGCAGTGGGCTCATCCCAGCCGGCGCTCATTCACGGCCCTCCCCGGGAAGGCCCCAGGCCCGGCACCTTGGGAGGCAGGGCACAGTGCTTGCAGGCCGGGCTGGGAGGCCTCTGCGGTGCTACGCCACGCACTCAGCCCGCGTCACACGGTGGACGTGCAGGCTGAGGGCCGTCCACCACGGGGGAGCGGCGGAGCCAAGCAAACACCGTCACAGCCCCACCCTGCCCAGAGAGAGGGAGGGAGAGCCACGGGGGAGCAGGCCACGCGACGCTGACCACCAGGAGGGGCGAGGTCGGCACGGCTGGAGAGGCCCTTGCTGGGGGGGGAGCGCCCCCTAGGGGCGGGGATGACCGCCTGAGTGACGGCACCCACGCCGGCGCCCGTCACACTCGTCCGTCACACTCGTCGGGGCTGGGTCTTCCCGCAGCGAGGCTGGCGGGCGGCGGCTGTACTCACCTTTGCCGATCTGGACGAAGCCCAGCAGGATGATCAAGGCCAGGGCCAGCAGCTTGGCGGCGGCGAATGCGTCCTGGACACGGGTGGCGGCCTTCACGCTGTAGCAGTTCACGGCCGTGAGCAACACTGTGGGGACAGGAGCGCAGCCTGAGTCCCGGCGGCAGACGCCGGGGCAGGCGCGGTCAGAGCAGGCAGGCCGGGGCGCCTGGCGTGCGGGCCAACCTGGGCACAGTGTCCACGCCGGCCCCGCGGCAGCTTCCGCTCATCAGAGACCTGTTTTTGCTAACAGCTCCCCACTCCAAGGCCAAGGCTGAAAACACTGAGCTTGCACGGCTCCTACGACAGAACGGATTCCCCTTTCAGCCTTTCCTCCGCACTCCCACCACACCGGCCACGCGCCAAGAGCCCTGGCACTGCGAGTCCAGCACGGCCGGCGGCTGTGTGAGGTGGGCTCCCCACTTCTGAGAGAACCTTCCCTGGACCCCACCAGGCCGAGGTGAGGACAGACGGCACCTGCGGGCAGCCAGCCTGGCACAGGAGCCAGCGCACAGGCCACACCCGACCTTCTGCAGACCCGGGGGCTCCACCCCACAGCCGCTGAGTGGCGGCTGCAGCTCCTGCGGGGGTGGGGTGGGGTCCCAGCAGCGAGGCAGGCCAGCACCCCGTCTGGGGCCTCCGTGGAGCGCTCAGGAGCTGCTGGGTGGGGACAGTAGATGCACCTGCAGCATAAGCTGTGTCGTGACACAGAGCAGAGGCGGCGCGCGATCAACACCCAGGACCCCCCTCTCTGCTTCCCCGTCACCCCGTGCCCCAGCTGAGTTATGCCTCCTGGGACTGCGAGGACAGCATTGGCTGCGAGGGGCTGGCCACATCGCCCTGGGCGGAGCCTGAGTCCCAGCCCACACAGGGAGGCAGGCGGCCGGAAAGCCCTGACCTCAGCGTGTCTCCTCCAGAAAAGCCAGGGCAGCGCTGGTCCCCGACCCCAGGCGCCCGCTCCTCCCGCAGAATGGACGGCAGGCAGCTCCAGAACCTGAGGCACTGGACTCCGAGAAGCAACCCCAGGCCAGTGGACCGGACGGGAGCCGACAGCCCAGGTAACAGAATGGACGGGAAGCTCCCCGACGGACAGGCTGGGGCCTCATCTCACCCCCGGGCTCGGCTGAATCCTTCACGGGCCCCTCCTCCGGCGGGAATAGTGAGACACCGTGGAATTCCCAGGGGCGGGCGCAGAGGCCAAGGCCAGGGTGGGCACCTGGCAGGGCAGAGACGCTGCCTGGGGCACCGGCGTCCCACACGAGTGCCGGGCTCCCCCGTCCCAGCCCGCTGCCAGTGCACGGCCCAGGAGCAGCAGCTTCGGACGCTTGGTCCCCTGCCACCCACGTGGGAGACCCGGGCGGAGTTGCAGCTCCCAGCTGGGCCTGGGCTCGGGCAGCGCTCCTGCAGACATCTGGGGAGTGAACCTGTGGACAGACGATCTGTGTCTCAGCCTCTCTCCGTGTCTGCCTTTCAAATAAATTTTTTCAAACACTTAAAAAAAAAAAATTTCATTTCCCCAGGGCTTGCGCGGCCATAGCGTCTCTGGCACGCCGCGTGGAGGATCCAGGGCGCTCCACCTGGGCTGCCCCTCCCCCTGCTCTGGGGGGGCAGGGGGCGGGTCTTCTGGGCT
Organism: Sylvilagus bachmani; assembly: GCA_015711505.1. Lineage (NCBI taxonomy): Eukaryota > Metazoa > Chordata > Mammalia > Lagomorpha > Leporidae > Sylvilagus > Sylvilagus bachmani. The sequence goes on from CM027395.1 coordinate 52,216,083, forward strand.
TCCTTATAGGTGACATCAGAGCAGCCCCGCCTCCCCAGCCCCGCCTCCCCGCTGGCACCGCCTTCGGATTTGCAAGAGCGGTGCTGATTGCATCACTCGGGCGCGGTGGGGGCCCGGCCCCCCCCCTGCCCCACTTCCTGTGATGAGTGGACTCTGGGTGCCCTCCGTCTGGGATTTCCCCCCTCACAGATGACGCACTGGGACTCCCAGAATCCACGTGTCCACACTCCCAGCCTGCCACCCACGGCAGTCCCTGAGCCACCGCCACCAGGCTGGCTAGACATCGCCCAGGTCACCACAGCCCCCGCCCCCAGACAGATGCACAGGCCGGGGACAGGCAGGGCCGTCTCCAGGTCTTACTGTTTTTCTTTCATAAAAAAACCACACACGGTGAAGTCTCTACGCTCAGTGGCTGAGTGACCAGCTGCATCATCTCCTAGGCCCCTTTGTTTTTCAGCTTCAAAATGAAACGTAACTTTAAAGACATTAGTGAAAACACCTGGCCCAGGCCCCTTCGCGCTCGCCAGCCCGGGGGTCACGGGGGGGGGGGTGGCTATGGCCCCGCAGCTGCCTGCCTCCCCTCCCCAGGGGGACCAGGGGGAAGTGGCTGCGCCTTGAGGCAACGCAGGAGGGGGCAGAACAGGGTGCCCTGTAGGCTCCCTGTGCAGCACCCCGAGATAAGTGCGGCTGCCTGGCCCACAGGGACAGCCGGGCTCAGCAGATAAGGCCGGGACCGGGGCTGGGTGCAGCCAGCTGGGAGGCTGGCCCCTGTCCCACGGGCCACGCCGGGCCACGCCGGGCCACGCCGGGCACTCTTCCCCGTGCAGGTCTTGCCTGGCCCTCTTCCTGCTGGGCGGCTCCATCAGCTAGCTGGCGGGGGACAGAGGAGCTGGCCCCTGCCCGGCTGGGCCTCTGGCCAGGGACTCGCTGCCCTCGGCCTCCTGCAGGGGCTCCCCTCTACTGCCGCGCCCTCATTTTCTGGGTGTGCCTTGACGGTGGAAGGAAACCCCCGGGCTATGGCACTGGATAGGGCGGGGCCTCTGCTGGGACACCTGCCCATCAAGCCTGGAGAGCCAGGCAGACCAAAGCCACACATCTCCGGGGTCACTGGCCGGGCCTCAGACCCCGGGGGTGACTCCAAGGGCTCAGAGCCAGGGCACCCCCAGGAGGCTGCGTCCAGACATGAACTCAGCCGACCGCTCCGGGCACCCTCGCTCCTGTCTCCCGCCTTGGGAGGACGCGCACACGCATGGACCTTATCTGCACTGCCCGCAGCCAACCTTCTCTGGCCTGAGCCCCACCAGAGCTGCCAGAACCAACACCTGCGGAGGTGCCCGACGCGAACTCTGACCCCTGCTGGCCAGCAGTGCTGGCTCCTTGGCGTCCCACTCAGTGGGGCAGGGAATGAAGGAAGAACCGGTCTGTGTGTGACCCCCAAACAAAACCCGAATCGCCTCCTGCCCACTGACAGGATTCTCTGTCTGGCTGCCCCTGCGGACGCCGGGGAGCCGAGTGTGAGCCCGGCTGTGCACTCGCCACTTGTGGTATCACTGACACTGCCCGGGGACAGAAACCCGGACCCCAGGGCCGACTCGGAGCCCTTGGGCCAAGGCGCCCCACGGGGAGGCGGAGCCTCACCCCACAGCCAGTCCAGGAAGGGAGCCTGGGGGAGGCACCTGACCAGCAGCTGCGCTGGGAACAGGGCCCCGAGCAGGACAGGTGAGCGAGGTTCCCAACCCAACACAGACCAGGACCAAGCCCTGGAGCCCAGAACCTCGCGGTGGCCCCAGGAAGAAGCCCCTCGCGAGCAGTGGCCACAGCCGGGCGGGGGATGCCACAGGTGCGAGGACCAAACCCGGGGGGCCGGGTAATGCCCAGGTAGCAGCTCCTGAGCGGGGACGGATAAGGCCAGCTCCTCCAGTCATAGGCTAGGCCCTGGGCAGCTGGCCGCTGGCTGGAGAACCGCGAGGTCCAGCTCTGAGCACGGCACTGCCGCGGGGCAGCCACGCGCAGCGGGGCAGCAGCCTGTGGGTGAGGACCGGGTGCCGCTGGCAGCGAGGGTGAGAGCTGCTCCCTGTGCACGGCCTCGTGGCCCAACAAGAACAGGCAGCACCGTGGCGGAGACGGCCCGAGGCCTGGGAGTAACAGTGCCGCAAACCTGCCAGCCCCCAACCAGCACAGAGGGAGTGCCCAGCCTGGACCCTTGTGGCCTGCCCAGCCCAGGCCACCAGTGCTCTGTGTCTGACCACTGAGACCTGCAGTCCTGCCTGAGCACGGCTTTGTCCAAATCCGTCCAGGGCATGCAGGGGTACCCGGGAAGCACGGGGCTTGTGGGAGTCGGGGCCTGCCTCCTGGCCGCTGGAACCCCCATGCGTGCTGTCCACCTGCTGCGCCGGCCACTCCCGCCCCGCACTCCCGTATCCCCAGATGCCCCAACAGCAAATCAACCCCACGACCCACATTTGCACGTGCACCCCAATATCCAAGGGCTTGTAGAGGTGGACGTGGAGGAGGGACAGCACCCCTACTTGGACACCAGCGGGCAACTCTGCGGCCTGTGGTCTCCTCTCCTGGGCCCCAGCGCCTCCGTGTGGCTGCCCCACCACTGGCCGCTGAGATGGGAACGCCCACGCGGATTCCAGGGCACAGCCTTTTCAGGGAAACCCCTCGAATCCCCACAAGGTCTGGGCAGAGAAGGTGCTGCCGCCTGCGCACTGGCTGGACCCGCCCACTTCCTCACTGTGACCCCATGGACGCAGAGGCCACGGGGCTCCATACTCTGCGCCATTCTTAGCCAGGCTGAGTTCCTCAGAAGTGAGAGACCGGGTGGAGGAGCCGGCGACTGACATTCATTTCCGAACAGGTCAGCAAGGGTGGGTTTCTCAAGTGCAGTCTGCTGCCGTTGCAGTCCCGGGGCGGGGGACCCTGCAGCTGGCCAGGGTTCTTCCTTCGCCCTGGTGAGTCAGATTTCCAAAGAAGAACCAGCACACGGGCAGGGGACCAGCCCTGGGGCAGCCCGGAGGTCAGGGCCCGTGTGACACGCTGTGTGACCTCGGGCAAGTTCCCACCCTCTCTGAACCTCCCCCCCCCCCGGAACAGGACCACCGCTGCTCCAGGAGCTGCAGCATCCTGGGGAAGGAACGGATCTGGCGGGTCCCTGGGCCGCCCACGACCCTGATAACCCTGGCCCGTGTGAGCCCGGAACCCCCCATCCCAACACCGAGGCCAGGCGAGAAGAAAGGTACACAGCTCAGGGGGACAAGGTCTCTGTGGCAGCCCACGCCACACCCTCACCTGACATCTGTGCTCCTCAAGGTTGGAGAGGCGGTATGGCCCCAGGTCTCCTGACTGCCCCTCCCCTGTCCTGGCTGGGGTCTCCACCCAGGACTGACTCACTGCCCAGCTCTGCAGGGGCACCCAGCCTCCAGCCTCTATCTGAAGAGCAGTGGACGCAAATGTGCACCATGAACTTGCTCAGCGGGCAAACATTCAGGATTAAGCAGTGCCCGCCCTCTGGCTGGGGTGCAGCTGTTACAGCCAGAGCCGGGCCTCTCCCCAACCCCTTACAGGTCAGCGATGGGAGCTGGGACCCGGGCCCTGGCCACGGGGAGCCCTCAGCTCTGGGCAGGTCTGCAGTGACCTCAGGGAGAGACAGGGAGGTGATGGTACCATGTCCAGGGTGCTCTGCCTGCCTCCCCACTCCCAGGGTTCCTGGCTTCTGTAGGCCTGGGTCAGAGCCAAGGGACAGCCCCAGGACCCGCTCAGGCCCTCTGCAGCCACCCAGGGCTTGCCCACACCACAGCCCGAGCCGGCGGCTTGAGCAGGGTCCTCTGCTGGCCCTGCACAGCGTGCACACACAGGACTTGGTGCTGGGCCAGCCAAGGTCACACTGGCCTCGGCGGAGTCGGCTGCGCCCTAAGCAGCTCCCTCAGGACACGGTCTCAGCAGCGAAAGATGTGGGCCAGCCCCAAGGTCGGGAGGATGCAGGCTGGGTTACAGGCATCACACTCGAGCGCTCCCCTGGGAAGTCAGTGGGGTTCTTCCAAGCCCAGGGCATTGGCCAGGTATGACGGACGGGCAGCCAGCCTCCCTCGCACCCACGGTGTCCCCCGCGAGCACCCACCTCCTGAGCAGGAGCTCGGGGCACTGGCTGGACGGGGGCCCCTGTCAATGGGGCAGCACAGGGGAGGGGGCGCTGCCGCGGGAGCTCAGGGGCAGAGGACTGGGCTGTGAACCAGGGGCCGGGTTGCTCCGGCTGGGCACTGACCAGGGGGCGGGGGAGCACCTGCCGTGAGTCCCAAAAGGAGGGGACGGACTAGAGGAGGGGGCTGGCAGCCAGTGCCGCTCCAGAGGCTCGCGTGCAAGATCAAGACTGACAGAGGCCAAGGTCGGCCGATGGAGTCCAGGACACGACACCTCTCTGATCTGCCTGGACGTGACTAGCTGACACTGGCCCTGACCCCTGGCCCCCACCACCCTCCCCAGAGATGCAGCCATGTGCCCCACAGCCCACGATAAACAGTGGTTGGCATGGGGGTGGGGCCACGGCTCAGACACCTGCCTCTGCCCCGGCTTTCCCAGCACCAACTACAAAGCCCGGCGGGAGAGCACAAGGGGCCCAAGCTCCTGCCCTCAAGGACTCGCTCCCCGGGATGGTGGCCCCCTGGCCCGGGCCTCAGCTCCCATGGGATTAACAAAGAGGCCCATGACCCAGGGAAAAAAGGGCCAGGGACGCCTGGGATCTCCAGTCTGCCCCGGGGCCATGCACTGCGAATCCCGTGACTTGGCGTGACCGGCTCAGGCAGGCGGCAGCGCCTTCCTGTCAGGTGGGGAAAGTCGGGTTTCGGTGCTAATTACCGGGCTGTGGGGATGCTGGGACCTGCCTGGCGCAGGGGAGTTGCCTGGAGCGTCCGTGAGGCCCACAAGGAGGGGCGGGGGGCTGTGGGGCAGAGCCTCCTTGGCAAGGCGCCCGTCTCAGCCCTGGCTGACCCTCAAGGCTGCTGACCAGGGCTAACCCCCAGGCGGGGCTCACAGCCAGATCCCACACTTCTTCACCTCCGGCTTCTCACTCCCTCTGGCCTCCCTCCTGCCTAGCGGTAGAGAACAAAGACATGGGCGGCGTGGAGGCTGGACCCATCGGCCCCGTGTTCCCGTGCAGGCTAGAACTCCCACCAACAGCCAGCTGGGGCGAATGCCCACCCTGCAGACGCAGAAGCGGAGGGTCGGAGGGTCCCAGGGGATTGACCCAGAGCCAGGCATCTCTAGACCTGAGACTGGGCAGGGATGGGGGGTCCTCTCAGGTCACAGGGCTCAGATCATGCCCAGGACCCTGGGCGCCGGCCAGGCGGTGGGCTGAACCACCCCAGGGAGCCCCCGTGCGCGGCTCTCCCCGCAACTCAGCAGGCGCGGTCTGAGCTGTCTGCACTTGGAGGCCTCTGACCCACAAGCCTCCTGCTTCCGGAGCACACGCAGGGCTGAGCCGGGCCCCCACACCCCCACCCCCACGCCCACCTGAGGCCCAGGCCTTGTGACCTTGTGACCCCTGCTGATGGGACAAAGGCTGTGCCAGCTGCATTTCGAGTGAATGCCACCACAACTTCCTGAGAGTGAGGCGCCCTCGTCAGCCACACCCACCCCCATTCCGGGGGCCAGGCCTGCTCGCCTTTGGCCAGTGCCGAAGCCAGGGGTCTCCCAGGGTGACTCTCCACGGGCATCCAGGAACTCCCGAGCTGTCCTCAGGGCTCTCGAGCTTGGGGACAGGGCCCCGGAAGACTGCGGAGCAGCCTGGGGGACAATGTCAAGACGCCTGCCCCGCACACCGCAGTGCCTGGCTCTGCTCCCCACGCCAGCTTCTTGCTAACACACGCTCGGAGGGGCGCAAGTGACACTGGAGTAGAGGGGCCCTCGTCACCCATGAGTGAGACCCGGGGAGCTCTGGGCTCCTGGCTTTAGCCTGGTCCAGCCCCAGCTATTGTGAGCATCTGGGACGTGACCCAGCGGATGGACGACCTCTCCATCTTTCAAATAAATGAAGATAAATAAATACGCAGAAGCAGGACAAGAACGCCCCAAGTTCCCGTGGATTTTCTCTACCCTGGAAACCCTGTCCACAGGCCTGCTCAGCCGCAGCGGCCCCCACCCGGCTGCACCTGCGCCACAGGCCTGTCTCCCTCCACCACGAGGCTGCTCCTGCCACTGGAGGTCTCAGACGCCCCCTCTGGGGCACTCACAGCAACCTGTCAGGGCCCACCCTCGCCAGGGGAGGGGGCTTCTCCCTGTCTCCTGCTGCAGACACCACATTCCTTCTTGTTACTGAAAACCCTCTTCCCAACACGAAAACAGGATGTCCCCCCATCCCCACTCCCACCCAGGCCCAGGGAAAAGCCACCCAACGGCTGAGGGACACACGGTTAGGGGGCAAAGCTGGGCCTCATCCCAGCAGTGCTGGCGTGGAAGCCACCCAGACCATCTTTTAAAGCCCCGTCTGCCCTCAGGACAGAGCCTGGCGCAGTATATCCAGGCTATCAAATCAGAACCACCCACCCCGAAGGCCACCAGGGCACACCGGCCCGGAAGAGCCAGGAAGCGCTTCTCAGAGGCAGAGCCAGAGCCGCCCAGGGTCTGAGCCGGAACAGCATTATCAGTTCAGGCCTTGGAAAAGCAAGGTGCAGGACACGCTGTCCCTCGGGATCCAACCCACACTTGAAAGAACGGCCTGGGAGCGACCGGACGGGAGCAGAGAATGTGTGCCGAGTGTCTGGGGGAGGGCGGGGAGGAGGGATGTGGGTCTCAGGACCGAGGATGCACCTTGTTTTCTTTATTGGACAGATAAGACAAGGAGAGCTCCACCCTCCCTCTGCCTCCCGTTGGCCAACATGCCTTTTCCACACACAGCCCCAGCACGCGGCAGTGAGGAGGCTGGACGTGCAAGTCCGCGGACGACGCCACGAGCCAGCACGCAGGGCTGTTCCCCACCAGAGGCCCGGCCAGCGCATCCTCCCCGGGGGACCCCAGCACCCACGCCCAGAGGGGGCTGGTTCAGCTCAGCCACTGCTAGCACTCCGCCTAGCCCTGACCCACCCAAAGACCACTCCTCTGCCCAGGGTCTCAAGAGCCGGCCTCAGGGGGCTGAGCCCAGAACCCGGCCAACAGCGCCAGCCAGCAGTGCCCACACTGCCAGGGGGCTCAGGGCGCCACCAGCTCCTAGGGCAATGAACAGGCAAAGCCTTGCAGGCCCCAGCGCACCCGGAGAACTCCGAAAACCCCCAAGGCTGACCAAAGGGGGCGCTTAGAAACGCCCCCCGGCCAGCAAACAAGCCCCAGGCACTGCCTCCGGGCCCAGCTGCCAGCCCCAGGAGCGCCGCTCCCCGCACAGCCGGGGACCCCTGAGCCAGGGCGGATCCGATGTGCGCGCCCGGCTGGGGGCGGCTCCGGGCTGCAGGAGCCACGGGGCCAACGTCACGCAATCTCCTTACTACTTCTCCTGCGACTCAGGCTGGCGGGGCAGAAATGAATGGCTTTTTTTTTTTTTTAACTGCAATTCCGCCTCCAGTCAGCCAGGGAAGCCCAGACAGGAAGTTGCCGGTGCTGTCCCGCACGTGGTGCGCCAGCAGGAATGAATGGAGCCCCGTCCGGAAGCGGGCGAGGGGACCCCGCGCCGCCCGCCCGCGGCGACACACACCCCGGGGGCCCCCGCGCGCCCCTACTCACGCACGCAGAGGCAGGCCACGAGCTTGGCGGCCTCCTCGGGCACCGGGCAGGTGGGGAAGACGGGCTTGAGCAGGTAGGTGGCGAAGACGAGCGCCACGATGTACTGCGACGAGGGCCGGATGATGAGCAGCTCGATCCAGAGCTTGAGGAAGGCGGGCAGCGAGCCGTAGACCTCCAGCATGTAGGCGTAATCGCCGCCGGACTTGGTGATGGTGGTGCCCAGCTCGGCGTAGCAGAGCGCGCCCACGATGGAGAAGACGCCGCACACGGCCCACACCACGAGCGACAGCCCCGGCGAGCCCGCCTCCTTGAGCACCCCGGTGGGCGTCACGAAGATGCCCGAGCCGATGATGGTGCCCACGATGATGGCCACGCCGTTGAGCAGCGTGATGCTGCGCTGCAGGGCCACGCCCTCGCCCTCGGCCTCGGCCTCGCCCTCGCGCCGCGCCGCCAGCATCTTCTCCCGCGCCTGCCGCTCCTCCTCCGGGGCCGCCGCCGCCGCCGCCGCCGCCGCGCGCCGCTTCGGACCCGCGCCCGCCATGCTCGCCGCGCAGGCCGCCCGCGCTGCGTAAGCGCCCGCTCCGCCCGCCGCCGCCTTTTATGGCTTCCGCCGGCCCCGCCCCGCTGCGGCCTCCGCGGCCACGCCCCCCGCCCCGCGGGCCACGCCCCCGGGCGCCCGTTGGTAGGCGCTGCCGAGGCCCCGCCCCCCGCCCGGCCCGGGCTCGGAGCGCGTGCGGCGCGCAACCGAACCTGGCTGGCGCCCCCGGGTCCCGGAGGCCGGGCTCGCGTGCGGGCCGGGCGGGGCCGGGCGGGGCCGGGGGGTCGAGGCTCGCGCCTCCCTCCTCCCAGCCGCCCGGACGATGGCCCCGGGCCCGCCTCGGGCTGCAGGGCAGGGACGACGCCGGGCTTGGGGCGTCCGCCGATCCCGGGAAGGGCACCGCCAGCTCCCCATCCCGAGGGGCAGCCGGGGCCTGGGAGACTGAGTCCTGGGGCGGGGGAGGGGCTTGGCTCTGAGGATGGCAGGTCTGGAAGGGTAGAGGGGGTGAGGGTCCCCAGCCCAGCCTGCGAACACCCAAGAATCAGGAGCACCTGCTGACTGGGCGACAGGTGCGCGCGGTGGGGGGGGCGCCGCGCAGAGAGACAGGGGCAGCTGCTGGGCACCACCCCCCAGATGCCCTCCTGCACCCCTGCAGTGTGGCAGTCGGGTCGCTCACCTGCAGAGGGAAGCGGGTGATAAACCCGCAGCCAACGCAGGGGAGCTGGGAGGTTCCATCCACAAGTGCCAGTTTGCGGGACCCTAAGCTGCGGGCTTGGGGGAGAAAACAAGACCCCCCCACACACACTCTCCATGCTGGACCGCAGCTCAGCAGGGGGACCCAAACCCATGACACCCACGTGGAGGTCCTGGTGTGCAGCTCGCCAGCGCCAGTTCAGAGCGGCTCGGCCTGCCGGTGGGCACAGCCCTGTCCCTGGGAGACCTGATTCTGCCCCCTCCTCCCAGAGCTCTGGGTTCCATTTCTGTCGCAGTAGCTCAGGTTTCATCACCCCTGCCCACAGAACACTTCGCGAAGTTTGTGGGAAGTAGAGCTTAAAAGAACATTTGTTTTGGTACAGAAGTTTTCAAGTCGAGCATACGAGGTCTTCAAAAAGTTGGTGGAAAAAATGTATTAGGAATGATATGCAGGGATTTCAAAACTTTTTGCTCCAAAATAAACATATTTAATTCCATTTTTCTGTGGACTTTTTATAAATGGGATGACCTATGTATTTATTTAAGATAGATTTATTTATTTATTTGAAAGGGAGAGTTACAGAGAGACAAAGACCTTCCATCTGCTGGTTCCCTGCCCACATGGCCACAACAGCTGGGGCTGGGTCAGGCCTTAGCCAGGAGCCAGGAGCTTCTTCCAGGTCTCCCACGTGGGTGCAGGGCCCAAACATTTGGGCCATCTTCCACTGCTTTCCCAGGCCACAGCAGAGAACTGGATTGGAAGAGGAGCAGCCGGGACTTGAACCAGCACCAGTATTGGATGCCAGTGTTACAGGTGGTGGCTTAACCTGCTGTGCCACGACACTGGCTTCTATTTATTTATTTATTTGAAAGGCAAAACAACTGAGAGACTGAGAGAGATCTTCCAACCTTCCTTTTGCTGGTTCACTCTCCAAATGCCTACAAAAGCCAGGGCTGCTTCCGGCTGGAGCCAAGAGCCAAGAGCTCCACCCTGGCCTCCTACGTGGGTGGCAGGGGCCCAAACACCTGGGCCATCACTCCCCCCCCCCCCCCCGCCGGGTCTGCATAAGCAAGAAACTGGAATCAACATCAGAGTGAGGACTCAAACTCCAAACCCCGGGAGGCAGTCCCGGACACTTCAGGTGGCCAGGAGAGCTGGTTACAGGGAGCCAGGCGGTTCCGCCAGATTCGGCCAGGTTCGGCTGGGGCAGAGCTGGGCGCTGAGAGCCCAGGGTGAGTGAGAGATAGCAAGGCGCCCCAGGCCGGTTGGGGAGCCCGGGGGGTATCTTCAGACCTCACGATGGGAAGTGTCACCGCGTCTCGTGAGCGTTTTCAGGGTCCACAGCTGTTTGTCCTCCACCTTCCATTCTGGCGTGGTTTTCCCGTGAAACGACTCGGATCTCTCCCGTCTGTTCGCCGTGGCAGACTGCGAGTGCATCTCAGGCTCCCGCGAGGAAAACCACGCGGCCAGGACGCCAAGCTCTCAAGTGCTGGCGGCGCCCGCCATCTGCTGGTGACCTGGGCAGCGGCATCCCACCTGCTCCTGGGCAGAGCGCCTGCCTCAGACACCGGTCGCTGCGAAGAGCTGCATCGCCTGTTCCCACGCCGGGGGAGAAACGTGGGCATTTCTTCCTGAAGCCTCCCACCCTTGGGGATTTCTCTGATGGCTGCTCGAGGCACCAGTCCCCAAACTCAGCGACACGTCGACGCCCATGCCTCTGGCAAGGCGCCCGCGTGCCCGTGCTGGGCAAAACACGACGGGGAGCATCTTCGCTGAGGAGCTGCCGGGATGTCCACGGCTGAACCCTGGGCGCACAGCCGTGAGGGCCGCTGGGGTGGCCTGGGGAGGGGGGGGCAGGGTGCGGCTTGGCCTTGGGCGGTGTCCCCTTCTTTCAGGGGTGCATTTTCCTGGGCCTCTTGGAGCAGAGAAGAGTGGTCCCCGAAGAGAGATGCTGGCCGTGGCCTACTTCCCTGCGGGCAGCCACAGCTCCACTGATACCGTTCCTTTAGGAAGCCTCTCTCAGGCCGGCGCCGTGGCTCAACAGGCTAATCCTCCACCTGCGGCGCTGGCACACCGGGTTCTAGTCCCAGTCGGGGCGCCAGATTCTGTCCCGGTTGCCCCTCTTCCAGGCCAGCTCTCTGCTGTGGCCTGGGAGTGCAGTGGAGGATGGCCCAAGTGCTTGGGCCCTGCACCCCGTGGGAGACCAGGAGAAGCACCTGGCTCCTGCCATTGGATCAACGCGGTGCGCCGGCCACGGCGGCCATTGGAGGGTGAACCAATGGCAAAGGAAGACCTTTCTCTCTGTCTCTCTCTCTCTCTCACTGTCCACTCTGCCTGTCAAAAAAAAAAAAAAAAAGGCCTCACCCCTGCAGACAGCAAGGGGCTCCTCAGCTCGTCCTGCCCCCATCCCCACCCATCTCGCATCGTCACCAAAAATGTTCAGATTCCTGAGGCCCAAAGGTGGGCGGGCTCCTGAGAGCCCCCACCCCCACCGCTGGGCAGTCTTCCCTGGTGCTGTCGCCCCTCCCAGGCCTGGTGTCTCTGTCGCTGTACAAAATGAGAATCTGGCGCCTGAAACACTTCGCACAGTGTCTGTTACAGGAGAACCCTTGTGGCCCAGCTTGGCCGTCTCGCCTGCCATTCGTTGAACTTCCCAGAACTGCCCCCCGCTCACCCCCGGCCCCAGGGCCTAGTTCAGATGCCAGCTGCTTGGGAGGCGGCCCGGACCCCTCTCGGGACCCCAGCCTCACTGCCTGCTCCACCATGCTTTGTCTACTGTTTAGCACATCCACAGTCTCTTGGCTGCCCCCTGCTGGTCGCAGTCACCACAGGGCTTGGGGCGGCCCTCTGCTCACACAGGGTCTGGCGAGCCCGGGAGGGGACGGTACTGGGTGTGAACCGGAGTGGAGCTGTGTGTGGGACTTTGCACGGGAAGAGCCGCTTTCGGCAGGTGAGCCCTCCCCGCTCCTGCACACGGGGACCAACAGCCCGCGACTCGCATGTACGGCGCCCCGTCTGAGCCCCCAAAGTGTGGGAAGAGGATCAGCGTGTTTCACCCTGCTTAGAGGGTCAGCACGTGATGGGCAAACATCGCACCGCTCCCAGCAGGCTCCCGCGCGGCCACGGGGAGTTCTCACGGAGGGAATCACCTGGGCACTAACGCAAGCACGCACACCCTCAGTGCTGGGGTCCTCGGCGCCGCTGGGCAGGGCACCTCGCCCCCAGGGGTGCCACAGACTGGGCTGGGCTGCCGCACGGCCTCTGCGTGGCACGCGGGCTGGGTGTCTGTGTCATGCCTGAGCTGCGTCTCCCCTTCAGCTTACAGGAGAAGCTGCCAAGGTTGAGTCTCACCGTTTAGAGATCTGCTTTATTTGAGAAAACGTACAGGGGGATATTTTTCACCCCCCCGCCACGACACAGGGCCCTAAACTGCACAAAGCCTCCACGGCCGCGTGCTGCTCCTCCCCAGGCCCACGTCTCTGTGTGCTGCCCCACGCTGCTCCGTGCCTGCATCGGTCACTTTCTCCGCAGCTCTGCATCCTGAGACAGCAGATGCCTGACTAATGCCTGCTTTTTGATCTCTGTAACCCTGCCCATTGCTCACTTGGCTTTGCAAGGGCAGGACGTCTGGGAGGCATGCAGCCCATAGGTGACTGGCACACACACACGTCCGTGGCCCTGTGCCATCTGGAGGGCAACTGTGAGTGGGTGCACGGGACCCAGGGCAGGGACGCTGCCCCCTGGGCCAGGCGTCAGAGCAGAGGGAGAGAGCAGGGGACACACGTGCTCAGGCACAGGGGCGGGCAGGATGTCCCAGAGCTCACATGGTTGGCATGGAACAGCTGCTCAGTCTGTGCACTGGGTGAGCAAGGCACGTGGGGCGCCAGGGCCTCCGGACCACAAAGGAACCAGGCGGGAAACAGGCCAGTGCCGATGCCCACGGCTGAGGCAGGGGCGGGGCTGTGGTCTGGGCAGGCAGCTGAGGACAGGAAGAGGCAGATGCAGGTGCACACAAAGGAGATCCTGGGCCCCCGGGCCAGGCGGGGGAAACTGGCCTCGTCACTGGCATCGGAAGCCTCGGCTTTGAACAGGGAGCCAAGCGATCCAGTTTATATCCTCAAGGATAAGTCTGCACTGCTATGAAGGATGATTTGAGGGGAGTGGGGTGGAGGGAGGGGAGGGGCTGCGAAGGCGGATGCTAAGTGGGGGCAGCAGAAGAGACAGCCAGGTATGTGGGTTTGGGACCCCCCCAACAGGACCCACCAATGTGGGGGAAAAGGGTTGGGGAGACCTGGGGGCTCCAGGTGTGCCTTTGGCCCTGGGTAGACGGAGGGGCTGCTGGCTGACATGGGGCACAGGGGCTCTGAGTGGGGGACAGGTATTGGGGTGCGGTGGGCAGGGGGAGGGGATGTCCAAGCCCACCCCAGTGGGTGTGCAGCCCCTGCCCACTGCATGGGAAGAGTGGGTTCTGCCCACGGTGGACGGTGCTGAGGGCTTCGGCCGGGCCTGGCCCTGTCTGCACGGAGCCTGGGACGGGGAGGAGGGGGGAGGGGCAGAGCTCCTCACACACAGGGGTTTTTCAGAACGAGAAAATAACATGAAAGCAAAGGGAGGGGACCTTGAACTTTTGGCTGGGCCAGAACTGAACAATGCGGTCGGCAGTGAGCCGTGGAGAGCGGGGAGCCCGTGCCGGCCACCGCGCAGCTGGCGGCGGCGCAGGGTGGGCCCGGGACTCTTCTGTTTGTTGTTTTTGTGCCGCTGCTTTGAGGGCTTCTGTCAACAGCGCTTCCTCTCCGCTTGTTTGTGGTTCACAGCAAAGGGTCCCAGCCGCGTCTGCTTCCCGGGAGTATCTCAGAACCTCGGGCGGACCCCGCTTTTCCAGAATAGCCGAGAGACGCGAGCGTCTGCACGAGGCAGAGACACTTGGAGCCAGGGCCCCACCCTGCATCAGGGCCGCCCACGAGGCCTGTGCCGTGCGTGCAGCGCCGGGCATGGTGACACGGGGCACTGGGGCCCAGGCCGCTGCAGCCCCACGAGGCCTCTCTCTGCGTGGGCCTTTCTCTCTGCTCCCAGATCACTGTGGACGTAGCCGACTCTGCCCCAGCCCCAGCTCAGGCTCAGAGGCCCGGGAGCTCTTGGGGGCTCTGGCAGCCTGAGTGGGGACCTGGCCTGCACTTGGGTCCCTCTGCCGCAGCTGATGCCCACGGGCTGCGGGCCTGGACTTCCTGGGCCTCGAGCTTCCGTTGCCCCCATCCCTGGTCCCATCCAAGAGGTGGGAGAAAAGCGCTGCCTAGTCCCAGGCCAAGGGGGAGCCATGCCTCTCGGCCTCCTGAGTGCGACTCGGTTTCCCCGTTAAACACTGGGGACAGATTCTCAGGACTCGGTCCCGTGGCTGCACCGGGTGCCCGGGTGCTCGCCCTGGCTGCACAGCCCGGTCACGTGGGGGCTGTGGAGCCACTTGCTGGGCCGAGTGTGGCCACTGCAGCCTGTGTGGCTCTGACCAGCGGTCGCCTGCCAGGGCCCGGCACAGGTGTGTGGGGAGAGGTGTGGCCCGTCCCTCAGGAAACACCTCTGCGCAGTCGGTTCCTCTTTAAAAATGGTTGTTTATTTTCCTCTACTTGAAAGGCAGAGGAAGCGACAGGCGGCTGGGGAAGAGAGAGAGAGTTTTCATCCAGTGGTTCACTGCCCAGAGGGCTGCTACAGTCAGGACCGGCCCAGGCTGAAGCCAGAGCCAGGAGCTCCACCTGGGTCTCCCACGTGGGTGCAGGGGCCCAAGCCCTGGGGCCGTCCTCCGCTGCTTCCCCAGGCCACAGCAGCGAGCTGGATCAGAGGCAGAGCTGACCCTAACCATGACTCTGATGTGGGATGCCGGCACTGCAGGTGTCGGCTTAACCCGCTGTGCCACAGCACCGGCCCCTAATTCACCGACTGTAAGCAAGGGGAGCCTCAGCTCGGAGGCTGACCTGGAGACCCCCACTTCCCACCCAGTGCTCTGCTCTTTCGCATCTGTTTTGACAGCTTCAGGCCAACCCTCCCTCACCCAGGGCCCCAGAGGGAGCAGAACACTTGGAGAACGGGTCCCTGTCCACAGCAGCTAGGGACGGTGCAGGCTGGGCCCTCTCCAGTGACTCAGCAATGTCCCGGCTGTGTCCTCCAGCCCCGTCCGTGCACCCGGCTCTACCAGCTCAGAGACCTGTGCCCCAGTGGGCGGCAGAGACTTCCTCACACCCATGTGGCAGGCGCTGTGTGATCGCCTCCACGACCACCTTCCCGGGGTCACGTGTGCCCAGGGTCTGCCGCCTCCACGACCACCTTCCCGGGGTCACGTGTGCCCAGGGTCTGCCGCCTCCACGACCACCTTCCCGGGGTCACGTGTGCCCAGGGTCTGCCGCCTCCACGACCACCTTCCCGGGGTCACATGTGCCCAGGGTCTGCCGTATGGTCAGTGCAGCTCCAGAACGTTCCATGGTCCCAGCATGCACTGCGGGACGCTGCTACGCCAGAACACTTCCAATGCCGCCACCCCACCCCCTGCCCAGGTGGTCCCCTCCCTGGCCACCCCGGAGGATGCCACACTGTGGGCCACGGCTTGGCCAAAGTTGCCAGCGTTTTTGCACAGTGTGAGGATGGAGCATGGCCTAGATGTCCATGTCCCAGTCGTGGAACCCGTGGACATCACCTGATGTGTTAAAGGGCCTTTGCAGATACGGCGTGGACACGGAGGTCCCAGGCCCCCGACACAGTCAGGAATTTGGAACTGGGAAAGAAGCTTGGTTCTGGGGACCACGGGAGGGTGACAGCTGTGGAGGGACACAGGGCACAGCGTGGAGAGGCCAAGGGTGACCACGGGGGTCGGTGCTGACTGCTCGGTTCCCGGGGCTACCACCCACCTGCCTGGGTTGGTGGTGACCGCTCCGTCCCCGGGGCAAGCAGGCACCTGCCTCGGGTCCCATGACACCCATGCCTTGCCCCAGGGCTGCCATCTCCATGGACTCAAGTTTCCATGGAGTGACGGTGACGGAAACAATGATCCTGTTCTCTTTTTATCTCAGAAGTCACACATGACCCGGTTGTGAAACGGGATGTGGCGCCATCTACCCACCGGGGCACGGTGACTGGCGGTCACCCCCTCTGGGGACTTGGAAGGACGCACGGAGCTTCCGGCCCATCAGGGGCTGAAGCGGGCGGAAGTTGTTCGCCATCATCTTCTCTTCTTCCCCGGGCGCAGAGAACACGAGTGTGCGGAATGCTGACAGCTGGAACAGAGCAGCCAGAGAGCCTGCAGCAGGTGCAGAGTGATCCTGTCCCGGGCCCCCCCTGCACCAGGGATGGCCCTGTAAGACCAGCGGAGAAGGGCGGCAGGGACAGTGCTGGCTTCCAGGCTAGGTCCCCCGTGGCGTCTGGGACGGCTGCCCTGGGGAAGCCAGCGGCCGTGTGGTGAGGGTGCTCAGGCAGCTCAGGTGGAGTCCCACGGGAGCCGAGGCCCAGCCGTGAGAGTGGGCTGCGGTGGATCGCACCCCCGTGGACAGGACCGGAGGCCCCGCCACCTGCAGCTGTGAGTGGGCCGCAGTGGGAAGGCATCCTCCAGCCCGAGCCAAGCTTTCAGACAAGTAAGCTGACACCTGCCCACACCGGCCACAGCCCGCTGCTCCCAACCCAGAGACGCTTCCGGAGGTGCCTAACGCTCCGTGCCTTCCGAGCCCTGCGTGTGGGAGCGCCTGTTCCTTGGTGCGTGGTGACAAACACGCTCCGCACAGACGCTGCCGCGGCACTGCACCCACGTCTCCCTCTCAGGACCGGAAGACGCTGTTCAGGCTCGCACCCGCTGGTGCTCAGAACCCACCGAGCACCTCTGCGGGACGGCTCCGGCCGTCAACTTCAGACGGCCAGCGACCAGGTCACTTCTGTCTGCTGCAGTGACTCCCGGTCACAGGCCGGGGGGGGGGTGCTGGCCTGCGCACCTGTGTGTCCTCGGAGGCTCCTCACACGTGGTCCCAACCCCCCAGGATCCGAGGGGCGATGGCAGGGCTGTGCCCCATCAGGCGCCTCTACCCTCCTCACCTCTCTCTCTCTCTCTCTCTCTCTCTCTCTCTCTCTCCTGTGTAAGTATCTGAGGAGCTGAGATCCCTGGAACCCCTGTCTCACGGACATCCAAAACAAAGCAAAGCGCAGGCCCCCACGGCCCCCACGGCCCCCACGGCCCCCACGGCCCCCACGGGCCTCGGCAGAGAGGCGCCGGCCACCGCTGCTCACCTGCTCCTGGGCCACCTCGATGGGCTCTTTGTGGACGAGCCAGGTGACTGACTCAGCCAGCGGCGGGGTAGTGAGGGAGCCCCTGTATGTCCAGTAGTCCCGGCAGGCGGGCAGCAGACAGGAGGGGTCGAAGGGGCCAACGGCCACCCGCATGTCCTGGGAGATGGAGGAGCACACACCGCGTCAGCTGGGGGGCCCAGGCACTACGCGAAGGGAACCCCAGGGCCTGTGTGTGCACCCCCGGGGAAGACGGGAAGACCCCACGCATGCCTGCAGCTCTGCCCACCCAGGAAAGCATGGGCCCACCGGTGTCTGCAGCTCTGCCCACCTGGGAAGCGTGGCCCTGCCCCGGGAAAGCGTGGCCCCGCCCCGGGAAAGCGTGGCCCCGCCCCCTCAGCGCTCCTCAAGCCGCTCCCTTCTGCAGACTCGGACTGTGGAAATGCTTCGCTTTCCTGTGACGAAACCCACAGAACCTGAAATGCAGCCTCCCGCCACTCCCGCCAGGCGGCCATGGCCACCCCTCTCCTAAACTCCCCACCTCCCTGTCCCCTCGCCGATGCCCCTTGTCCTGCTCCTGTTCCACTGGGGGGACAGCGTGCGGGCGGAACAGGGTGTGTCCCTCATGACCGGCCAGCCCCGTGGAGCAGTGTCCCCAGGGTTCACGCGTGTGGCAGGCATGTCAGGCGTGACCCCCTTCCTTCTGAAGGCTGAAGGTGTCCACAGCACGATGGACCCTGCGCCCACCCCTCCCGCGCTCTGCCCCTCCCAGTTTCCGGTTCCCTGAGTGTAGACCTGGAAGTGAACTGCAGGCACGTGGGGTTAGCCCATGTTCAGTGCTGCAAGGCCCTCGGCCTGTGTCCCATAGGACCAGAACGCGCAAGAGCCGCTGAGCCTCGGTCCCACACAGCCCCGACACGTGAGCCACGGAATCCACCCCCCTCTGGGCTGGGTGTCACCCGTCCTCCATCACTGGGTGCCAAGGTCACCGCTCTTCCCAGGCACGCGCACGGCAGCTCACGGCAGCTCACGGCAGCGTGTGCCCCACGCGGAGCCCTCGGTTCCCAATTCACCGTTGCTCTGTTTTCTAGGAGGTGCAGAGAAGCCGACCTCTGCTCTCGGGGGCCCGAGAGTCCTCCCACCGCACTGCCCCCGGCCCCAGGACTGCCTGCATCCCTGGAGCTCGCCTGCACCTGCGGCTCGGGGGAGGAATAAGGCAAAAACCCGGACGTCCCGGCGGCAGGGGGGAGCAGGCCCCGTGAAGCAGCACGTCCAGCTCCTCTTTCCCACCGCGGGCAGGTGGACGGGGCTGGAAAACATCCCGCGGCCCAGGGCGACTCTGGCTGCGGCCCAGCGAGGAAGGGCACGGGGCAGCGCGGCCTTGCCGAGTTCCTGAGCCGCGGGCCCGGCGGCGGCTACAGGCCCACATCAAGGGGAGGCGAGGGCACATCAAAGGGCGCCCCGCCGCTGCCGTCCGTCCGGAGCCCCTCCTGCCATTGTGCACACAGGTGGAAGCCTGCGCGTCCCCACCTTGGCTGGCCACTTCCTTCCGCCCTGGGTGCTTTGTCAGGTCCTGAGAAAACAAACGCGGGGCTCTGGGCTTCCCACTCCATGGCTGAACATTCCGCAGCGCCCCTCTGCTCTGAAACCAGCACAGGTCACGCCCGGGACAGGTTCAGGAGGCCTGCGGAGTCCGACTCTCCCGGGGCAGGCTGGGGGCCCTGCTGGATCCAGGTCCTTCCAGCCCCCTCCTCCCCCTCCCTGCAGAGGGGCCTGAACCGAGGGACAAGGACGTTGGCTCACCTTGTGCTTGACTTCCGGCAAGACGTCCACCAGCTGCTGCAGGGCCTGGTGCCGCGCCCCCAGCTGCAGGGCAGACACGGGCAAGGTCAGAGGGCAGAGGCCACAGGCAGGACCGCCACCCCCGCCACCATCCCCCTGGCCCGCAGTCACCTTGAGAAACACGCCGACCACCGCCAGCCCCTTCTCTCCCACGACCGCCTCCTGGTAGCTCTGGTATCTTGCAGAATTCCAGTGAACCAGGTGCAGCTGAGACATGGGAGAGAACTCAGAGTCGCCCGGCCAAGAAGTTCAAGGCCACTCCCCTACCTTGCAGCAGACCTGTGTGTCCATTTCACTTATTTGCTGTATAAACTCTCCCCCCCCCCCATTTCATGTTTTTCAGCTATTTTAACCTGGAGTGTGCATGAGAAATCTGGGCGGGCCTGCGGCTGGGTAGCTGGGTGGACGATCGGTGGCCGCCTGCCCGGTCTCCCGACAGCCACGGTAAAGTGCCTGAGGGACCAGCAGGGCCCCAGCCTGTCCCACAGGCCGAGTCCTGACCCCCGATCCCATCTGGGACTCCGACAGTGTCGGATAAGTCGGAACCCTGATAAGTTCCCCCCTGCACAAATGCTCAGAGCCCCCACAGAGACCCTCGGGGAGCTGGAGACGCATTGCACTCGTGCCGAGGGGATGGCGTCTACACACCTCGGCAGGGTACACGTGGCTGCTCACCGTGTGCTCAGAGCCCCCGCAGAGACCATCGGGGAGCTCCTGGAGACCATGGCTGCTGGCACACGGCATCAGAGAGGCTGTGAGCTTGGGCTCTGGGAGCACCTGCAGTGCCCCCCCCCCCCCCCACTCAGCAGGGGTTGCTAACTGCTCTGCCTTGAACCTTGAGAGACCCGGGCCTGGGAGACCCTCCCTCCTGGGCAGTGGAGCCCAGCTCCCGGGATGCACCGCACCCGTGCCAAGGGGATGGCATCTACACACCTCGGCAGGGTACACGTGGCCGTTCACCGCGTGCTCAGAGCCCCACGCGTTTGTGGCTCCCCAGTGGAAGTGGAACTGCTTCAGCCGGTAGTGGTTTTCCAAGGGCCCGCCGCTGACTCCTGCGAGGAGGCAGAAGAATGGGGAGTCGCCGCTCTGCCCGAGGATGCAGTGAGGCCCGGGCACCATCCACATTTGCTATTTCTTTTAAAGATTTGTTTGAAAGTCAGAGAGAGAGAGAGAGAGAGAGAGAGAGCGCTCCGTCTGCCACACCGCAAATCTCTGTAACAGGCAGGCCAAAGCCAGGAGCTTCTTCCGGGTCTCCCACGTGGGTGCAGAGGCCCAAGGACTTGGGCCATCTTCTGCTGCTTTCCCAGGCCATTAGCAGGGAGCTGGATCGGGAGTGGAACAGTCGGGACTTGAACCAGCGCCCACAGTTGCCGGCGCTGCAGGCTGCGGCTTTACCTGGCACACCCCAACACCGACCCCAGCTGTCTACATTTGTTTTCTAATTTAAGAAATCACACATCTACTTGAGAGGCACAGACGCTCCCGTATGCTGGCTCCCTTCCCCAGTGCCCACTGAAGCAGGGGCTAAGCCGGCCGGAAGCCTTCCAGGTCTCCACTGGGTGGCAGGGACCCAACAGCCTGCCCTCACTGGTGCCTCCCGGGGTAGCAGGATACGGGAGTCAGGGGCCGCAGCTGGGAATCCAACCCAGGCATTGTGACGTAGGAAACGGGCAGCTGACCCCTGCCCACCGCTAGTCTTTGCCAGTCTCTGGATCCCTTCACCTCCACTGCCCGCGCTGCCTGTGCCGCCCACAGTAGGTCCAACCAAGTGCTGGGACGGGTGCAGGTTCCCAGAGCTCCACTAGGTGGCGGTAAAGACCTCAGAGATTTCCACACCCTTCTTAGAAAAGACATCTTCTGAATTAAACATCTTCTGAATTAAATCCCGCCAGCAAAGAATCCCACAAAGCAGTGCCAGCCGAGTGAGGGCAGCACAGGCAGCCTTCCCCCAGTTCTGGTCTCCGTGCAGCCCCCACCGCCTCCCACTGCAGGGCCAGGCTCACTGCACGCCCCTTTCGAGGGTTGCCGTGGAGCCCTCACCTGGAGGTCGGCGCTCACCTAGCAGGCCCAGGGCAGCCCTCCTCTGTGGGCACGGGGCTCTGCTCGGTCTCCCCGAGCGCTCAGGTAGCCCCGCGCCCGGGCTCAGCCTGAGCATCCATCATTGAGGAACCGGCGGCGCCAGGCTGTGAATTCCCGGCTGCCATCCCCAGAGATCACGGCTGCACAGGGCCGGGGAGAGGGCTGCGAACCCCGACTGGTGCTGTCTGATGCTGCGGCTTATCTATCTCTAGCTGCCCACTGTTGCCTGCAGATTGCCATCAGCTATTGCTACTCTGACATCTCATTTTTAATTGGAGTGCTTGCCAAGCACCCCTGGGACGGCCAGGACTAGGCTGGACCCGGCGGGCAGAGTGGCAGCGTGGCCCCCTGGGCCGGGGACCTCCCTTCCCGGGGCTGAGCCGGAGCTGGAGCGCTCCTCTAGCTGCAAGTGCGTGGGCACGCTGGGTGCCCAGGGGCTAACAGTGCTCGGGGGTCGTCTCCCCACAGGAGGCACGAGCAGCGGGAGGCAGCTGCCGTGGCCTCGGCGTGCCCTGGTCCAGTCCCGGCCCCTGCGTGACTTTGGCAGGGGGACATTGAGAGGTTAAGTGGGGAAGGGGGCAGCAACCCCCAGGGCAGCTCTGGGAACAAGGATTCGAATCCAGGTCTGACCCCAGCCTGGCGCCTGACACCTTGTCTTTCAACGTGTGAAGAGAACCCTGGGGCGGTCCCAGGACCACAGCCTGCACCCGCGGCCGTCCCGGTGTTCGCCTCTGCCCGGCGCCCATGTGTGTGGTGAGGAGGGGGTTTGCAGCACCAGCCGGCCCTAGAGCCCTGGAGGCACCAACGTGCGCTGATTTGTGACTGAGGGGGAGACTCAGGCGCTCCCATGGGATGCGTGAGAGAGCGTGTCTGTGGCAGCCTGGGAGAAGGACAATCCACAGTGCAGTCCTGGATCTGCAGCTCAGCCCTGCCTCCAAGCTGCTGTGTGACCCTGGGTGTGTGGCGTAGCCTCTCTGAGCCTGTGCACCCGTGTGACGGGGTGAGGCGGCAGGAAAACCATTCAGCACAGGTGAGTGGGGCTGGGACCTCCTGAACCCGGGGCACCTGTCCCTGGGGAGGTGGGTGTGCAGGGGTGGGACCTACGTCTCCTCCACGGTCCTTTGTCTCTGAACTAGGCACTTGTCTGAAGCAGCGGCCACATGGGCTGGGGACCTGGCAAGTGACACGTAAATCGAAAAGGCGCTCGAATCTCCCCAGCTCTGTAACAGGCAGACGGCACCAAGGCCAGAACCCCACACGAGGCGAGGTGCGAGGCAGGATGGGTGCAGCTGAGTTTCCAGAAGGGGGGGGGCACGGGAGGGCGCGAGGACTTGTGCTGGCCTGGGGCGGCCCCTGGCGGAGAAGTGGGAGGCAGCAGGCGGCAGTGCCGGGCGTGGCTGCATCCTGCCGGCTGCTGCCGCGGGAGAAGACCCTGTCCTTCCAAACTTCGCAGTGGTGCCGGCGGCGCTCACAGGGCCTCGTCCACGTCACACGGGCAGTGCGTGGAGAGCAGTCCCAGTGACAACGCCTCCAAAGTGAGATCTGACGGCCAGGACAGCCCGCCCGCCGCGTGCCTGACTGGTCGGGGCAGGAAAGCCGAGCACAGCCCCTCCTGTGGGCTTGGTGCAGCCCGCCTGCCGGCTCCCGGCCTCAGTCTCTCCTGTGGAGTGGGGACGATCCTAGCAGCAGCACCAGGTCACTGCAAGGATCAACTCACGCGGGAATCAGGTTCTCGGCACCACCCTGGGCATGTGCACTTAAAACAGCAGAGATAAACAATAGCCACAAGTGTGGAAACTCGTGCACAACAGAATTAACATTTATTTGGGTGCAAAAAAAAAATCTGAAATCCACGCCCATGAGGGATCTTTGACACATCCACGGGGAACCTGTGACGGAAAAGCTGCACACGGCTTGCAAACGTTTTTTAGATCGACGCACACCCATCTTTTAGCCCCATTTTCCACGAATGTCCAAAGTAGCTGACACAGGAGCAGCGGATGTCGCTGGCCAGGGTCTCAGGTGTCCCCGGACCCCTGCTGTGGCGGTGGACAGGCCGAGGGTGGCCCAGCCACTGTCTACTGAGCGCCTGCTGCAGGCCAGGCACCAGGCAGAGGATTCACGCTCCTCCCAGTGACCCTGTGGCGCTGAGGGCGCCCAGCCACCCGGCCACCAGCCCCAGGGCAGCTGCGTCCGTCCCAGGCCTCCAGCCCCCCAACACACACCCCCGCGGGCTGCAGTGCCTATCCCCAGGGCAGCTGCGTCCATGCCCCGCCTTCTTCCCCAGCAGGTGCAGCGGCTCACCGAGGCACAGTCGGGCGACAGAATTGGCGGTGCCAGACTGTCCAACTGTAACCACAGCTGGTGCTGGCCCCTCAGCCATCTTCTGTAGTCTATGCTCTCACCAGGATGGGCAGGCTTTTGGTAGGCACATTTGCTTCTGGGTTTAAAACCAGGACAAAGCAGCCTGCGCTGGCCAGGTTAGCAGCAGCTCAGGTAACATGAAGTCTCCGGGGTCTGCCCGTTCTGGGAGCCATCATGTGATGGGACGGGCACCCCAGCGCCAAGACACACAGTTTGGGTGTGTGTCCCCTGGCCCGGGGAAGCTCTGTGACTCTCTCGGGGCAAGACGCTGCCCGCGCGGGGTCCCCACGAGCTCCTCCCCAGACTCAGTTCAACCCCAAGGGCCATGTGGACAGGAGAGGATGCGCAAAGATCAAAGGCGGCGAGGCTCACGCAGCCTGCGATGATTTAAAGACAGGGTTACAGGTGGAAAGTTGGCTGGAGGCGGCTTCCGGGCGACCTGAACTGGCCAGCGCCCCGGTGGAAGGTGTGTGGGGTGAAAGCCAGACAGCGCTCCGCAGAGGACGGCCCGCAGGGAGGACAGGGCCGCCAAGGTGGCCGCCACCTGGGCACGGACGGAAGCTCGGGCCGGGGTGCAGCACGGGAGTGGCGGGAAGCAGGCGCTGGCCGTGTCCAGGTGAGCGCTCTGGGGAGCACACACCGTCCACCTCCTGCACCCGCAGCGCCAGCTCCAAGCTCCTCACCCAGCTGGGCGCTGCGGGAGGGCGGCTGCGCTCGGCGGCAGGCTGGCCGGGACGGCTGCCAGAGCCCGCTATGCCGTGTCTCAGGTCACGGCCGCCTTCAGGGCCCTCTCGCACAGCCTGTCTTCACCATGGGCAGCCAGAGTGTGGGAGACCTGCCCCCACCTCTCGTGGTGGGGTCCTCACAGTTTCCCCTGCCACGCCACACCACGGCTGCTCCACGCCCCACGCCACCTCCCCCGGCCACGGCTGCTCCACGCCCCACGCCACCTCCCCCGGCCACGGCTGCTCCACGCCCCACGCCACCTCCCCGGCCACGGCTGCTCCACGCCCCACGCCACCTCCCCCGGCCACGGCTGCTCCGCGCTTCACGCCACCTCCCCCGGCCATGCCTCAGGCCATCTTCCCCGGCCGCCCGAGGAAGCAGCTTAATAAGGGATGCGCGCAGGATGTGTATGTACATACGTGCACACACTCCAAGAACTTCCGGAAAGTGGAGCGAAAGTCCATCTGGGCGCAAACACACTTCGAGATACCTGCGGTTTCTCCCTAATGCACATTTAGTACAGACTTCTCTGACGGCGCTTCTTCACCGCTGCGCACAGCTTAACCCCCCCACCCCAGCCGTGCCGGGTAATTCACCCACTGCTCTGTACAGCTTAACCCCCCCAGCCATGCCGGGTGCTTCACCCACTCTTTCTGTCCACATCTCCCAGTCTCAGACGGGCCCCCCCTTTGCCAAGGACGAACCCCTGGGTTACAGAGCACCATGCTTGGACCACCAGGTGCAGGGATCAAATTCCAGGTCTCACTGTCAACCTCCCCTTCACGGGGACCCCGCCTGAGCTGCATTGCACTCAAGGGGCCGGCACCGTCCAGCACTACCCCCCCACAGCCATTCCTCCTCCATCCTTCGTCCCTTCTCGCTGGCCTGTCCTACAACTCTCAGGAGCAAAGGACAGACGTGAATCAGCCCTCGGATGTGGCCGAGCAGAGTGGTCTTGGCTGCAGGCACCATGGCTCTTGGAGACCCCGCCACGAGCGGGGCCTCAGCTCCGCACGGCCGGCTCTGCTCTCCTCTCCCTCCCTCAGCCGGGCTCTTACCTGCTGCGCCGACTTGTGCCGGTGCTTGCCCGAGGCCAGCAGATTCCCTTTGAACTTCCCCAAGACAGATCCGACGGGTTTCCACTGGCCTGGCTCGCATCAGCGGCCCAGTCCTGTCACCGCAGCCGGGGGAAGGGCTGCTCCCACACGCCCACCGCCATTGCGCTGCCAGCGTCCTGTGCTCGGGGAGTGCGGGAACGGGTCCCAGGGGACACGGGCGCAGAAGGCAGGAGGCTGGTGCCCAGCCAGCGGGAGGGACCACCACCATCAGCATTGCTGCGTGGAGTGGGCAGTGGGCACGGCACACACTGAGCCCCACACGGACCCCCAATAGTGTCAGGAAGGCTGCGCCCCACTCCCAGCCCAGCTACCCCACTCCCAGGGGCAACAGTGGACAGGAAGGGCTCGGACCCCCGCGCGGGCTCACCTGAGTGGCCAGCGTCGTCGTCAAACTCCACCTGGAAGAGGTAGCCGGTGTTCCACACGTAGCGGCAGGACGCTGCATTGTAGGAGACCCTGAGCGGCTCCAGGTGGGGGTCGTAGACACTGTCCCTCCACTGGATGTCGATGGGAGACTGCTGGGTGCCCCCCGGCCTAGGGCCCAGGGCCGTCCAGAGAGGGTGCACTGGAGACGGAGAGGAGACCCCGCCTGAACCTCTGGGCCATCCCGTCTTGGATGGAGACGGCAGAGTCTCCCTAGCGTGCGACCCCACAGGACCCCGCCAAGAGGCAGGTGACCCACGGGGAGCCCTGGCTGTAGCCAAGCCCGCGATGCAGTGCCCCCTTCCCGGGTCTCTCCAGACCGCCAGGGACGCGGACTCTCCGCCCACCTGGAGTGGCCACTCTGCCGCGGCCAGTGCTGCCCTCTGTCTGTGGCCGCTGTCTCCTTGACTCCCATCTGAAGGCCCGTGGCCGCGGGAGCCGCTTGTCCTGCGACCCCTCCTACCCGGGGAAACCAAGCCCCGGCAGCCGGAACGGGAGGCAGAGTGGCCGCTGTCTCCCTCTTCCTGAGGCGCAGGGTGAGGTGCACAGATGAGGGTCAGCCCAGCAGCTCAGGCCCCGCCTCCCACCCCAGAACCTGCCCGTGAAGCTCAGCTTCCGGCTCCTGCCACCCATGGGGAGAGCTGGATGGAGTTCCGGCCCCTGGCTCGGGTGGCCCGGCTCCAGCCATGGTGGGTACTGGGGAGTGAGCCGGCAGTAGGAGCTCTCTGTCTCTGTGATTCCCGAGTAAAATAACATACAATTCAAGAAGATGTGGCGGGGCGGGCGCTGTGGCGTAGCGGGTAAAGCCGCCAGAGTCCCAGAGTGCCGGCATCCTACATGGGTGCCGGTTCATGTTCTGGCTGCTCCACTTCCAATCCAGCTCCCTGCTAATGGTCTGGGAAAGCAGTGGAAGATGGCCCAAGTCCTTGGGCCCCTGCACCCGCGTGGGGGACCTGGAGGATGCTCTTGGCTCCTGCTTTTGATCAGCACAGCTCCGGCCATCGCAGCCAGTTGGGAGGTGAACCAGCAGATGGAAGACCTCTCTCTCTCTCTCCTCTGTGTAACTCTGACTTTCAAGTAAATAAATAACTATTTAAAAAAAAAAATCAGTTCTCTGCCCACGACACTGGGACTGCTTCCGGTGTGCTGCGGCGAGATCTGTGATGACGGCTCTGTCACTTCTCTGCACTTGCCCGGGTCATCGGCTTCCTGACGGGCTCCTGAGCACACAGGTGCCAGCCCGGGCCTGCTCTCCTTGCAGAGGAGCGAGCCAAGGGCCGGGGAGCCGGGGACGCATTCCCGAGATCCCCACGGGTCTCCCCGAGATCCGGGTCTCCCGAGAGTCTCCAGCTGCGGCTTCTGGCTGCTCTGGCCCAGGCCTGGACAGCTTTTCTCTTCCTCATTGGCTCTTGGGGGCCCCCCCGAGCCCCTCCCACAGGGGTGCTCTGAGGCTGATGTTGCACCGTGAGATCCAGGCTGGGAAGCCGCTGCGGGCAGGCGGCCCTCACGTGGGGCCAGGGAGGCAGTAGGGAGAGGTGGGGACTGTGGCGGCCTGCAGAGCGGGGAGCGCCTCCTGCCTGGGGGTGCTCGGCCCTCACTGCCAGAGCGTCAGACTCTTCGAGGGACGACAGAACAGATTTTCACGCGCAGCCTCCCAGGACTACGGCTGTCAGGTGTTTTCTCTGAGTCTAGACGTCGTGCCAGGGAGACGTATTTCTGAGGTGCCTGCTTCTCCTCTGGGTTCTTGGGCCCAGCCGGAGGCCCCTGAGATAAGATCGCGGGCACCAGGGAAACACGTCAGACCGGGATCCCACCTTACAGCCCCGCGGGGACCCCTGTCCCACAGCAGACTCACTCAAGTGGCCGTAGGGGCCGGCCCCCAGGGCTCTGCAAGTGCACCCTGTGTCCTGGCCCGGCCCGCGGCAGGGCCTGAGCGCCCTCGTCCAGCCCGCCTCCTCTCAGCGCCGCCCCCGCTGCCCGGGTGCCCTCTGACCGCACGGCTCGCAGGTGCATCTGCTGGAAGCCCCCCGAGCCCACCTGCCACCTCCGCCTTCCCTACAGCCGGCGGGGGCTGCCAACTCGGCTGCACAAACCTAACTTGAGGAGGACTGGGGACACGAGAAGT
This sequence comes from Sylvilagus bachmani, assembly GCA_015711505.1. Classification (NCBI taxonomy): domain Eukaryota; kingdom Metazoa; phylum Chordata; class Mammalia; order Lagomorpha; family Leporidae; genus Sylvilagus; species Sylvilagus bachmani. The sequence continues at coordinate 52,243,952 of CM027395.1, forward strand.
GCGGGGCGGGGGTCAAGGACCCTCACACAGACTGTTTTAACGAACAAGGATCCGTTACAATTCCTTTACATTTGGTATTATCCGTTCCACGCCACATCTTTTTTCTTTTCTTTTTTTATTTTATTTGACAGGTGCAGTTACAGGGGGCTGGGGAGGGAGAGAGATCTCACATCTGGTTCACTCCCCAAATGGCTGCAACAGCCGGGGCTGGGCCAGGACAAACCCAGGGGTCCAGAACTCCATCCTGGTCTCCACGTGGGTGCAGGGGCCCAGCCGGCTGGGACTGGAAGTGGAGCTGGGAGTGGACCCCAGGCAGTCAGCCATGGATGGTGGGTGTCCCGCGGGGCACGGCCACCACTGTGCCAGACGCCTGCCCCGGGGACCTGCCTGGGCTGTGACTGCACAGATGGTCTTCTGAGCACCCGCCCCTCGTCCCTAGAAGACCACACCGTGGGCGGCTTCTGGTCAAGGAGGTCTGAGGGACATGGCCCAGCTGGGAACCCAGCCTTGCCCAGCCCAGCCTGCGTGGAGGACCACGGATGTGCGAGCCCAGAGCCCATCAGCGTGTTCGAGAGTACACGTGGGGGTGCTGGTCAGGGTTCAGCAACCAGCTCCCCGGGGAGTCGGAACCTCGCGCATGCGTGTGCCGGCTGCCGTGGTGTGAACGCCCCCTCGGCCGCTGTGACGTCCCGGTCAGGGAAGGCTCTGCCCGAATGGCCCACAGGGCTGGTGCTTCGAGGCGGAGCCACCAGGGTCGTGGTCCTTTTGACAAAGTTGCCCAAATGGCGCCTTCTAGAGTGTCGGTAAAGACAGTGCAAGAGTGGAGCCGGGAATCAGATCTGCCGCGTCCGGCCGAGCACGTGTGTGTGGGGGGGTAGTTCAGGGGGGTGGGGACCCGTGATGCGGTGCAGCCGGTGAAGTCCTGGTGTGTGGCCAGTGTCCTGAGAGCCCAGTTCAGGCTCAGCTGCTCCACTTCCGACCCAGCTCCCTGCTCATGGTCTGGCAAAGCAGCAGTGATGGCCCGAGTGCTTGGGCCCCTGACCCACGGGGGAGACCTGGACGGAGCTCCTGGCTCCTGGCTTTGGCCTGGCCCAGCCCTGGCTGTTGCAGTCATCCGGGGAATGACCCAGTGGATGGAAAATTCTTGCTCTCCCCATCTTTCCCTTTCTGCCAGAAATCTTCCCTGAGCTGGGCAGGGTGTCCCCAGGGGCGGAGCCCTGCACAGTCCCCTCCCCCACACAGCCAAGGCTCCCCCGGAACAGTGGATGACCTGCACCCAGAGCCTGGGACGTACCAGCCTTGCTACACAGGCTGTGTGGTCCCTCCACGGCCACCAGACAAAGCCAGTCACGTCCATGTCCTAGGTGAGGACGCTGGAGCTCAGGGCAGTGCGGCGGCTTCCCCAGCTCACACCGCTAGCGAGGGTCACTGGGCCTGGGTGCTGAGTGACCACAGCCCGGCTCCCGGGAGCGCCCGCTCAGTGCCTCCTTGCTCCAAGCAGCTCCTCCCCAGCGACCCCTGACACCGGGGCTCAGTCCCCAAGGCCCCAGTGGGGGGTGGCGAGGTTGGGGTGTCACCCTCAGCAGGACTGTTGCGATGGTGGCCTCCAGGTACCCCCCCCCCGGAAGTCCTGAGCCATGTGGCCATGCCGCGGGGCCTCGTCGGAGTCGGCAGCTCGGCTGTGCACCAAGTCCTCCGTTCTCTGCACCCTTGAGGCAACCCCGGGGGCTTGGTGGCAGCAGTGCGAGGTGGACTGAGGTGGCCGTGGAGGGCCAGCCAGCCGTGGACTTGCACGCCTGCTCCTGGCTCACGACTTCTCCCGTTGGCCACTACCGGGGCGCGACTCAGGGGTTCAGGGTCTACTCACAAGCGCCGCTCCTGCCCCCGTGAGCACAGGGGTGCTGTGAGCTCCGCCACGCCGGCCCCGGCCGCTGTCCCCAGAGTGGCGCCGGCATCTGCTTCGACAAGAGGACCCTGCCCAGCAGCCTGGCCCTCAGCATCGTCCCGCGTGGCCCCAGACCTGCCGTCCGCTCTCACTGCGGTCGCAACAGCTGCGCAGGGGCTTGGGGCAGAAGCTCACCCACCGTCCCCGGCCTAGGGGTTAAATTCCAACCCTGGCCTTTGCACTCGGTGGATGACGACTGGTCTGGCCCAGGGGTGGGGGCGTGGGGACAGGCGACCTTAGCTGAGGCAGGGCAGGGTAAACAGTGAATGGACAGCCTGCTGTGAGCCCCGGGAGCTGCACAAACAGACGGGGCAAAGTCCCTGCTCCCGAGGATGGCCCTGCAGTGTGCGGCCCGGGACGCCACAGAGACAGCACAAGTGTGGGAACCGACTAGCCAGCGTGCCCCACGGCCCACGAGGAGACCGACTTCCTTCTCCCTAGGGAGGCTGCTCCCTCAGCCGGGGACACCCGGGGGTGCCTGCTGCCTTAGCACAGCCGTTTAACCGCGGTGGGACAGCAGACAGACGGACACCCCAGCCGCACACCGTCACGTCGGCAGGTGCACTGAGAGGTGCTAATTACGTCTCCCATAGGTGGACATTTAGGTTATTTCCAGTTTTTGAAATCAAAATTGTTTGAGAGGCAGAGAGAGGGAGAGGTCTTCCATGCACTGGTTCCCACGCCACAGCCAGGAGCTTGGGCTCCATCCCGGGCTCCACGTGGGTGGCAGGGCTCAGTTCTCTGACCTTTCACCTGCTGCGCCCGAGGCTGTGCGTGAGCAGGGGGCTGGGACCTGCGCCTGACGTGGGACGTGGGCGTCTCAAGCCGATGGCTTCCCCACGGCACCACGCCCGCCCTCCGCTGGGCTCCACGCCCCAGGGATCTGTGCCACTCCATGGAGCCTGACGGTGACAGGGACGCGGCCCTGCTGGGCTGCCCGTCGCTTGCCCGTGGAGGGCCTGGGGTCACCGCCTCTGTCCTGAGCACATACAGCCGACGACCCCCTCTGTTAAAACTCACTCGGCCTCTCTTGGAAGTGTGGGTCAACACTGGACAGGGCGGGAGCTGTTCTGCTCCATGGTGTACACACAAGGCGCACAATTGCTGCATGCCAGAGCAGCGGGGAGGCAGTTGGAGGAGAAGCGTCCACGCTGGCTGGCACACGCGTGACCTCTGGCTGCACAGAGCAGCCGTGCTCTGAGCCCCCACCCCTGAGCCTGGGAGCCCCGGGGAGCCACTGCCCCAGCCCTCAGCCTGCACCCTGCCACGGCCACCTCGTGGCCTCGCTGACCTCCCACTCCTCACCAGGAGTTTGCCATGGGGATGACTACACAGGTCCCGGCTCAAAGGCCCCGGCACATCCACCGTCTCCAGCTCTCCTGACACCCTGCATGCTGTGGGCGCTGCACCCGGTCTCCCCAGCGCGAAGGCCTCAGCAACACGGAAGAGGGGGGCATGCTGAGTCCCTGTGGGAGGACCCTCCAGGCTCTGGGCCCTCACCCACGGGGGCGCCGCTGCAGGCTCTGGGCCCTCACCCACGGGGGGCGCTGCTGCAGGCTCTGGACCCACGGGGGGCGCTGCTGCAGGCTCTGGACCCACGGGGGGCGCCGCTGCAGGCTCTGGGCCCTCACCCACGGGGGGCGCCGCTGCAGGCTCTGGGCCCTCACCCACGGGGGGCGCCGCTGCAGGCTCTGGGCCCTCACCCACTGGTCCAGGCTCTCCCAGGCGCCCGAGCTCCCTGGGGACCCCACGGTTCCGCCCTGTGCCCCCACGGGACCCGGCCTTTCTCCAAGTGAGCACTTTGGGGTGCAGACCACCCGTTACCAAAGCTGCCCGGGTCCCAGCCGCACAGGCTGGACAGCGCCTGTGGGGAGGTCTCTTGGCCCATGACCCAGTGGACAGCGGGCTCGTGGCAGGGTCTGCTTCTTGGGACCACCGCGGACCCAGCCCGCGACCCCCCGCAGGCCCGGCTCGGTGGCCACGCGCACCCCTGGCCGGGCTCGTCGGGGCGCCTCACACGGGACTCAGCGCCTTCCCAGGGACACGCGGGCTCCCGGTTCTGGAACCTTCTTGGGTCTCGTGCGCGCTGACCCGGGTCTCCGCAGGCCCGGACGGCCGAGAGCGAGGGCCAACGGCGCCCCCAGGGCACGGTTTTCCCTCACTTTCGCTCCTTTCTCCTGGTGTGCACGGTCGGTCGGGGCGGGAGCGACTCAGCTCCTCCGGGGCCGCCGCTCCGCCCGCCCCGCGGCCATCGCAGCGCGCCACACCGGCCGACCCGCAGGCCGCGGCGCACGCGGGGCAGCCACGCCCGGGGCGGAAACGGACGCGGAACGGCTCGGCCTCCCGCGCCCGGAGCCGGCTCCCGGCCCTCTGCACGGCGCGGACCCCGGCCGCGCACACCCGGGGCGTCACGGACGCGCGCTGTCTCGCACGCCACGTCACGCCCTTATCCGCGCCTGTGCGCGCCGCCGCCCGCACACACCCTGGGGCATCCCTCGGCCCCACCGAGCTCGGCCCTGCCAGGGAGGACCCGCGGAGCGCCCACGGCGCCCCTGAGTTGTCGGAACTACAAGTCCCGGCAGCCCTCGGGGAGGAGGACGAGTCTGGTGGGACTACAAGTCCCGGCAGGCTAGGCGCAGATTAGAGGACTACGACTCCCAGAATGCTCTGTCATAACTGGCGCGGTGCACGCTGGGACGTGTAGTCTCCGAGGGAGGCTAATTCCTACAAATTCTTTCGCAAGGACAATGCAGAGTTTCTCCCGAAACGATTTTTCTGTGGCTGGCAGGGAGCCGTGGGCACACGGCGAAGAAATCACAGCAACCGGGGGCCGACGCTTCGGCGCGGGAGCGCGACGCCCGCGCATGCGCCCCGCGAGCCCCGCGGCCGAGCGCCCGTTCAGCCGGCCGCGGAGCCCTCAGCCCCGCCCCCGGCCCGCGCGCGGCCCACGGAGTCTGCGCGGAGGGCGGAGGGCGCCGGCCGCGGGGAGGGGCTCGCGGCGCCTGCGCAGAGCGGCGACTTCTCTCGCGAGGACGGACGCCATCATCGCAGCTCCCCGACAAACACCACGAGAATTCCGCAGCCCACACGGTAATTGCAGCTCCCGCAGCCGGTCGCGCCTCCGCCTCCCCCTTCCCGCGGGGCGAGAGCGAGAGCGAGAGCGAGATCTGCTGCCGCCCTCCGCCCTCCGCGCCGCCCCGCCGCCAACGGCCGCCCCCGGCGGAGCCCCCGGCCGGCCCGGCCGCCGCGGAGCCGCGTGAGGGGCGGACGGCCGGCGGCCCGGGCCCCGCTGGTCGCGCCGGGCCGGGCCGTGCGGGGGGCCCGGGCGGGGTCCGGGGCCCGGGGCGTCCGGCGCCGCCGGGCCGCCGCCGCGGGGCGCGGACGTGCGCGGCTTTGTCTCGCGGGGCGCCCGGCCCCCGGCCTGAGGTCGCTGGTCCGCGCGGGGACCGGGTCCTCGGCCGTCCGCGCCCCTCCCGGCAGGTGTCGGTCCGGGCCCGCTCAGCCGTCCTGCTGCGCGCTAGGATCGGTGTGTTCGTCTCGGAGACGGAGGGGCTGCCGCCCGCTGCGGCACTCCCCATTTGCGGTCGGGCGCAGGGGCGCAGGGGCCTGGGCCGTCCGCCACTGCCTCCCCCGGCCGCCGCGGAGAGCGGGATCGCCAGTGGAGCAGCCGGGCCTGGACCCGGCACTGCGGGCTCTGGCCTGGCCCACTGCGCCACCGCGCCGGCCCCGCGTCCTGCTGTTGCTTGTTTTCTCTGACGTCACCTTCTTAAAATTTTAAGTGCTGACTTGCCGTGGCGAATCCTCCCCAAGCGTTGCCGGGTGTGGGGGGTCCCGGGATGGGGGCGTCTGTCCTGGGGCTCTGGGGGGCTGAGCGGGACAACCTGCGGCTTGCAGGGACCTGCTCCACTTGGGTCCGGGAGGCGGAGCCCCAGGCAGGGCCGGGCCCACCCGCTTTTGGGGGTCCTGGGTTTGGGTCCCAGCTGCCCGCGGGGCCCTCTGAGCCTCGAGCCCACCGCGTGCCCCAGGTCGCTGCTTGCTGTGCCCCGAGAGGCTCCGTGTGTTCTCGAGGGACCGAGCTCTGGGCGCCCGGCGCTGGCCTGGACAGGAGTTGCACAGCCCGTTCTCAGAGGTAGCATGTCACGGTCAGCAGGGCAGGACAGGCGACAGCTCGCCGGAGGCGATGGCTCTGGCTCTGCAGCCCTGGAGAGGCGCCAGGCCCCGCCCGGGAGGTCAGGACACCGCTGCCGCCCAGTGCGAGGCTTCGCACGGCGGTCAGTGCCCCCCGGTGGCCCCTGGGGCAGCGTCCTGGGCGCGTAGCCAGTGGCCGCACACGGAAGCCGCGCACGGGCACAGCACCTGGGTGTGCCGGCCTTGCTGCCAGGGGGCCCCGCCCAGACCGAGCAGGGTCAGGGCTTGCAGCCGGTTCCAGCTCCGGTGTCGGTGTGGTCGGCCCAGGCCTCGAGTGCCACTGAGCAGGGCTGCGTTAACTGCGGTTTCCACGCGTGACCTCCCACACGCGTCTGGTTGTCACGTCCCTGCTCTGATCCTGGGGGCTGTGCCGAAGCTCAGAGGAGGTGGAAGTCGGCGGTGCTCGTGGTCGAGGGATTTGGGAATCCGCAGACCCTTGCACGTCCCACGGGCTGTCCTGAAGTCCCAGGGGTCGGGGTGGGGGGCAGCATGAGCACCTGGGGCACGCGGCCAGAGATGCTGGGGGAGGGAGGCGCGTCCCGGTGAAGGACAGGCGGGTGCTGGGACTGGAGGTTAGAGCCGGGCCTGGGCACAAGCTCCCCGTGTTTCCTTGAACGGTGGTGGTGCCACCTGCTGGGGTGTCCTCCGCTCTTCATCTGCTGTGGGATTGAGTTACGTCCAGAGGCCACCGCTGCGTGTCTGCTGCAGGTACGCCTGCAGGAAATGCGCACCTCCCCCTTTGAAGACAAGACTTGGGGGCACGCGGTCAGGGTCCCGATGCGAATGTCTCAGATGTGTTTAAAAGATCCTGTACTCGAGGTGAATAAAGATCCTATCTCACCTGTGTGCTGGCCGTAGCCCTCGCGTCGTGAACCCGGCGGAAGTGCTCAGGCTGCCCTGCACTCGCCGGCCTGAGAGCCAATGTCGTGTTTCCTCCCCTGGCTGCGATTTGCATAGAGGAGTGCCTGGCCTTCAGCCTTGCTGGTCACAAGGACCTGGGGCCCATGGCGCCACAGGGGCATGGACAGAGCCCCGTCCTGCAGTGGGTGGGGGCGTGGACAGAGCCCCGTCCTGCAGTGCATGGGGGCGTGGACAGAGCCCCCATCTGTCATGTGCTTGTCCTTGGGTCTGTGCAGCTGTGGCCTTCACCCCACCTCGGGTGCCGAGCCCAGCCTCTGCCTGCGGCTCTGCTGGGTGGGAGTAAGCCCTCCGTGAATTCACCTGGAGTCCGCCCCGTGCACGAGCAAGGTGCCGCTCGGTGCGGTGTCCCCGAGGGTCTGTCCCGAAACACTCCCAGGGAGAGCGGAACTGCCACCAGCCGCAGGTCACTGTGGAACCAGCGCCCGTGGCTCAGCGTCTGTGGGTGCTCTGGAGTCAGCCACATAGCCAAGCTCATGAGCCTGAAATACCACCTGGTGGGGATGAACGTCTCTGTCCTGTCCACAGTCAGGGTCCGGGCCACCCTGCTGCTCAGGCTTGGGGTGGCTGGGCAGCGAGGTTTGCTTCTTCCCTGGGGAGGGGCGCCCTGCAGAGGGAGCCCCCAGCCACCTGCAGGAGAGCAGAGTGTGGCCTGGGAGCCCAGAGTTAGTCCAAGGTTGTGGCCCAGTTGCCCAGGAGCTCGGAGGGAGGGTCCGTGTCTGTGCAGCCCGCCCGCTGCCCACTGCCTCACGTGTCCGTGTTCACGTGCTTCGAGTCGTCCAGAGTGAGTCTTGGAGAAAGTGAGCGGGCAGGAGGGGCTGGGAGGCCTGGGCGGGTGAGGCTCCTGGCCAGGTGGGCCGGGCCTGTCGGCAAGGCCCAGGTTCTGTGTGGAGGTGCTCTCGTGGCCTCTGGCTCCTTTCGTCAGCGTGGGAAGTCGCCCGGGAACCTGGAGCAGAATTGAACTGCATGGGTTTGGGTCCAACCAGGAGAAACTCACGGGTGCCATCGGCGTTTCCTCCTCCATGAGCTCCCTTCCCCTCGAACGTGGCCGAGGTCACCAGGTGACATGGGGGGGTCCTGCTGTCCCCAGGCCCGGGATGGGAGCAGCCTCTGCTGCACGACCCCTCCCCGAGTGAGGCTCAGTGTGCCCCTGCAGAGCCGGCCCCGCGCCATGGGGAGCTGTGGCTGGGTGTGTGTGCCCTGCTGACACACGCTGACCTCCGCACAGCAGGACGCGGGGCAATGTGAGCCACCCACTTTGACGTTTTTTAAAAGAGTTATTATTTACTTGAAAGGCAGAGTCACAGAGAGGCAGAGAAGAGAAAATCTTCCATCCACTGGTTCACAGTGGCCGGAGCTGAGCCGATCTGAAGCCAGGAGCCAGGAGCTCCTCCCGGGCCCTGACTTGGGATGCGGGCAGGCGGCAGGCCTTGGCTTTCCCTCCAACTGGTGAAATTTAACAAGTTCCTGCGTTTCTAAGATTTGCAGGATTCAGGTGTGTGTGTGTTTTTTTTGCCTGGTGAGGGCTTGGTGTTTATTTCAAATTATAATGCAGATTTACATGAGAAAGGCCATCGTAGTGCAGGCAAGCCCCCCCCCCCCCCAGAGGGCACCCTGCCTGGGCCTGCTTCCCCTTTGGGCTCTTAGGGACCCCTCCTCACTGCGCACTGACTCCCAAGTCCCTGCCCTCCCCTCCCCTGCCCTGCAGGTGGTTGGTGTCCACTAGCATTGGTGGGCTCCCCTCAGGAGGCCCAGTGCCCCCCAACTAATGCTGCCCAGTTTCTCTGTGTCAGTCCCCAGACTGGAAAGATGGCAGGCGCACCTGGCTTTGGCCTGGCCCAGCTCTGGGCCACCTCTGGGCCACTGTGGCCATCTGGAGAGTGGGCCGGCAGATGGAAGCCCCCACCCCCCGCCCCCAACTCTGCCTTTTGGGAGAATAAAGTAAATCCTTAAGAAGAAGAAAAGGAGCTGTGGTACAAGCCCTGGTGAGGATCCAGGAGCTGCAGCACACTGCCCCTCCCCTCCCCTCCCTTCTTTCCCCTCCCCTCCCCCCTCCCCCCTCCCCTTTTCCTCTCTTTTTTTCCTTCCCTCCCCTCCCCTCCTCTCCCCTCACCTCTCCTTTTTTGAAGATTTACTTATTTGAAGGAGTTGCAGAGAGGAAGGGAGAGAGAGCTTCCATCTGCTGGTGACTCCAGAGCGGCTGCAGTGGCTGGAACTAGGCCAGGCCAAAGCCAAGAGCTCCTTCTGGTCTCCCATGCAGGTGCAGGGGCCTGAGCCCTGCTTTCCCAGGCCACAGCAGGGAGCTGGGTGGGGAGTGGAGCAGCGGGGACTAGAACCAGTGCCCACGTGGGATGCTGGTGCTGCGGGCGGCGGCCTTCCTGCTGTACCACAGCGCTGGCCCCAGAGAGTCAGAGGAGAAGGGGGTTGGTCTTTGTGTTCTGTCACAGCCTTGGTCACCGTGGTGGCACTCTGCCCTCGCAGGTCGGAGCCGCGCTGGGCCTGGCGTCTCCTGGTGCAGCACACGAGGCAGCGTGGGCCGAGGCTGGGAGGGGCCGCACAGACATGAGCCGGGCTGGGAGGCTGCTGGGGTGCGGCTGAGGGGCCAGGTGCGGTCCAGTGCCTGCCCAGGCCCCTGCCGCCCACATCACAGGGACTCTGCCAGCTGCCCCGGCGTCCGGCGTCCATGCTGAGACGGGGCTGACGCCCCGGAGGGCCTCACTGGAGCGCTGGGTTCCGTGTGGAGGCGCTGGGGGTGTGGATGAGAATCGTGGTTTCCCACTTGGCAGAGTCAGTGACAGCCTTCCCTCATGTCGCTGCCCGAGGAGCTCTTATTTATTTGTTTAAAACAGTTAAATTATTTGAAAGAGTGACAGAGAGGAAGGGAGAGAGATGTGCCTTCCATCCACTAGCCAGGAGCCATCCAGGTCTCCCGCGTGGGTGCGGGGCTTAAGCACGTGGGCCGTCCTGTGCTGCTTTCCCAGGGCTGAGCAGGGAGCGGGGTCCGATGCAGAGCAGCCGGACGGGACCCGGCACCCTGACAGGGCACCCAGGCGCCCCACAGCATCCTTGCCAGCCGTGCCGCGACACCCACCCTGCCCTAGGGTCTCCTCGTTGAGATCGGGCCTTTAATGATGTGTAATAATGTTAGTATTTGATAATCTTTTTACCCTCTCTCTCTGTGTACAGATTTCTGTTCTCTCTCTCTCTGTGTGTATAGATTTTCTGAACAACTTGAGACACGATGGCCCTTGACCCTTGGGCCCTCAGTGTCTGTTTCCTAGAAGGGGCGTTCTCTTCCGTGACCACGGGGCTGTTGGTGCTCCGGCACTGTGGGCTGATGGATGTGTGCTGTGTGAGCCTCAGGCTGTGTCTGCGTGCGCCCCTCTGTGCAGAGAAGGCCCCGAGTGGGAGCTGCTGGACACAGTCCCCTGTGCGTCTGCCGTCACCACGTGCTGCTCAGGACGCACGAGCTGGCAGGCGTGTTTCAGACAGAAGTCCCTGTAGTGCCCGTCGCCTGCTCAGGCTGTGGCAGGTTTGGGAGAGGTGGAGTCGGGCGTTCAGGAGTGGAAGGCCTGGTGTTGGTGAAGCGTGCCCGGGGCAGCAGCCCTGCTTTGAGCCCCGTGGGGCTGGCTTGGCCTGGTTGGGGGCACTGCGGTGGCCACTCCCTGGCAGACGCACTGGTGCTGGGCGAGGTGGAGTAGTTTTCAGAATCTGGGCTGGCTGAGCTCGGGCCTGGCTGTCAAAGTCAGCACTGGGGTTAGTGAGTTGCGCTGTGTTCTCTCTGCAAGGTTGAAGGTGGATTACAGAGAAATGAAATCCCTCAAAGGCAGGTAAGTTAATAAATGGATCATGTCTCTTTAGTCAAAGTGATTTAAAAAAAAAAGATTGATTTTTTACTTACTTATTTACGTATTTCAAAGACAGAGTTAGCAGAGAGAGGTAGAGAGAGGTCTTCACACCCCACATGGCTTGCAGTGGCCAGAGCTGCGCCGATCCGAAGCCAGGAGCCGGGAGCTTCTTCCGGGTCTCCCACATGGGTGCAGGGGCCCAAGGACTTGGGCCATCCTCCACTGCTTTCCCAGGCCACAGCAGAGAGCTGGATGGAAGTGGAGCAGCTGGGACTAGACCCTGCGCCCATGTGGGATGATGGTGCTTCAGGCTGGGGCTTTAACCCGCTGTACCACAGTGCCGGACCCAAAAATGATTTCTTAATTTATTTCAGAAGCATAGCTACACAGAGAGATCTTCCATCAGCTGGTTCACTCCACAAATGGCGGCAAAGGCCAGAGCTGGGCCCATCCAAAGCCAGGAGCTCCTAGGTCTCCCAGGTGGATGCACGAGCCCATACATTTGGGCCATCTTCCACTGTTTTCCCAGGTGCATTGGCAGGGAGCTGGATCAGAAATATAGCAGCCAGGACTCGAACTGGAGCCCACGTGGGATGCTGGCAGTGCGGACAGCGCTGTACCTGCTCTACCACAGCGCCAGCCCCAGTGGTCTTTGTTTAAAATGAACTGAATAGATCAAGTGCCACGTCTCTCACGTGTCATAAGCGTGGCAGGCATTCCTGCCCTTGCTTGCTGGTGACGGGCGCCGCTCGGTTTCTTCCCACCTGGGTCTTGATCTGAGTCCCCTTCCAGATGACCAGTCTCTTCCAATGAACTGTGCTCCAGGGAGTCCACACTGTGGGGGCAATTGGGAAGAGGCTTTTCCTCTGGGAAGAGAGGGCGGGCACAGCTTCACCCCCGGGACTGGTGCAGGTGAGGAGAGAGGGCGGGGGCAGCTTCACCCCTGTGCTGGTGCAGGTGAGGAGAGAGGGCGGGGGCAGCCTCACCCCTGTGCTGGTGCAGGTGAGGAGAGAGGGCGGGGGCAGCCTCACCCCTGTGCTGGTGCAGGTGAGGAGAGAGGGCGGGGGCAGCCTCACCCCTGTGCTGGTGCAGGTGAGGCGAGAGGGCAGGCACAGCCTCACCCCTGCACTGGTGCAGGTGAGGGGCACCGAGGATGCTGTTCAGTGAACTGCACTGCTCCACCCTGCCCTGCTGCCCGTCTCCGCCTCGGTCATGTCTCAGACAGCCTCCTTTAGCAGACGGCTTTCTGCTGCTTTCCCAGGCCACAGCAGACAGCTGGATCCGAAGTGGAGTAGCCGGGTCTCAAACCTGCGTCCAGATGGGATGCCAGCGCTTGAGGCCAAGGGGTTAACCCACTGTACCACAGCGCCGGCCCCAAGATTTATGTATTTTGAAAAGCATGAATGAAAGTGACAAGTTTTATTTTTTTATTTTCATTTTTTAAAAGATTTATTTATTTGAAAGGCAGAGTTACAGAGAGGGCAGGAGCTGGGGAGAGATATCTTAAATCTGCTGATTCACTCCCCAAATGGTCACAATGGCTGGGGATGGGCCAGGGCAGAGCCAGGAGCCTGGAACTCCATCTGGGTCTCCCACGTGGGTGCAGAGGCCCGAGCACTTGAGCTATGTTTCGCTGCTTTCAGGGAGCTGAGTTGGAATTGGAGCATATGGGACTCAAACCAGCACCCATATGAGATGCCGACATGGCAGGTGGCAGCTTAACACACTCGCCACGGTGCTAGCCCCAAAAGTGGCAAAACAGTTTTTTAAAGATTTATTTATTTAAAGGCAGAGTTGCAGAGGCAGAGAGAGAGAGAGAGAGAGAGAGGTCTTCTGCCCACTGGCTCACTCCCCAACTGGTTGCATCGGGAGGAGCTGAGCTGATCTGAAGCTGTTAACCAGGAGCTCCTTCTGGGTCTCCCACATGGGTGCAGGGGCCCAAGGACTTGGGCCATCCTCTGCTGCTTTCCCAGGCCACAGCAGACAGCTGGATCAGAAGTGGAGGAGCCGGGACTTGAACTGGCGCTGCTGTGGGATGCTGGCACTGCATGCAGATGGCGGCTTTATCCACTCCACCACAGCACCGGCCCCCAAAAGTGGCAAATTTAATCATGTTAGCATAGCTAACGGGAAGGATCCAACCTGGGGCTGGTTTGATGTTTTTCTCCTGATTGGACAAATAAACGATTCAGCCGGGCTGCCCTGGGAAGATGTGGTGTCGCCCGCGTTGGCCGGGAGCGAAGGGAGCCCCAGGAAAGGGTTTCCCCGGCCATGTGCAGCCCTGTGCTCTCTCCCTCAGTCGCTCTGTGTGCTCCCCCAGGCTGATGATAGGGGAAAAGTGAGCGGAATCTTCCCACACCTCAGCTTAGTGCAGGTTGACTCCTGGGCTTCCTTCATACTGGTGTTCTGCTTATTTCCTTGTTTCACGACCACTCTCATGTCCCTAGAGATCGCTCATTCGCAGGCATCTCCATGTTTCTGGAGAGGCAGCTTTTTAACTCAGTCCTGCTTGGTCACTTCTTCAAGTGGGAGTGAAATGACATGGCTGCCCCGGTCTTTTGGCCTTGCGCACTGCACAGTCCAGCGCAGGTGGGCTGTGAGTTCTTGAAGTGGGAGCCGCCCAGGACTGAGGACTGCCCGTGGGAGGTGGGGGCGGCCGTGGCCCCTCCTCCTTGTGCTGTGTTCGCAGCAGCTGCACTGCACAGTTGTGTAGGTCCCAGGTTTTTTTTTTTTTTTTCCTAAGATTTTATTTATTTGAGAGGCAGAGTTAAAGACAGAGATGGGGAGAGACAGAGGCAAAGGTCTTCTATCTGCTGGTTCACTCCCCAGTTGGCTGCAATGGCTGGAGCTGGGCCGATCCAGAGCCAGGAGCTTCTTCTGGGTCTCCCACGCGGGTGCAGGGGCCCAAGGACGTGGGCCATCCTCCACTGCTTTCCCAGGCCACAGCAGACAGCTGGATCGGAAGAGGGGCAGCAGGACTCAAGCTGATAGCTGTGTGGGATGCCAGCGCTGCAGGCCGAGGACTAGCCTGCCCGCGGCGGCCCCTGGGCCCCAGCTTTTGTTCAGGGTTGCGTCTCCCTTGTCCTTTTTCCCAGTGGTGAGTGCGTGCGTCCAGCCCACGTTGTTTGCATCCAGAGTGAGGTCGTTGCGGCACAACCCGGTTCCCAGGAGCATTTCAGGGAGTGTGACAGGGCTGTTCCAGTGTTTTCCTAGGGCTGTGGCACAGTCCCTGTGCCCGGTAAGTGCTTCTGGGGAGCCCAGTCCCCACCTGGGTGGCTGGACATCAGGATGGTGTGCAGTGCCCCATGTGGGAATGACCTCATCTCAGTCACTGTGTGGCCCCTCTTCAGGGTGGTGGAAGAAACAACTGTATGGGGCCAGTGCTGTGGCGCAGCAGGGAAAGCCGCCACCTGCAGTGGCAGCACCGCATATGCGCACTGGTCGAGTCCCGGCTGCTCCTCTTCTGATCTAGCTCTCTGCTGTGGCCTGGGAAAGCAGTAGAAGATGGCCCAGGTCCTTGGGTCCCTGCACCCACGTGGGAGACCTGGAGCAAGCTCCTGGCTCCTGGCTTTGGATCCGCACAGCTCCGGCCGTTGCAGCCAATTGGGGAGTGAACCAGCAGACCTCTCTCTCTGTCTCTGCTTCTCTCTGTGTAACTCTGACTTTCAAATCAATCAGTCAATCAATCAGTCCTTAAAAAAAAGAAACAGCTCCATGAAGAGTGCCTGAGGATGACGAGGAAGCCCACTGCACTGTAGTGTCTCTGGTGGTGTGGTTCAGACAGCACCAGGTCAGCCCATGCGGAGAACGTCTGTCTATTTCCGCCATGGTCTTCCGGATAATGAGTTGGTAATCTGTGGCCTTACTCAGTCCTAACCTTTACTGCTAGAGTCATGTTTTGCTCTAAAATTTTTAAAAAGATTTATTTATTTGGCCGGCGCCGTGGCTCAATAGGCTAATCCTCCGCCTTGCGGCGCCGGCACACCAGGTTCTAGTCCCGGTTAGGGCGCCGGATTCTGTCCCGGTTGCCCCTCTTCCAGGCCAGCTCTCTGCTGTGGCCTGGGAGTGCAGTGGAGGATGGCCCAAGTGCTTGGGCCCTGCACCCCATGGACGACCAGGAAAAGCACCTGGCACCTGGCTCCTGTCGGATGAGTGCGGTGCGCTGGCCACAGCGCGGCAGCCATTGGAGGGTGAACCAATGGCAAAGGAAGACCTTTCTCTCTGTCTCTCTCTCTCACTGTCCACTCTGCCTGTCAAAAAAAAAAAAAAAAAAAGATTTATTTATTTGAAAGAGTTACACAGAGAAGGAGCATCAGAGAGAGGTCTTCCATCTGCTGGTTCACTCCCCAGGTGGCCACCACGGCTGGAGCTGCACCGATCCGGAGCCAGGAGTTTCTTGCTGGTCTCTCATGTGGGTGCTGGGGCCTGAGGACGTGGGCCATTTTCCACTGCTTTCCCAGGCCATAGCAGAGAGCTGGATCAGAAGTGGAGCAGCTGGGATACGAACCAGCGCCCATATGGGATGCTGGCACTGCAGGCTGCCAGCTTAACCTGCTATGCCACAGCAGGACCCCACTCTAAAGTATAGTAACTTTTCTTTCATTCCTGTTTAATGGTGTTGTAGGTTTATTTTGTGGTTATCTAAAATGTTTAAAAGCAAAATTTGAAAATGCATTTGCAGTTGATGTCTTTCAGCTGCTGTCATCGTCACTGGGCAGTGCTGCTTTCACAGTCGTAGGTAGGTGGATCGGCAACTTCGTTACGGTTCAGCCCTTACTGAAACCACAGCAGAGCCCCCCCCCCCCCCAGCACTTTGGAGGCCTGAGTCCATGGCCCAGCAGTGATGACAGCAGAGTATGCGTGGCTGTGAGTGCGTTGGCTTCGTCACGGGGCACTCATCGAGCGCCGGGCGGTGAGCAGAGTCAGCGCCCTCCTGGAGCTCATGTGCCAGCCGGGGCGGGAGCCAGGCAGAGCAGACTTCCAGATGTGCAGGGAGTTCGGTGGTGGGTGTTTGGCAGGAAAGAGGGTTCCGGGAGGAGGTCTGGGTGCTGTTTGTGTCCCCAGGGGACCGTGTTGGTTAAGGAGCAGGGGTCTTCGATGCGAGGGGACTGGTGGGGTGGGGAGTGCAGCTGGGTCTCTGGGGCTTTGCAGGGCTTTGTGCAGAGAAAGGACGGGTCCCACCCATGTTTTGGTGTGATCGTTCAGGCTGCTAAAGTCGAGCTGCTGTGAGGCCAGCACGGAGTGGGGGACTGTGAGGAGGTGCCAGGTGGAAGGCGGGGGCCTTGGTCCAGGCTGGCAGTGGTGGGTGTGGGGAGCCAGAGCAGGATCTTTTTTTTTTTTTATTAAATTTATTTATTTGGAAGTAAGAGTTACACAGTTAGAATGAGAAGGAAAGGCAGAGCAGGAGACAGAGAGGTCTTCCATCTGCTGGTGTACTCCCCAATTGGCCGCAACCGCTGGAGCTGCACCGATCCGGAGCCAGGAGCTTCTTGCTGGTCTCCCACGTCGGTGCAGGGGCCCAAGGTCTTGGTCCATCTTCTGCTGCTTTCCCAGGCCATAGCAGAGAGCTGGATTGGAAGTAGAGCAGCCGGGACTCGAACCGGTGTGCATATGGGATGCCGGTGTTTTGCAGGCCAGGACATTAACCCAGAGCTGTGGCGCTGGCCCCCAGAGCAGGATCTTTGTGGACGGAGGGAGTGGAGAGCCATTCAGGACCGAGGGTTTTGGCCTGAGCAGCCAGGAAGTGGGTGTTGAAAGGCCCGAAACGGGTAGGCTGGTTTGTGGTGCGTAGCAGGGTTTCAGTTTGGATGAGTTAAAACAGAGGGGACCCCCAAGAACTGGTGTCCAGGAGAGCTCCCAGTGCGGGCTGAGTGGGAAGGGATCTGTGATGTCAGCGTCAGCTCGCGTCCCAGTCACTGGGCTGAAGAGCTGTGGAGCTCAGCTCTGACCAGTGTCTGGCGTCCAGGCAGGGAGTGGGTGTGGAGCCAGCCCGGCGCTGGCCCAGCCTCTTGGGACCTGTGGGGGCAGGGTGCCCCGAGTGGCTGGGCTGGGGCACTTAGGGTGGAGAGGAGGGCAGGTCTGATGAGGTGGGTCCCGGGGTGCAGAGCGGAAAGGGGGCAGTCTGCACAGGCCCTTTGGGGAACGTCAAACTGAAGAGGGCCAGAGAAGTGGGGAATGGGAGTGTGGCAGCCTGAGGCACCTGGATGCTCCCCAGCTGGAGGCTGGGGACCAGCGGCAGCGCCTGAGGACTGATGAGAGAGGAGGCAAGATGTCCCTTGAGCCCAGGGAGGGGGTGACTGGAACTGGAGGGATGTCCAGGAGCGTTTGGAGTTCCTGGGGAGGGGAGGGAGGGCTCCTGGGGCTGGCAGCGCCTGGGTGGACTGGCCCGACTCAGGCGCTCTTGCCCGCCCTGCTGGGCCGTGGAGCCCTCTGGGTGTTGGGCTGGGGATGGACCTAGAGCAGCTGGGTTTCACCCGTGCACTTCAGACTGTGTTCCACAGGATAGGAAACAGCAGTTCCTTGGGCACAGGTGTTTGTGCTCGACTGTGTTGTGTGTTTACACACACACATGCCTACACATGCGTGACTCAGCAGGAGCTGGTTGGGATCCTGTGGGCATTGTTGTTACGTCCCACAGCTTCCTGGGGCCTTTCCATCCTGGACCTGCAGCTCAGCCGTTCCTGTTCACGCTGCTGGCTGCCCAGCGCTTTGCAGTGAGGTGCACCTGCCGTCCCATTCACAGTTGGGGCTGCACGGTGCTTGGGCTGGGGTGTGTGCCTTGGTGGTCCTCACTGATGGCTCCGTGGTGTTCTGGGGGGGCCTTGCTGGTCCTCACTGATGGCTCCGTGGTGCTCTGGGGGGGGGCTTGCTGGTCCACATTGATGGCTCCATGGTGTTCTGGGGGGGCCTTGCTGGTCCACACTGATGGCTCGTGGTGCTCTGGGAGAGTACCTTGCTAGTCTACACTGATGGCTCCGTGGTGCTCTGGGGGGGACCTTGCTGCTGTCTCCCCTGCTGTTGAGTTTCTGGGTTGGGAGGCTCTTTTCCATTGCACCCTGGAAGGCCCTGGATCTCAGGAGCACTGTGGGGAGTGACGTCAGTGAATGTTAGTCTTACCAGCTGTTTTCTTGTATTAATACTGGACTCTCCCTAGGACTTCTGAGAAGTGGCAAATTTAATTTTCCAAAATGACAACCACGTGCATCAGGCTGTTCCAGTTCTCTTGGGCTTGTTGCCCTAGCCTTTTCTGTCCAGCCTTCACTGTTAGCACTCTCCTGGCTACAGAGTCCTCTGTGTCACGTGGGTCGTGTGTGGAGCCCTCCGTGGGAGGGGCCTGGAGTCAGGGTTGTAGGGTGACTTCTCGGGTTTTCCTGAGCCCCTCACAGAGCTTTCAACAGCCAGGAGCAGCTTCGGTGGGGGCCTTTGCCGAGCTTCGCCGGGCTTGTGAGAGCAGCCTGTGGAGTGGAGCCTGTGGGCCTGGCTGGCTGTGAACACGCTGCAGGGTTAGCACAGCTCCTGGGCAAGTCTGCTGCGCTTGGTGAACCCCAGGAAGCCAGGTGATTGGTCACTTCCGTGCTCGGGAGGAGGCCCGAGGCAGGCGGCTGAGGGGCCGCGGGCCGCTCCTTGCTTCCAGCTGCCCTGGCTGCTCCGCCCGCCCGCGGCACAGAGCAGCAGAGGGCCACATGCCGGTCCTCCTGTCAGGAGGCTTCCCGGAAGCTGCCGTGCCGCGGCGCTGTGTGTCGCTGGCTGGAGCTTGCCGGCCCCGCGTGTCCCTGTCAGGTAGGGCTCCTCTCTGGTGTGCGCGAGGCTTGGCACAGTTTTGCTGGTGCCTTTTTCTGGAGAAGGGTCTACAGAGTTCTGGTTAACTTGTGGTTCCAATCAGGTTTTGAAAGCAGTCTGTGTCCCTAGCATGTGTCGAGCCCACGAGTGTAGAGGTGAGGTGGGCAGTCCTGCCTGACTCAGGGCCACTGCCTGCATTAAGAAATCGTTTTCGGAGCTGGTGCTGTGTCGTAGCAGGTGAAGCCACCACCTGCAATGCTGGCGTCCTCTGTGGGTGCCGGTTTGAGTCCCAGGTGCTCCAATTATGATGCATTTCCCTGCTAATGGCCTGGGAAAGCCGCGGAAGATGGCGCAAGTGCTTGGGCCCCTCCACCCACGTGGGAGATCTGGAAGAAGCTCCAGGATTTTGGCTTCAGCCTGGCCCAGCCCCAGCTGTTGCGGCCATCTGGGGAGTGAACCAACGGATGGAAGACCCCGCTCTCTCTCTTTGCCTCTCTCTTTCTTTAACTCTGCCTTTAATATAAATAAAATCATTTAAAAGTTTATTTTAAAAAATCCGTTTGATAATCTTTGCTTTGGGCTGTAAATTTGGAAACAGAAGGTGAGTTTGTGGCGGCTGCGGCGTTGGTCTTCACACCGACTCCCTGGGCGCTTGTCTTCAGAGCTGTAGATTCCGGGTGCTCCCTAGGCCTGCGGGTGGTTCCTCCGGCTGCAGCTCCCTTAATCCCTTCTAAGGTGGGAGGGGGAGGGATTGCCGATGTCGGTCTCAGGTGCCTGCGTTTGAAAGGTTGATGTACATTACCGAAGCTGGAATGGAGACTTGCCCTGTATCTCCTTGTCTGATGAGTTTTTGGAAGTATAAAATTTATTTTGCAAACCTTATTCAAGGGGTAGAGAGAGCGCTGAACTCACTGGTTCACCCTCCAAATGCTGGTAAAGGCCCTGGGGTGGGGGCCAAAGCAGGAGTGGGGTGCTCAGTCTGGATGGCCCACGTGGCTGGCAGGAGCCCACTGCCCGAGCCCACTGCCCCAGCCCACTGCCCGAGCCCACTGCCCGAGCCCACTACCTGAGCCCACTGCCCGAGCCCACTGCCCGAGCCCACTACCCGAGCCCACTACCTGAGCCCACTACCCGAGCCCACTGCCCGAGCCCACTGCCCGAGCCCACTGCCCGAGCCCACTACCTGAGCTGTCAGCACAGCTGCCTCCCAGGGTCTGCGTTGGCAGGAAGCTGGAGTCAGAAGCCAGACCGGAGAGTCAAGCCCGGGTACTCTGCTGTGGGACACAGGCATCTCAGCCAGGATTTTTATTTTTGCGAAGATGATAAACACACATGATGAAAACTAAAATATTATAAAAGACTGAAAATGAAAAAGCTTCTCTTTTGCCTGGTACATCCCAGTCTGTTGGCATCTGTGTGTGATTTAACCTAGAAATACTCTTTTTCAAGATTTACTCATTTGTTTAAAGGCAGAGTTAGGAGAAATGCAGAGATCTCGCGTCTGCTGCGTCTCTCCCCAGGTGGCCGCCATGGCCCAGGCAAGCCCAGGTTTCCTGTGGTGAGCCTTGGCCTCTCAGCACCACCACTGGGCTGTGTGTGTTGCTGCTGCACTGAGTGTGGTGCCCGTACCTTCTCTGTGGACAGAGCTAGCGAGTGTATACACACGTGCCCGAGGTCACACTCTCCGTGCAGGTCTGTGACTCCTAGGGCTGCCCTCCGAGTTCTTGACAGCAGCCACGGTGCAGGGGCCGTCCCGGTGCTGTGCCGGCTCTCTGCTGTGCCGCCTCTCGGGACGCCCCCGGCCTTCAGCGCAGGCCCAGGCTGTTCCTGAGGCTGGCTGTCCGCTCCAGCCTTCCCCGTCTGAACGCTGCCTGGGACCCTGTCATCTGAGCACAGAGCTAGGCGTCCATACCACCCTTCCTGTTCCTTGTGTAGCCTGTTTCTTAGCAGCGATTCTGCCCGGATATAAAGTACTTGGCTCACGTTTTTTCCTTGAGTATCTGAGATATGTTAATCTGTGTCCTTCTGTTGTAGTTTAGTTTTCTTTCCATTGTGAATCACCTGATCCTTTGCCTGGATGTCTACGGGACTTTTTCTGCACCACTTGCATTAAGAAGTGTCCTCCGGTGGCCCCAGGACCGTGTTCCTGCCCCCTGGTTCTCAGTGCTGCAGGGTGCGGCCCGGTCCCTGGGTTAAGTCTCTGTGCGGGCAGGTCTTCTTTAACCTGTCTGCTGGGCTGCTTGTTCTGAAATCTCAACTCTTTCATTTCGTTTTTGTTCTGAACTTCCCCCTCATTCTGTAGTTTTTCTGATAGCACTGAGTGTTACATTTGTTTATTCTTGGGTTCCTTCTACTTGGTCTTTCTGGATGGATGTTTCTTCTATTTCTGGTCTTTGCTGCGTCCTGTCACTTCCCTCTTGGGTATCTCTGAAGCTGCCGATGGCCGCGGCTGTGCCACAGCTCTGCAGCTCAGCCTGCTCGGGAGCCCCCAGCTCCCCGGGCACACCCTTCCTAGCACGCTTCGATTGTCTGCAGCGACTCTGTGCTCCTCATTCTCTTCCAGTGTCTTTACTGCCTTTTGTAATTTGGCTGCTCATTTATATGTGAATAAAGTCTGCTTTGAGTACTCTTCCTAATTCCAGCTGCAGCTGCTGTTTCAGAAGTGTTGCGCGTGGCAGTGGCAGCCTGCTCGCTGAGCTCACGCCCACCGCCGATTGCCCCTCCCCTCGCCCTGTCTCTGCTTCCTGAGCCCGGTGCGTTCCGCATTCTATTTCTAGTCGCTTCCTTCCCGTGTTTGACTGGGAAGGGCCTTGAGAGTCCGTGGGCTCCGGAACGTTCCAGGAGATGCGACTGCAGCTCCCCGGGGCTCGTCCTCGGTGTGGCTGTGCGTGTTCCTTGGTCTTGGCTGCTGCTTTCCTCGTGTGTGTCTCTTCCCTCCTCCTCCCTCAGACACACTGGTGCCTTTGGGTGGCTGCCCCGGCTGTGTCTCCCTCACTGGACTTTGGGTTTGTGGCAACGCCCTCACCCAGTCCGGCTGCAGATGAGGACCTGCTGTCTGGCCTTGCTGCCCTGTTGCTCTGTGCCGTTTGGAGTTTGGAAGGATTTGGAAGGATTAGACATTTGTGTCACTGCTGTCTTTCTAGAGTCGGGCTTCGGGCAGGTTCTGTGACAGCGTCTCTGAAGTCCCCGTTCCCATCCCGGAGTCAGGCTTCTCGAAGGTTCTGCCAGTGATTTGTTATCGGTGCCCCCTTCTTCTTCTTCTTTATTTTTTTAAGATTTATTTATTTATTTATTTGAAAGTCAGAGTTACACAGTTTCAAAGAGAAGGAGAGGCGGGGGGGGGGGAGGGAAGGAAGGAAGGGAGGGAGGTCTTCCATCTGCTGGTTCACTCCCCATTTCCCCATAACGGCCAGAGCTGAGCCAATCTGAAGCCAGGAGTCCAGAGCTACTTCCAGGTCTCCCACATGGGTGCAGGGGTGCAAGGACTTGGGCCATCTTTTACTGCTCTCCCAGACCATAGCAGAGAGCGGGATCAGAACTGAAGCAGCTGGGACTCAAACGCGCACCCGTATGGGATGCCGGCACCACAAACAGCGGCTTAACCCACTACACCACAGTGCCGGCCCCGGTGCCTTCTTTATTAAGGATGATGGATGTTCCGTAGATCGATCTGATCTGTGTGAAGTTTGATCACACGTTTGGTGGTGCCTTCATGTAAAAACCCCAGAAAGAAAGGCTTGAGACAGCGCGCTTGGCTCAGCCTCCCGCAGACGATGTTGCTGCAAAACGATGGAGCTGCTGCCGTTTCATCAGGACCCACTCTGGGCGACAAGGAGAGGAGCGTGTGCCTCATCTGCAGGACAGGCGCACGTGCAAGGCGTGAGCCTGCGGGAGCCCGCCCACTGACGGGGTTTCGCTAGATTGACAGCTGGAGCTACATGGTGGGAAAATACCACTTTACCCTGCCGCGGGAGTCGTGGCCGGGGACGCGGATGCCTGAAAGTGGGCTGGGTGTGCTGCCTGACTCCTGGGTTCAGAGAGTGTGCTGTGGTTCTGGAAAGGCGGGCTTTCCTCCATAATTTTCATCAGTGGTTAAAAGGGAAGTGTGAGGGTATTATGATAAGGATTATGATTATGATAAGGATATTAGGTGTCATTGATTCCTGACTTCTCCAGGGCATCCTTGTTTTGAATACTCTGTGTAGGTCAGTGTCAGTAGACCACAGTTTGAATGACGTGGCCTCGGTTTCATTCTGGGAAAGATCTCTGCAGCCCAATCCAAGTGTCCCCGGCGCTGTGCTCTGGATGGCACAGCCAGGGTTGGCACAGGGACTGCTCGTGGCCATGGCTGCGGGACTCAGGGAAGTGTGTAGGAGCTGTTGCCCTGCCCACCCTGTGGGGGCAGCTGTGCAGTGGAGGGTGGCCTGGCTGGGATGATCTGTCGGGAGGAATTTGGGCACTGGGGCAGGATGTCGCTGTGGAGGTCAGCGTGGCCTGGAGACTGTTGGCGGGGGTGTTTCCAGGCCATCTTGGAAAGGTTGAGGTGTGAGAGGAGTGGGGTGAGAGAGGGTGTTTGGCAGGGCTGCATTGCACAGGCGTCGACCACTCACTTCCCTTTCTGCTTCCTGTGCTCCTGTCTGCAGGTGACAGACCCGGCCCTCTGTCGTTGGCTTCTCAGGCTTTGCCTGCTCCACTCTGTGTGGTTCTGGATGATGTCGGAACAGGACCTGGCGGATGTGGTGCAGATTGCAGTGGAAGACCTGAGTCCCGACCACCCAGGTATGAGCCGTGGGGCAGCAGTGAGCGTGACTCTACTCCTTAGAGCCCAAAGCCGCCCAGTGGTTCCCTTGGTTTACATTAAGCAGAAGCACAAGTGACGCGTGGCCTTCTGTCTGGGGAGCCGCGTCCGCCCTCCTGTCTGCACTGCTCCCCGAGTACAGCCGTGCGGCACGTCCTCTCTGCACTCCTGCCACCCACTGGCAGCTCCGACCTGTGGGCCGGCGTGCACACGCATCTACGTCCTGTGTCCGGAGGCTGTAATCCCACAGACCGGCCTGTAGACGTTGCACTTGTGAGGTGGGACCCTTGGGCAGGTGCAGGTGCATCTCAGTGTTTATCAGAGAGACAGCCCCATCCGGGTGCTTGCTGGAGCCGGGAGACAGGATCGCAGTCCAGGCCTCCGACGTGAGTGGTGGGAACCCAGCTGTGTGAGCCTTCGCCGCTGCCTCCCAGGGTCTGCGTTGGCGGCAAAGTGGAGTCAGGAGTTGGAGCCGAGTTGGAGCCCAGGAGCTAGTGTGGGTGTGGGTGTCTTAGCCGCTGGGCTGAATGCTCACTCTCCTTCATTTTTTTTTTTAAAGACTTATTTATTTTATTTGAAAGAGGTACACAGAGAGGGGAGAGGCAGAGAAAGAGAGAGAGAGAGAGGTCTTCCATCCGATGGTTCACTCCCCAATTGACTGCAATGGCCGGAGATGCGCTGATCCGGAGCCAGGAGCTTCTTCTGGGTCTCCCATGTGGGTGCAGGGGCCCAAGGACTTGGACCATCTTCTGCTACTGTCCCAGGCCAAAGCAGAGAGCTGGATTGGAAATGGAGCAGCCAGGTCTTGAACCAGCACCCGTATGGGACTCCGGCGCTTCAGGCCAGGGCGTTAACCCACTGCGCCACAGCGCTGGCTCCTCCATTTTCTTACACAGCTCCATGCTCGTCATTCACAGGTGCACCCTGACTTACTGGACCTCCTCTTGAAATGGCTGTTTGTGTGGTTTTCTTTTATATGCTACCCTGATTTTTACATATTTTATGTATAATCCTTTGATATACTACCCTGATTTTCTTCTCTTTTTTCCTAAGGTTTTATTTATTTATTTGAAAGTCAGAGTTAGAGAGGGAAGAGAGGGGAGTGGGAGACAGAGAGAGAGAGAGAGAGAGAGAGAGCGCGGTCTTCCATCTGCAGGGCCTAAGGACTTGGGCCAATTTCTGTTGTTTTCCCAGGCCACAGCAGAGAGCTGGAACGGACGTGGAGCAGCCGGATCTTGAACCGGCGCCCATATGGGATGCCGGCACTGCAGGCGGCAGCTTTGCCCTCTAGGCCAGAGTGCCAGCCCCCTCGATTTTCTTTTCTGTGCTACCCTGCGGCAAAGGTTCTCGCCCTTGTGTCTTGGCACGTGTTTTGGGGGCAGGCTCACGGTGGCAGCACTTCCGTGAGTAGCGTTCAGCAGGGCCGCAGGTGGTTCTCCGGGGAGGCTCCGTGAACGCGCTCTCCCACAGGCGGCCGGAGGACGGCCTCCCCTGCGCCGCGCGGGGCTGTGCGTTTCTTCACGACGGCAGAAGACAAGTCTGTGAAGCTGCAGCTGCCTGTTTATTCTGCGGTGACCTTTGAGAAGTAAAACCCTGAATTTCAGGTGTTTCCTCTGTGAAGAACCTTTGTCTACACATACTATTTTTAAAGGATTTTTTTTAAAAAAAACATTTGTTTTAGTTATTTGAAAGAGTTACAAAGAGAGAGAGGGAGGGAGAGAGAGATCCATCTCCTGTCTGCTGGTTCACTCCCCACGTGGGCACAGTGGCCTTGCTGGGCAGGCTGGAGGCTGGAGCCAGGAGCTTCATCTGGGTCTCCTGTGGGTGCAGGGGCCCAAGGACTTGGGTCATCCTCCGGTGTTTTCCCAGGCGCACCAGCAGGGAGCGGATCGGCAGTGGAGCAGCCAGGGCTCAAATTTGCGCACATATGGGATGCCGGCACTGCAGGCAGTTGCCTAACCTGCTAGGCTACGATACCAGCCCGTAAAGGATTTCTTAAGAGACGTCTTTTTCTGCCTGAAGAAGTCCTTTGTTGGTTAATAGGTGGCCGTGAGCAGAGCCGCTGAGGCCTGCCCAGCCCAGAGCTCATGTCCTGAGCCACAAGAGCATGTCCAGGGTGCGTGCCACGGTGTCGTGCATGTCTTATCCACAGTGTGTTGTGCTCTTCTGTAAAATAGGAACCTCGTAGACCTCTGAGGAGGCAGCCACAAAAGTGGAAAAGCAAAAGTTCCCCGTGTTCCCGGCGGCGTGGCTGCTCTCCGGTGGTTGGCGTTGTAGCCTGCCAGCTGCTCTTGCTTCCATCAAACCCAAAGAGCTCCGGGTTCTTCTGGTTTCGCACATATGGACCGTGCGGTTGTACAGAAGTGCGCTTGTGCCTTCACAGTCCAGTAGACTGGGATGGCTTTAAGATGAACAGGCATTTTTTTCGTGTAATTCTAAAAGTGATGCATACAGTTATAAAAACCAGTGTGTACGAAGTGTGGCAGAATTATAAAACCTGCTGTGTACAAAATGTAACAAAACAGGACCAGTGTGTACAAGGTGCAGGAACACTGTAAGAGCCCATGTGAAGGAAGGGAAGCCGAACCCCAAGGAGACAGCGAGTGTCGGTTGCTGTCGCTGTTGGCAGGCAGCCTGAGCACTGTCTCCCGCGTGGCTGCCTCAGTGCTTCCGGCTGCAAGATGCAGGCGTGGCTCACTTCCGCAGCTATGAGGAGCCACATGGCCCCGCTAGGCACCCAGTCTCTCTGAGGGCTTTTTTCCTTTCACAAATGGAAGGCTAAAATAATGATGGTGGGGTCCCCTGGTGGTCCCGGTTCAGTCCCCAGCTTCCTATGAGATTAGTAGACTGAATGACCACAGACCCTTGCAGGCATGGGTTTTTCCTTTTTAAATTTTGATGAAACAAAAGTTCATTTGCAAAGGTTTCAGTGAGAGGATGGGGTTGTCCCTGCCAATGAGGATTCCCTGCATGGTAGCAGAGCCCAGGGGAGCATTGTCTCCCCCACCCTTTTTTTTTTTTTTAACAAATATTTATTTACTTATCTTTTGAAAGGCAGAGAGAGACAGAAAGAGCTCTTCCATGTGCTGGTTCACTCCCTGGATGGCTGTAACTGCCAGAGCTGGGCCAGACTGAAGCCAGGAGCCAGGAGCTTCTTCCAGGTCTCCCACGTGGGTGCAGGGGCCCAAGCACTTGGGCCATCTTCCACTGCTTTCCCAGGCCATAGCAGGGAGCTGGGTTGGAAGTGGAGCAGCCGGGACTTGAACCAGTGCCCACATAGGATGCCGGCATTGCAGGAGGCTTACACGACTTCACCACAGCCCGAGCTGTGCCCGAGCAGTGTTTCTTGTGCGTATTGATCCTCAGCTGTGACGTCCACCTCCAGGGAGATGAGATTTTATAGCTCTGGCCAGGCCCTGTGAGACCTTCCTGCTGGAGCTGCGACATCTTTAACTTGCAGTTTCACAGTGGATTTTCTGGCCTGCGCAGACTGCAGGCCCTGGTGCTCATTCCCCTGTTGAGATCTTACTTGGAACACACATGTGGCATCACTTTGATGGGGCGACCACAGAGACCCAGGCACTTGGGTTCGCTGAGTGCCAGCCGTATGTGTGGGCAGCCCTGTTGTAAGGGCTGGGAGGTGTGATCTGTCCTGTGGGCTCTGTGACTTGGTGTCACAGGGTGAACAGATGTGAATTCTGGCTCTTAAACAAGGTGGCCTGATTCTCCTGGTGGAGGGGTGGGCAGTTGGTGGTCGGAGGAAGGTCCCAGTGGCTCATCCTGCCTGTGTCAGGTGCATTTGAAAGCAGACCAGGCTGTGTGTCCCCCAGCAAGCATGCTCACACCTGTGCATGTCGCACTGATACTGTTACATCGCTCGTGGGTTTTTAGATCCCGGCCCTCATTGCTACAGAAGAGATAGACGACTGAGTTGTTAAGGTGAGGCAGTGGGTTGGAGCTGCTGGGGAGCAGGGCTCTCTGGATCCTGTTGCAAAGTGAGGCAGAAGGGTGCAGACATCTCTTAGGTGATGTTGAACTTCACGGGTGCACGTCCGTGTGTCAGGTTCTTGTCTGTGTGCATGTGCAGTGGGTGTCAGGTTTGTCTCTGAGCACGTGTGTGTGTAGGTCTGGTGCTCATCTCTGTGCGTGTGTGCTGTGGTGTCAGGTTCACTTCCATGTGAACAAATGGAAGGGAGAAGGGAGTGAGGGAGGCACACGGTTATCACTGATTATTTCTGGCAAAACTGTAGCAAAGTGACAAAGTAACTCCTGGGACACAACTTGATAAAATGTTGACTGTGAAGCTGTCCCCAAATGCAAACATATCTGTCTTTTTTTTTTCTCTTTTTTCAGATTTATTTATTTATTTGAAAGAGTTATACATAGAGGAGAGGCAGAGAGAGAGAGACAGAGAGAGAGGTCTTCCATCTGATGGTTCACTTCCCAGTTGGCCACAATGGCCGGAATGTGCTGATCCAAAGCCAGGAGCTTCTTCCGGGTCTCCCACGTGGGTGCAGTGCCCAAGGACGTGGGCCATCCTCCACTGCAAACGTGTCCGTCTTTCAGAACGACCTGTTCTGGGGCCCGGGGCTGGGCGTGTCCCCCCAGAGAGTGGCCGGCAGTGATGGGTCGATTGTGGGCGGTTCTGGTCTTTGGTTCTCTCTGATGCCATGTTTGTAGCGAGTGTACATGGAGGGAAGGTGGCCAACACCCTGCGGCAGGCCTAGAGTTGGAGAGCTGCTGATGGGGAGGAAGCGGTGTGGGCCGTGGCTCTGATCACAACCGGGTGTCACCGCCTCAGAGTGGGTTTTGACTTAGAAATGAGCAGCTGACAACATTTCCAGCTGGGGAGAAATCACTGTTGTTGTTGGCTGCAGGCTGGCTCTGGAGCCGTACAGGCCACCTGGAGACCACCCGTGACAAGTCGGCCGTTCCGGCATCGCGGCAGCAGCGTAGCTCCCCTGGGACCGCAGGTGCTCCTGGGAGGGGAGGGCGCCCCTCTCCCCTTTCTCTGCTTGAGTTTAAACTTTAAAAAAGAGCACGATCCTTTTTATTCAGTGGTCAGCTGTCAGTGTTGCGTACTAATGTTAGCGGAACTCTGTGGCAGTAAGTTGAAGTGTTTGTCATTGATTTCAGTTGTTCTGGAGAACCATGTAGTGGCGGACGAGGACGAACCTGCTTTGAAACGCCAGCGACTCGCCGTCAGTTGCCAAGATCCCTCCATAAAGGTGAGACACCCGTCTCTGACTCTGTGCTGCTCAGCCGCCGATTGCCACACACTGGGGCTCTTCTCCCACTCCGGAGGCTCGGGCAGGACCCTCCTGTGCCTCCTGCAGCTCTGGTGGCCCCGGGCGTCCTGGGCTCGGGGCTGCAGTGCCCCGGCCTACCTGCTGTGACGCGGCTTCCCTTGCTGCCCTGGGACTGTCTGCTTGTCTGCTCTCGGACTTGAACTTGAGTTCAGGGCCCACGCTGGTCCAGACGGTCTCGCTGACTTAGATCTGCAGACCCCTTTTCCAGATGAGGCCACATTTCTGGGTCTTGGGGTCGGATCGGAACATACTGTTTTGTTTAAGCCCCTACAAAAGAGAGCCCGAAACCCCTTGTTCCCTTGAGGAGTGTGGCGAGGAAACGTCCACATGCTGGAGACCCAGGGCTCTGTTTCCATCATTGGTGACTGTGCCTGGCATGGAAGTCGGCTACGTTCTGAAGTCTACTAGGTGGGGTTCCTGGGAAGCACTCAGTGGGTTATTTCTGGGTCTTTGGTTCCTGTATTTGCAGAGTCGTGGCAGGAAGTATCAGCGCGTGTGAGAAGCGCACGGCGCTGTGCACAGGAGAGCTCTGGCACAGTTTCTGTTAGGCAGCGAGTCCGGCGATGCACGCTCATGTCAGCTAGAGGAAGCGGCGTAAGCTTGCCCACAGGCAGGGGATTGAGTGACACCTGTACAGTTCCAGCCTCAGACCAGGGGCTGGACAGTGGTTGTGTTAGTACCACCGCTCTACCATGTTTTAAAACAAAATGTGGTGGTAATTTTGTCACAGAAGACATTACTGCAATCGTGGGGCTGTGACGTGACCCTGTGTCAGCGCTGGCCTCAGTGAGAGCTGGGCTGCGGTGTGGACGCTGCCGGTGAGCAGCCCTGAGCACTGTTGGGAGTGCTAGCCTGCAGACTTGCACAGCTGTTAGGTTCAGGTGGCATCTGGGTAGCGCCCATCGTGTGTGAAAACTTGCTCAACAGTCCCCACTCTTCATTCCTTATTGTCTTGTTTGATAAGCTATTTTGTTTGTATAGAACAATGATTTTCACCCAAATCCCAGATGGAATTATTTCTAATTCAGAATTAAAATAATATGGTATTCTGTGTTTGAAGAATACAGAAGGGGCTGGCGTTGTGCAGTGGGCAAAGTGCCGCCTGCATTGCGGCATCCCCTAAGGATGCCGGTTGAGTCCTGGCTGTTCCACTTCTGTTCCAACTCCCTGCTAATGCACCTGGGAAAGCAGTGGAAGACGGCCCAACTGCTTGGGCCCCTGTACTCACATGGGAGACCCAAATGAAACTCCTGGCTTCGGCCTGGCCCAGTGCTGGCTGTTGTAGTCGATCTGGGGAGTGAACCAGCAGATGGGTGATCTCACTGTCTCTCTACCTCTCCCACTCTGTAGCTCTGACTTTCAGGTAAATAAATCTTTAAAAAGAATACAGAAGACGAGTGTTTCATGTCTTCAAATTACAAAACAATAGTGGGGTTGTCAGTGGTCTTCTGTCAGGAGTTGAGCATTTCAGGGTGATGTCCGTGCTGTGGCACAACTGGCGATGGCCTTGTGGCCGCCGTGGCTGTGTGCCGGCACCCCAGGTGTCCCCGTCCCTGTGGCTTGTTCTCCCTCTCTCACACCCTGGGGAGTGGTCAGTGGGTCACTGTGTGCTTGCCTCGCCCTCTGGATGCATCTAGCCCTTAGGAAGCATCGGACTGAGACAGAAGTGAGTTGCTGGGTGGTGTGCGGTTTCCTCCCCCAGGGTGCTGCCCTCCCTGCCGTCTCCCGGGGTTTGGTGCCGGCCACACAGCGTGTTGCGTGATGTTGCTATGCTTTGATAGCTGCAGATTCCTCTCGGGTCAGAGCAGAGTCTGCTGCTGGAGGTCAGGTCCACGCTGGCTCTGAGCAGCTCTCACACACACCTGTGCCTTCCCGCCCAGCACGGCCACGGTGGGCTCCTTGCTCTTAAGTGCTGGACAAGTCGGAGCCTGACTCTCAGGTCGGGTGCTGCTGGCCGGCACTGTAGAATTCTGGCATGGTCCTTCCCTGGAGACTCCTGTAGGATGGCGGATGGGGAGTGCGGCTCCTCCTGGGTGCTTTGTGCAGGGGACGTTTTGTGCGTTCGGAGTTCTGTGTGTCCTGCTCTCCGTGATTACCTGGGGTTGGACTCAGCCATGGTAAGCAGATGTGAGGCCGCTCTCCCGATCACCACCAGGTGGCGAGCTTGCAATGCAGCAACTCCGGAAGCCCAGGGCGAGTCAGGGCGCTCGCAGACAGCGGGGCGTGGTGTGAATGAACTGTCTGGGGGTTCCCAGGCCGGTGTCAGGTGTGATCTGTCATCATTGGCGAGACGTGGGCGGCTTTCAGTGTGAACATACCACTTGATAGAACATGCTAAAGACACGCTTGTTACACGGTTTGCACATAGCTAAGAATTGCAGCTGCACGTAGAAGTCAGAGCGTGGTTGATGGTCGTGTTCCAGAGGCAGGGGTTGCGTCGTTTACGCAGATGTTCCTGGCGTGTGCGTGAGGGAGTCGCGGTGCAGCGGTGCGCTGTGGGAGGAGCTGCACCTGGAACAGAACACGGCTCCCCGTGCTCCCGGGAGCCTCGTCCTTGCGTTCAGGCCTCCTTTCTAAAGCTGTTCTGTTTTCACTTGCAGTCCTTCCTGTACTCCATTAACCAGACGATATGCCTGCGACTGGACAGCATTGAAGCCAAGCTGCAGGCTCTGGAGGCCACTTGCAGGTCCCTGGAAGAAAAGCTGGACCTGGTCACCAACAAGCAGCACAGCCCCATCCAGGTCCCCATGGTGGCGGGCTCTCCGCTCGGGGCCACCCAGACCTGCAACAAAGTGCGATGGTAAGTGCTGGCTCAGCGTGGCGGCCGCGCAGCCTGGGGCGGGGCTCCCCGCCGCTGCTCCCTGTGCTGTGGACAGCTGGGCCTCGGCACTTCCTGGCGCTGGTTGTGGGCAGACCGCAGCCGAGCGCAGGGTCTTGCTGGCACTCTCCTTTTCTCTGTGACACAGACCAGACCCCACGTCTTTGCTCTGGAACCAAGTCTTTGAAGATGGACATTGGCTTCTTTTCTCTTTCCTACTCCATCTGGCAGATCTTTTCGGTGTTTTCTCTCATAGGTGGTGGTTACACATGTCTCTCCAGTATATCGAACTTTCCATTCAAGCCTGTGGTTTTTACTGAGCCTATTCTTAAAGCTGTCTTCAGAGCCTAGCCTTGGAGGCCTGTGCAGTAGGCAGTGCACCGTCTGAGGCGAAGCTGGTGGAGAGCCCGAGGAGCCTCTGGCCTGCTGTGCTGGGTGCTTTAGCATGGGAGATGAGCTCCGGCTCCCACTGTGCGTGGCAGTGCCCCTCAATTCGGTGGGCATGGGCAGGCTAGAAGGTGGCTGTGTTTGTGGTGGTGGGCAAAATATAACATATGTCTGTGTTTTCTTGGGGCCGGGGGCTGGGAGACTTCACGCAGTGCTGCTCTCTGGAGCACTCTGGAGGGGTGGCAGCCCCCTGCCCTGAGTGCGGAGGACAGCAGTTTGGGAACTGGGGGAGACAGGTGGACGCAGAGGAGTGGGAGCCACAGCCCGCCTGCAGGCACCGCAGTGGGCTCGCTGCCCCGTCCCTCTGCTCTGTGGTCCCTCAGGTACACGGGGAGAGACGGGAGCATGCCTCTGCTGTGGTGTTGGGATGCTGCAATACAAGCCCAGTGACTCCTAATGACACCAGTTGTGCAGCGTACTTAATGCTTCCTGTAGACGCTCACTACTTGGCCCCTACCCCGATCCCCAGCTGGTAGCGGCAGAATCGGGTGTCTCAGTACCCTCTGACACAGGGAGTGATGTCAGTGAGCTGGTTCTTTGTGTGGACACTTGATTAGGTTTGCTGAGGAGACTCACCGGACTCAGCACCTTTTTTGTTGGGTAATTTTTGTGTGTGATATTCTCTTATTGTAAAATACGATGTTTAGAAAATAAGATCTGTAATTTAAAAATTAACAGGATGTCCAAACTGTATTGTAAAAGTAAAAGGACAGTAGTGTGTAGGTAGAGATAAAGAAAGAGAGGTCTTCCATCCACTGGTTCGCTCCCCAAATGGCCACAGTGGCCAGAGCTGAGCCGATTTGAAGCCAGGAGCTTCCTCCAGGTCTCCCACGTGGGTGCAGGGGCCCAAGCACTTGGGGTATCCTCCCCCCAGGTGCACCAGCAGGGGGCTGGATCAGTAGTGGAGCAGCTGGGACTCGAGCTGACACCCTAATGTGATGCCGGCACTGCAGGCTGGGGCTTTAACCCACTGCACCACAGTGCCCGCCCCAAGGAAGGTAACGTATTTCAGGAGCCAGTGACTGACAGGGAGTAAGCCAGGCGTCCTACTTCACACTCTGTGTCTCGGTGCCGTCCCTGCAGGCTGACCCCGGCTGTCCACGGACTTTCCAGCATGGTGGCAGCTCTGGATGAAGTTTCAAACTAGGCAGAGTGACGTTCCGCTTACCTGGTAGTCAAGCTCCTGGAGAATTCGAGTCATGCTAGAAGTACACAAGCATCCACGCGTGTGTGCGCGTGTTGGACGGAGCAGGGTCTGTGTCAGTGAGTTAGCGGCCCGAGACGTATGCGGGAGGATCTCCTGTTAGGAGACACTGAGCATGTCTGTCTCAGTGGATGCAGGGCACCCTCGGCGCGTGGGCGCCTGCTCCACGGGACAGCTCCGAGGGCGCCCCAGCCGTGGTGGACCTGGGGTCCACCTGTGTAGTGGGACGCCTGGCCCTGGGCCTCCTACTGTGGGCTCGGTTTCCAGTACCCTCCTGACCCCGGCTGCTGTGGTGTGAATTCTCCCACTGCCTGCTTGTGGAGACATCCGTCTCGTTGGGGTGGGTGCCATGCTCACACTGACTGCTGTGCTGTGTCCTTGGAGTTCTGGGTGTCTGGTGGTAGAGCCACCCCAAGGGATGGGCTCCTTTCTAGCCACAGGGTCCCCGTGTCCCCTCAAGGGGCAGCAGGATGGTTCTACTAGCAAGTAGTAGAATACTCCATCCGTACTAGCAGTAGGATACTCCGTCCGTACTGGCAGTAGAATACTCCATCTGTACTAGCAGTAGAATACTCCATCTGTACTAGCAGTAGGATACTCAATCTGTACTAGCAGTAGTAGAATACTCCATCCGTACTGGCAGTAGGATACTCCGTCCGTACTAGCAGTAGGATATTCCGTCCGTACTAGCAGTAGTAGAATACTCCACCCGTACTAGCAGTAGGATACTTCGTCCGTACTAGCAGTAGGATGCTCTGTCCGTACTAGCAGTAGGATACTCCATCCGTACTAGCAGTAGGATACTCCATCCGTACTAACAGTAGTAGGATGCTCCGTCCGTACTAGCAGTAGGATACTCCATTTGTACTAGCAGTAGTAGGATACTCCATCCGTACTAGCAGTAGGATACTCCGTCCATACTAGCAGTAGGATGCTCCATCCGTACTAGCAGTAGGATACTCCGTCCATACTAGCAGTAGGATGCTCCATCTGTACTAGCAGTAGGATGCTCCGTCCGTACTAGCAGTAGGATGCTCCATCTGTACTAGCAGTAGGATACTCTGGCCGTACTAGCAGTAGGATGCTCTGTCCGTACTAGCAGTAGAAGGATACTCCATCTGTACTAGCAGTAGGATACTCCATCCGTACTAACAGTAGTAGGATGCTCCGTCCGTACTAGCAGTAGGATACTCCATTTGTACTAGCAGTAGTAGGATACTCCATCCATACTAGCAGTAGGATACTCCATCCGTACTAGCAGTAGGATACTCCATCCGTACTAACAGTAGTAGGATGCTCCATCCGTACTAGCAGTAGGATGCTCCATCCGTACTAGCAGTAGGATACTCTGTCCGTACTAGCAGTAGGATGCTCCGTCCGTACTAGCAGTAGGATACTCTGTCCGTACTAGCAGTAGGATGCTCCATCCGTACTAGCAGTAGGATACTCTGTCCGTACTAGCAGTAGTAGAATGCTCCATCCGTAGTAGCCGGTACTAGCTAAAGGCAGGGTGTTCTAATCCTGACGCAGATGTATGATCTCTTTGACTCTGAATTTTAAAGAATTTTGTTGGCAGGGTGAAACCAACTCTTTATACATTTAGTGTGTGTTGGCACAGGGCCTGTTAGTATTGCTGATAAACTGTTTATAAAAATTAGGTAAAATTAACAGAAGGAAAAATTCGATTTTCTCACAGGCAAAGTTTTAAGTAGGACACTGTTGAATGATTGTAAAGAGGTATTAAATCTGGCATTTTCAGTATCGGTTCTGAAAACAAGAAGTATGAGTTGCCAGCAGCTGCAGCTGTTCACTGGCAATTCCAGGGAGCGCAGGTGAGCGGGGCCTGGCGGTGGTGAGACCGCGTCTGCTCCAGAGAGAGGCCACTGCTCTGTGCACACGGCGCAGTGATGAAGCGTCGAAAAGTGAAGACTTAGTTAATTTTTTTTTAAAGATTTATTTTATTTGAAAGGCAAAGGTACAGAGAAGCAGAGGGAGGGGGAGAGAGAGAGGTGGAGGGGTGTCTTCCTTCTGTTGGTTCACTCCCCAGATGGCTGCAACGGACCAAGTGGCATCCATCTGAACCCAGGAGCCAGGAGCTTCTTCCAGGTCTCCCACGCAGGTGCAGGGGCCCAAGGACTTGGGCCATCTTCCTTTGCTTTCCCAGGCCACAACTGAGAGCTGAATTGAAAGTGGAGCAGGCAGGATTTGAACCAGCACCCATATGGGATGCTGGCACTGCAGGCCGCAGCTTAACCCACTAGGCCCCAGTGCTGGCCCCAGTTAATGTTTTACTAACTTTGGGCCTCAGATGCTGGAAATAAAGTAAGTCACAGATGTCTTATATCTAAGTCCCATGCTCCTAAAGATAAGGTAAGCTTCCCCGGGCCACTCGGGCGCTGGGGCAGAACGTTGGAGAGTCTGAGTGGCGTCTCACACTCCGCGGGATTCTGAGCAGGGGCCCTGGCGCTGTCTGCTGAGGACTGCTCCCCGTTCCCCGGCACGGCCGCGAGTGGCTGTGAGCCTCGTGGTGGGGGCACCCCGCAGAGGCCATGCTCTGCCACCCCCCGGGGCACTGCACCTGTGGTTCTCCAGGTCCAGCCTCACAGCCCCACCTCCCAGGTCTGCTCCTTGGAGCACAGGGCCATGGGCACTCCAGCCCAGTTGCACCGTGAGCCCAGCTTTTCAGAGTCTTCTTCTTTTTTTTTTTTTTAATAAGATTTATTTATTTGAAAGGCAAAATTACAGAGAGGCAGAGAGAGAGAGAGAGAGAGAGAGAGATTCTCTCCCAAAATGGCTGCAACGGCCGGAGCTGTGCTGATCCGAAGCCAGGAGCCAGTTGCTTCCTCCTGGTCTCCTACGTGGGTGCAGGGGCCCAAATGTGGGCCATCTCCTCCTGCTTTTCCAGGCCCTAGCAGGGAGCGGGATCGGAAGTGGAGCCGCCGGGACTAGGACCGGCGCCGTATGGGATGCGGCACTACAGGCGGCAGCTTTCCTGCTGTGCCACAGGGCCGGCCCCTGGATTTTCACATTGAGACTGAATGAGACTCCAAATAACTTCAGGTGGGAAGAGGAGGAGCGGAGCCTCTCTCTGAAGCTGCAGCTCCGTCTCTATGAAGAGACTGGTGAGGCTCCTCGGATAGGGACTCGCCCACCACAGCGTTCTTGGCGACAGGAAGGCGGGGCTTTTGCTCTCCTCCAGGTGAGCCATGCACGTGGATTTTGTGTAATTGTGTATGCAGGTGTAGCGACGTGAAGTTTTACCTTCCGAGATGTTTGGGAGGTGTCGTGTGTGGCCGTGGATACCTGGGGTTGGCACCGGGTAGGGAGTGTTTCAGCACCGGGTGCCCGGAAGGGCGCGGCACGCACAGTGTGTCTGTGCAGACAACTCTGAAAGACAGAGACTGGGGGAACGTGCAGTGGGTGGGACAGAGCTGAGCGCGCTGCCCTTGTGGGAGGCGAGCTGCCTGCACTCGGCGCTGCAGGGCCCAGAGCCGACCACGGTGTCTTGGTGCCCTGTGGAGGCTGGAGCCAGGCTGCTCCCGACACAGATGGTGACAGAAGACAGGGGCTCCCGCTGGGTGGCTGTCGTTAACGGAACGTGCTCATTGACAAGAAAGCTATTGCTGTTTTATTATTTTTAAAAGATTAAAAATCAGGAGAAACTTTATTATGCTTTTACAATCTTAATGTAATTGTAGTAAGTCAGAGGCTTCTTTAAAACAGTAGCTCTCAAAATTAAGAGAAAGTGAGTAAAGTCTGTTTTAGAGGGCGTCCTGAAGGGGGCGTAGCGAGGGTTTATTTTCTTCCTTTCCTCGAAGCTGAGTGTTGACCCCTAGAGGGTGGGAACAGGGGGCCCAGAAAAGCCTCAGCTCCTTGTCAGGACGCTGGCTGCTGCCACCCTCCGTCTGCAGAGCCTCTGTCCGAATGCTGAGGGTGCCCGCAGAAGGCCTCCTCTGGCTGCAGCCCTCGGCTTCTTGGTGCCCGCCCGGTGCTCCTGTTTGGCCGTGAGTGGGAGTCCTGGCAGAGGAGACTGGCGTGGAGCTGTTCCCAGTCAGGCATCACTGTCACTCAGCAGAAGCCCAGGATCTCGGGCAGGCATGTGTGCCAGCAGTTAGGGTGCTGGGAGGGGCGTTCGCATGCCTTATCAGGGTCCTGGATTCTCGTTCCAGCTCTGGCCCTGACTCCAGCAGTGATGGCTCAAGTGGTGCAGGCCCTGCTGACCCATTGGGGGCGATCTTTCTGGATTCCTGGTTTGGCCTCAGCCTTTGTCGGCATTTGGGGAATGAACCAGATGAGAGTTGGCTCTGTCCTTGTTTCTCTGCCCCTCTGTCTCTCCCTCTTAAATAAGTGAATTAGAAAAAACTTGGAGAAAGTACAGCAGGTCATTGGCTCTGGAATGTGATAAACTCAAGATGTAGTGCTGTTTGGATTGTGAAGAAATAGTTTGGTCTTAGGCATGAAGGACTTGTTTAATTCTTTGCTTATCTCATTGGAGGCTGGAATTTTTTAAGTGATCGTACCTTGTGTGATTACATCACAGATCTGAACTGCTTGGAGATAAGCCTCACAAGTATGCGCAGCCAGGCTGAGGGCTCCTCCCCGCTCCCCTGCGGGCCCAGCAGAGCGGGCAGCCCTGGGCAGCCCTGGGCAGCACACAGTGGCCTGCACTCAGGGTGAGCCTGGCTCTGCATACCTGTTCCTCTTCCTGCGGGGGTCTGCGTGACATTGGGGGGCCTGATTGAGATCCCTGTCTGGGTCGGGGCTGGGTACTAGCCACGGGGAACAGGTTACATGCATGGCCTCTGACGGCTCAAGGGAGACCTGCCAATAACCGACACTGATAATAAAGTTGAATGTTCTAGAAGATTGTGTACTTCTGAACACTTGGGGTACTTAGATTTTAGAACTCGCGGCTCATGGGCTGCGGCTGGGCCTGCCGGGCTGCTGATTAGGCACACGCAGTGTGTGGCTCCCAGGCGCATTTGCTACATTCATCTCTCAGCACGCCTGCTGGTCGATGCAGGCACCCTGGGCAGCGTGTCTGCTGGTAGCGTGTGGAGATGTGGAGTCTTGCACACCGTCCTCATCCTGGGGCACTTCTCAGCTCACTGCTTTTGCTGCCACCCGTAGCTGTCTTTGCAATTGTTAGTGCACGTGATTCTCTCTGCACGTCAGGGTTCACTCTGTTCATGTCTGAACCATTGGCTCCCCGTGCTGGCTGTGACCTCGTGTCAGTGTTTCCTGTCTTCCCTTTTCATCGGCGTTTCGGGGCCAGTGTCTGTCTTCCGGCATCAGTGCAGTGAGCTGTGGACTTTGTGCCGATGTCTGATGCCCGGGCCCTTGTGTCCTGAGGGCCTCTGCTGGGACTCGCTCTCGGCTCGGGTCTGCCGTGAGCCCCAGAGGAAGGTGCAGTCAGTCGCTGAGGCAGGCTGTGGACGCACACAGCGTCCCGCCTGGCTGCCCTGAGCTGGGCTTCCCTTCCCGCTCCTCCGCTGTCTGAGAGCCTTCCTGTTGGGTGAGGCTCCTTCCCCCTGGGTGCCTGATGGTGGTGGCCGGTGCAGTTGTCCGGGCTGAGGCCTTTAATAAACGCAGGGCTTGGTCACTGTGGCCTCCTGCCTTAGTGCTGGTTGTGTCTCGGGGGCTGGCCCCTTCCATCTCAATCCTGGAATGTATTAACGTGGTGCTCTCCATCGTCTCCCCTCTGTGGGCCCTGTGGGACCCCTGGCTAAATGCATTCTGGGCCATTCCCATCACAGGTGAAAGAATTCAACGTGGAAGTACCAAAGTGTGTGGAAAAGCAAGGTGTACTGAAAGACGGAGGACAGTACACACCCAGAACCAAGCGCAGGCAGGCTCGCGGGAGGGCGAGCGAGTGGGAAGACGCCAATCCCCCTCTGCCCCAACCCTCAACGAGATTTGGGCTGTTCTAGGGTTTCAGGAGGCACGGGGGGGTTGGGGGCTGAGGGGCTCAATTGAAGAATCAGAGTGGGTGGAGTTGGGGTGGGGCCGGAGCTCTGAGTTCCCATGCCCTGTTCTGGAAATCTCTCTGTGTCACGGCATCAGGGGCGTGGCGTGGTGTGGCGGCAGTGGGAGTGTACCCATGGCGACTTTATTAAAGGTCATGCAGGGACACAGCCCACAGCTGCGTTGGCCATTTCCACCTGGCACTGGTCGTGAATTTGCAGAAGGGGCAGGGCCTGGCGGGACATAGCAAGAAGGTTTGGGTGGTACAAGACCAGGCTGCCGTGCGGGCCAGCTGCAGCGGCTGTGGCAGCCGGAGCTGTCCCCCCTCAGCTCCTCCGCTCGCACCACCTGTCTGCTCGTCTGTGC
Organism: Sylvilagus bachmani; assembly: GCA_015711505.1. NCBI lineage: Eukaryota > Metazoa > Chordata > Mammalia > Lagomorpha > Leporidae > Sylvilagus > Sylvilagus bachmani. The sequence continues at coordinate 52,283,536 of CM027395.1, forward strand.
AGTGTCTGTGGGGTCTCGTTAGGCCCCCTGGCCTGTCACGGCTTCTCTGCGCTTTCCTGGTTTTTGAGTGCCAGTCAGGTTATTGTGTAGGACCCGCCTCCATTGGAAGCAGTCCACTGTTTGCACCATGATTAGACTGGGGGGTGGGTTGGGGAGGGATACCCCAGCAGCAGTGTCCTCCCTCCCTCATGCCTTGTCAGGGCCACCTCCCTTCAGCGTGACTCGGCTCTGTGATGTCCACGGGCATCACTGGCTGCTACCTCCCTTCAGTGTGACTCGGCTCTGTGATGTCCATGGGCGTCACTGGCTGCCCCGTGTCCTCGGTTTCCCACTGCAGTGCGCAGTCCCCTGGAGAAGCGGGCAGTGGTGTGCCACCTCCTGGGGGGCGGAGTCTGCAGAGAAGTCGGCTCTTTCCCGGTTGGTAGTTCGCGCTGTCCTGTGTTTATCGCTGTGGATGCCTGGGTGTCTGTCTTACACTCCGAGTCTGGGTTCAGGCTCCTTTACTCAGCTGCCGAGTGGGTGCCCCAGCTCTGCCCACTGGGCTCTCTCGGCTGGCTGCTGGGCACTGCATCGTCCAGGGTCTTTGTTTCCGGTTCTTTGGAACGCTTCCTTGCTTCCATGATGCTCTGAGGGGAGCCCCAGGCTCACCCTGTGCATTCCCTCCCTAGGCCTGGAAGCCCCGTTTTCCTTCATGTTGAAGATGAGCCGAGTGCAGTGCAGCCCTGTTGCCCGAGGGTGTCACAGGCACCTGCAGACTCCCCCAGAGCCGTCCCGATGCCCAGCCCCCTTCCTCGCTTGTGTCTCAGCACCCCCAGTTCACAGATGCCCTCCTGCTCGGAGGGGGCGGCCCTGCCCCGCTGCCCGGCTCCTTGCTTCCTGCAGCTTCTGGTGGAAGCTCGTCTGATTGGGTTCACCGTTCCAGGCTCCAGTGAAGTTCATTACTGGAAAGAGGTTTTGGGATTGGCCGGCGCCGTGGCTCAACAGGCTAATCCTCCGCCTTGCGGCGCCGGCACACCAGGTTCTAGTCCCGGTCAGGGCGCCGGATTCTGTCCCGGTTGCCCCTCTTCCAGGCCAGCCCTCTGCTGTGGCCTGGGAGTGCAGTGGAGGATGGCCCAAGTGCTTGGGCCCTGCACCCCATGGACGACCAGGGAAAAGCACCTAGCACCTGGCTCCTGGCTCCTGCCATCGGATGAGCGCGGTGCACCGGCCGCAGCGCGCTGTCCACGGCAGCCATTGGAGGGTGAACCAACGGCAAAGGAAGACCTTTCTCTCTGTCTCTCTCTCTCACTGTCCACTCTGCCTGTCAAAAAAAAAAAAAAAAAAAAAGAGGTTTTGGGGGTTTTTTTTGGTGAAGATTTGTTTTATTTAGAGAGAGATCTTGCATTCCCTGGTTCATTCCCCAAATGGCTGTAATGGCCAGGGCGAGGCCAGTGCGGCCAGGAGCCAGGAGCTTCTTCAGGGTCTCCATGTGGGTGCCGGGGCCCAAGCTTTTCCCAGGTACATTAGCAGGGGGCTGGATGGGAAGTGGAGTAGCCGGGGTTCACACTGGCACCTGTATGGGATGGCAGCCCTGCAGGCGGCGGGTTAACCTGCTGTGCCGCAACGCTGGCCTTGGGAGGCTTGGTTTTTATGTCGTATTTTGTTCATCTCATTAGATATTGGAAAGAAACCGTTTTTTAAAGGTTTGTTTATTTGAAAGAGACACACAGAGATCTTCCATCTGTTGATTCATTCCCCAGATGGCTGAAATGGCCAGGGTTTGGTCCAGGCTGAAATGGGGAGCTCCCTCCGGGTCTCCCACACGGGTGCAGGGACCCGGGCCCTTGGGCCGCCTTCCTGTGCTTTTCGCAGGTGTGTTAGCTGTGAGCTGGATTGGAAGTGGAACAGCTGGGACATGGACTGGAACCCATATGGGATGCCGGCAGTGATGGTTATGCCACAGTGCTGGCCTCGGAAGGAAAATTTTAACACTGATTTATTTTTATCCCTTTCAACACATTAATTCTAATACCAAAAGTTTTTTTTTTTAATCTGACTTTGCAGACTTTTCACTGGTTAGCATGGGAGCAGTGGTAACAAAGCAGTAGAACATTGTAATCTGAGTGTGTGCTGTGAGCTGCCTGGGGCGCGCGCGCGGTGGGGGGCAGATTGACAGGAGCTGGATCAGAAGTGGAGCAGCCAAGACTCGAACCTGCGGCCATATGGGATGCCAGTGCTGCAGGCGGTGGCTTAACCTGGGGCGCCACTGTGCCTGCCCCAGCATGTTTTCTGACAGAGGAAGCAGGGAAAGTGACTTGAGGTTTTCGATAGCTTGCTTTTGTTGAGTTTTTTCTTTGAAAAAATGTATGTCATTTAGGAAATTCACGTTCTGTCAAGTTCCCCAGGCTGGGCGTGCTGAGTGGTGACTGGCAGCCGCAGAGGGGACTGTGAAGCGGCCGTCAGCTGCTCAGGAGTCTGCCGGCACCGGCACCGTGTGCTGGCCCAGGCGGAGGGAGCGCCAGTGCGCGTGCGCTCAGAACTGACCCTGGCTGAGAGCTGCACCCATCCGGGTTGTCCCACCCCGCGTCCTCCGCCTGCTGTCGCCGCTCGGTGCTTCTGCCTCCGGGCCGGCACGTGTTTCCTGCTGCTCCACGGTCGTGCCGGTGGACCCTGGTCCTGGGTGCTGTCCCTCTGAGGCAGTGTGACGTGGCGACAGCGCTTTCCTGGGCGGAGAAGAGGCTGCGGTGGCTCTGTCACCGTCGCCTCGGCCGTTTGCCGTGAGAACTCTGAAGACCGAGGCCGTTGTCTTAAGCGTGTCAGAGCCAGTCAGAATGAATGGGCAGGGGCCGCGCTGCGGCACAGTGGGGACGCACTCGCCTGCAGGGCTGGCATCCCATGTGGGCGCCGGTTCGAGTCCTGGCTGCTCCACTTCCCATCCAGCTCTTTGCTAATGTGCCTAGGGAAGCAGTGGAGGATGGACCAAGTGCTGGGGCCTCTGCACCCACATGCGAGACCTGGATGAAGCCCCAGCCTGGCCCATTTGGGGTGTGAACCAGCGGATGGAAGAGTGCGCACTCTCACTCGTTCTCTCCTTCTGCCTCTCCTTCTCTCTCTGTAACTACCTTTCAGATAAGGAAATGAGTCTTTAAAGCAACAGAAACAAAAGGGCAGGCTGTGGCGTGGCCAAGCAGGTTCACAGGGTAGGAGCCCCGCTCTTTTTTTTTTTTTTTTTTTAAATTTTTTTAAGGTCTTCCTTTTTGCCGTTGGATCACCCTCCAATGGCCACTGCGGCTGGCGCACTGCGCTGATCCGATGGCAGGAGCCAGGTGCTTCTCCTGGTCTCCCATGGGGTGCAGGGCCCAAGCACTTGGGCCATCCTCCACTGCACTCCCTGGCCACAGCAGAGAGCTGGCCTGGAAGAGGGGCAACCGGGACAGAATCTGGCGTCTCGACCGGGACTAGAACCCAGTGTGCCGGCGCCGCAAGGCGGAGGATTAGCCTGTTGAGCCGCGGCGCCGGCTGGAGCCCTGCTCCAGTACGGTGGAGATAAAAACAGTGAGCGAGGCTTGCCGCGAGTGAGGAATGCGGACACAGCGCGAGCTGTGAGCTTCAGCGTCCCTGTGAGGTTTGGCAAGTTGTAGTGTCAGCACTTGTCATTCGCCGAGCACCTACACTCAGCCGGGGTCCCCCAGAAAGCCCAGAGGTTTTGGTTGCTCTCAGCCTCGCGAACTCCAGAAGTCAGGGTCAGCCTGTGTCCCGTGTGAGCATGTCCAGGCCCGTCCCTTGGGTGCTGTGGCGTGCGCCCCTTCCCTGGTTGCTTCTCCTGCCCCTGGACCTGCAACACAAGGCCGTGTAGTCAGCGAGCGTTTATCCCACCTGAGGCCTGTTCTGGAACTCACTCGTGCCTCGAGCGGTGGTGTCCTGCAGGCACCATGGGTGGTCCTTGAACAAAACAAGGATCCATGTAGAGGTGGAGACCCACACAGCCAGCCAGCGTAGGTCAGCTGATGAAGAGGCGCCACTCGCCTGCCAGGGGGAAGGTTGGAGGCATCTGCGTGTCTGAGGGTGTGTGTGTGTGTGTGTGTGTGTGTGATTGTTTCGCCTTTAAAGAGGTGTTTATGTTCATCGACTTGAAAGGCCGAGTGACAAGAGACGGAAAGGTACCTTCTGTGTGCATGTTCACTCAGGATGCGCACAATAAGCAGTACCGGACCAGGCCGAAGCCAGGAGCTGGGAGTCCACGCAGGTCTCCCCACTGCCTCCTGAGACGAAGCCAGGAGCCGGATCAGCCGTGGCGTAGCCTGAGCTCGAATAGCTCTCTGATGGGGGGCGTGGGCGTCCCAGCAGTGGCTCAGTCTGCTGTGCCTGCTGGGCCTTTTCGTCTTTGGGTGTCAGTCAGAACTTCCTCCGGGAGTTGGAAGGAAGAACGAGGTTCCTAGCTGTCTCTGCAGGGCCTTGGCTTCCCCTGGAGGCTGTGGGGGGGCGCTCCAGGTTGAGGATGTGTGTCTTGTTGATTTGGGTTTGGCACATCAGCTCTGCGTGTCACGGGAGGACTTGGGGCTCAAGTGCAGCTCTGCCACTCGCTGGCCGTGCTGTCTAGAGCAGACATCGATCCTCTGTCTGCACACTGGCCCTGCCGTGCCGTCTCAGCCTGCATGAGCTGGCCGACTGGTGGGTCCGGCCTGGCCCCGGGCCGCGTGTGGAGCTGCGTGGCTTTGCAGGGTGCTCAGCTGTGCAGCATCACCCTGCCCTCGGCAGCAGCTGCGGCCCAGCGCCTCTCCTCCTTCCTGAGGCTCTGGTGCCGCTTCCACTTGGGGAGGAGACAGAAGGAAGTTTCAGGATTCAGGCCAAGGGTGGGAGTGGGGGGATCCGTGACCACCCGGGGAGCAGAGTAGAGAACAGAAATGGCCACGCGGACGTGCCCAGGGGCTTTTGCCGAAGTACTGGAGCAGTGGAGTGGAAGAAGGGGGGCCCTGTGGCAGCCAGATGTGGTGTGCAGGGGAGGAGGGCACCTCGTACGCCCTCACACCTGGTATGAAAAGGAACTGCCAGCGAATCAGATCTGTGAGGCGGTTAGTGAGCTGGACCCATAAGGGAGGCATGAAGAGGACAGGGAGACCACACCGGCAGCCACGCGTCTGCCGTGGGCAGGGTGGGCACCACAGCACCCTCACAGCTCAGCAGCACGAAATAACCCAGTTTCAGCATGCCTGAGAACCAGTGAGCAGACGTTGTGCCCGGGAGGGGATGGCTGGCCAGTGCGGGTGTGAGCAGGTGCGCCGCCCCAGGAGCGGCCACAGTGAGGCGCCACTGCGTGCCTGCTGGAAAGGCAGAGGCAAAGCCGGCAGCACCAGTGCCGCTGACGACGTGGGGGCCGGGGCTCTGGCCAGCGCTCGCCCTCCTGGAGACGTGTGTCCGCGTGCAAGCCCGTCCACAGGTGTCCCTGGCAGCTGTATCTGGACAGCCGGATGTCCTTCAGCAGGTCCGTGCTGCAGTGGACCAGCACAGCCAGGCCGCCGAGGGAGGAGGGCGAGCTGCGGCTGTCCCCCCACTTGATGTCACCTGGCTGGTGAGACTGTCCAGCTGGACAGGGGCCTGGGCGGGCGTGTTCACTCCACAGAGCTCCTTGGAGCCGAGGGCTGCTCCTGTCTTGGTGTGTTTGGGTCCCAGCTGCATACAGCTGCACACGTTGGCACACTTCCATAGACGGAGGTGAAATCTGGGTAGGGCCCACGGGTGCTCTCCTGCTGTTGCCGTGGCGCCCCAGGTACCGAGGCTGTCACCATTAGGGGATGCTCGAGAGGTCGCAGGGCTCTGTTCTCATGACTTCCTGTGAGTAGTTATTTCGGAATGCGTGAGTCAGGTTCAGCTGGAGAATCGGAACCAGCCAGAGGAAGAGAGGGGAGCCCTGATGGAGTTGGTTCCCTTATTCTGGAACTGGCTCCTGCGCTGTGGGTGGGCGGGGGAGGGGAGGTGTCGGGAAGCCTGAGACCCCGTGGGCAGCAGCGGTTTGGATTCTCTGAATCCTGGGAAGCCCAGACCCCTGAAAGGGCCCCCTGGGAGACCAGGGCCGCCTGGTGACGTCCCTTGGAGAGCTCAGAGTGCTCTCGGGGGGTTTCTGTCCCACCTGTAGCGCTCCCTCCTCCTAGCCGCAGTTCAGGGCTCGATCTCTCTGGGGAGCAGGGCTCAGAGCCAGGCACGTGCCCAGCCCAGAAAGGCATCCTAGGGTGACAAGTAGGGTGTCCCTGGGCTGTGGACAGACAGAGGCAGCTGCTTTGGGAACCCCCAGGGAGACGGGCTAGCTGCCTGCAGTTTGCAGCCCAGGTTTTGACAGCCCTTGCTGTGTATGTAACAGACATGTTTCCGTTTGTTAGTTGCTACTTAGTACTCAGGGAACAGGCACTTGGTCTGGTGGTCAAGGCGTCAGAGTTCCGATTCCGTGGGTTTGGTTCCCAGTCCTGGCTCCTGAGCCAGCTTCCTGCTAACGCAGGGCCTGGGAAGCCTGGATTGAGTTCTGCGCTCCCTGCGTCAGCCCTAGCCCAGCCTTGGCTGTGGTGGGCATTTGGTGAGTGAATCAGTGAACGGGAACTCTGTCTGCCTCAGTCTGTGTGTGTGTGTGCGCGCGCGCGCTCTCTGCTTCTCAAATTTTAACAACTTATTGTGGGCTTTTCCATTTCATTTCCTTCACAAAAGCCTCACCCTGCGGCTGTGGCTGCAGAAGCATGGAGCTAAATCCCGGCGGCGCAGGTTCTGTCCTGAGACCAGTGGCGCCGGGGTCAGGACTCTGCTGTGAGTCGGTGCTGTGGTGATGCGTGTGCAAGGAGCAAAGCGCGTGAGCGCACTGCCCGCGTGGGGCTGCCGGCCTGGGAGTGCACTGCCCACGTGGGGCAGCCGGCCTGGGAGTGCACTGCCCGCGTGGGGCAGCTGGCCTGTGAGCGTGTGGGCACACTGTCCGCGTGGGGCAGCCAGCTTGTGAGTGCGTGGGTGCACTGCCTGCGTGGGGCGGCCAGCCTGAGAGCGCGTGGCCCCAGGGGAGGAGGGGTGTCGACCTCAGACGCTGTGCAGCGTGGTTTGTTGTGGACTTGGTCTCTTACAGTTCTAAGTGCTGAGAAACTTGGGTCACATAGTAAATCCGTGGCAAGGGACGGTGTGTGCCCGGTGCTCAGGCTACCCGGGGCAAACTGGAGGCAGAGGTCAAGTGAGAAAAGGGCTTAGTCTGGGGAAGCAGTACGTAGCCGGCTCTCAGGAAGTCACTTCAGGGGCGGGGCCTGTGGGAGGTCCTCAGCCCCTGTGAGGCCTCAGGTGCCCCAGGGGTGCGTCATCCCAGCTGGAACCACGTGTGTCGGGGTGCGAGTCCCTCAGTTTTAACAGTCTGTCAGCTGAGGGCCACATGCCGATCTACTCCACAGTCAGGGTCCCGGTGGCTCCTGGGGAGGTTGTGGGGGAGGATCCTGGGGCCCCCGGCCCCCACCAACACACCTCTGGGAGAATGCCAGCCTCCTAGGAACCACTTTGGTCTGGTGCTCTGTGTCTGAGAAGCCGTGTCGCTAAGTGACGCAGAAACCACGCCCAGAAGTGCTGGGTGGCGGCAGAATCTTTCGGCTGCGGTTCCCTCGGGGTGACCGGCAGACACGGGCTGTGGCACGGCTGGGTTTCCACAGTGCATGTCCCGGGAAGGCAGGTTTTCCGCAGGCTGGCTTTCCTGGCGTGGAGTCCAGGAATGATGATGTTTTACTCCCAGGAAGTGTTCCTTTGTGCTACTAGTGCCTGTTCTTGCTCCCAGCATCCCACAACTTAGACGTTCCTGGGACCACAGAGCACTAAGGGTCACAAAAGCCAGCCGTGGGAAATGGGGCCTGTGCGGTGGGGCTGCTCTGTCAGCGCCCCCTGTCGTAGCCCCTGTGCTCCCGCGGGCCCAGCTCAGGCGCCGTGTGGTCCCCGCCTGTTCCCCGGGAGGATCGCCGAGGCTGTCACACACGTTCCTGGTGCTGACGTGGGCGCTGGCAGGAGCGTGCAGGTCTGCCCGGGGGCACGAGGAGCGGTGTCCGCCACTGCTGACGGACTGAGCCGCGCGTGGCCGCTCGTGACAGCCCAGCCTCTGCCCCACGCGGGCTCTGATAGCTCAGCTGAGCCCGACAGGGGGTTCAGCTCCCGGGAGCTCCCCGTCCTCGCCACCCCGTCCCGCCTGGTGTCGGTTCCCTCGCTGCCTTCGTGCAGGTCACGGGGAGTGGACTGTGTTGAATTGCTCGCATGTGCTCTTAAAGTGAATGTCGCTGTGTTAAGGTCTTCTTTTCTTTGTGATTCTTTTGTTCCGTAGCGCCGTCCCCCAGACTACAGTAATACTCAACAGTGACCGGCAGAACGCCATTGTAGCCAAGATGGAAGACCCCTTGAGCAACAGGGCGCCGGACCCCCTGGAAAATGTCGTTAGCAAGTCAGTAGCCACGGCACCCCCACCTTCCCCCACTGAGACAAGACATTGTCCCCAGCCAGGGCACTGTCCCAGCACGTGGTCCATGGTGGTGGCGGTCGGGGAGGGCCAGTGCAGCACCCAGGGCAGCTGGCAAGGTCAAGAGCCGTGTCCTGATCCACCGCGGTGCAGAGGGCAGGCGGCCAGGGCCCCTGTACTGGCGCAGATGTGTGCGAGGGAGGGAGGTCACTGTGCATCCCCGCTCAGGGAAGGCGTCTGTCCTCCCGCCTGCTGTGCCGGTCCCCTGGGTGTCTCCTCCTCTCACATTTGCCGGTGATGCTGACCTTTGCAGGTGGTCAGTTTTTTCTCACACCTTTTTCTTTTGAGGCATTTTGGGTGGACTCTGGTGAGAAGTGGGAGTGGACACGGCGCTGTCCCTGTGTGTGGAGGTGGAGGCCCTGCTCGGGTGTCCCCCGTCACGGGCCCCTGCCAGGGCTCTGCTGCTTTGGTTCCCTGTTGGTCCACTTTCTCTCAGGCTCTTGTGCAGATGGGTCCTCCTCCAGCCTTGTCCCGGTTTCTCGTTGTGGTAGCCTCTCTGGACGAGCATCGCTGGCCCGATGGTGGAGATGAGAGGCGGGAAGGAGCCAGTCTGCTGGTGGAGGCTCACTCGGAGGGGCGCCCGCGTGGCAGAGGGAGCTCAGCCGGGCAGTCTCGGGAGGCAGGCGCAGAGAGTGCAAGGGCAGCGGCTCCCCCGGCGGCCGGAGCTGCGCACAGTTGGACTGCAGGCAGGGAGACGTGTCTGCTGTGCCGGATCTTGGTGCTTCGTGGCCCACGGGGGCTGTCGGGTGGGTCCTCTGCAGGCCTCCAGACGGCCCTTTGGTTTTCTTTTGTGAGCACGTTCAGGAGCTGCCCTGGTGATGAGGCGGCCCCGTGAGTTCTCTGGATCTGTGGCCCCTGAGTGGACTTTGTTGGTGCGAGTGACGGGGGTGAGGTTGCTTTTCGGAGGCCCAGCCATCTCTGGGTGTCTCAGGTGCGGCCTGTGCTCACCGGGCCCGTGGTGTGCTTCCTCGGCCTGTAGCCTTCCCTTTGATGCACCCATAAGAGATGCTCAGATGCTCTCGGTCAAGCTCCGCCCACTGACAGGATGGCCTCTGCCAGCACGTGCTGGGCCAAGTCACAGTGAGTTGTGGTTTTCTTTCCTTTGTGCTGTAAGTAGCTTCTTCCTCCCTTCGTTTCCTCTTTGTCTGATTTCTGTTAAGCCCAGGCTGTCCTCTCCCGTTAGATTGCCACCTTAACCTTTGTAGGGAGAGCAGTGCGGTCCAGACTTAGTTAGCGCCGCGCTAGGCCAGGACCCACGCCTGGCAGTGAGCAGAGCTGACCCCTGCTTGCCTGGTCGTGCCCCTCTCACAGCACTGGCTGGCGTGTTTGTTCCCACAGCGCAGTCCCTGGGCGTCGGCAGAACACCATCGTGGTGAAGGTGCCGGGTCAAGACGACAGCCACAATGAGGACGGGGAGAGTGGGTCGGAGGCCAGCGACTCTGTGTCCACCTGCGGCCAGCCAGGGGGTCAGAGCATCGGGAACAACGTCACCCTGATCACCTTGAACTCGGAAGGTGGGTGCCATCAGCCAAGACAGTCGGGGTGAGGGACAGCTTTACTTCTGCTTTTCAGAAACCTAACACAGAGGATGGGAATGATGGGATAACTGTAATCCCCCGCTCCGAGGCCTCCAGTCTCCTGGGCTTGTCCTGTGTTGACACATGTGCCTCTCTGTTCCCACTGCAGCGAGGAAACCTCTCCACGCAGTGCAGGTTTCTGTAGTGTTCTTCAGTCTGTTTGGCTTGTTGGCTCAAGTTCTGGGTGCTTCCTGAGGACGGGCAGCAGAGCCCTGGGCTGTCCTCACCAGCACTCGGCTCAGCGTCTGCGAGCTGTGTTGCAGATCTGGGGGACAGATCTGGGCTGGGTTCCTGGCATAAGCCGTGCTGCAGCTTCTGACCAGTAGCTGGAAGGCAGGGGTGGGACTTCGCCTGTCTCCCGGTTCTCTCCTGCCAGGGCTGCGGTGTCATCCTGCTTGGCCTTGGCTGACCAGGGCCTTTGAGAGGCCTCACGCCACCCGGGGCCTTCGTGTGGCTCTGTTAGGGACTTAGCTATGGTAACCAGGTTACTGCAGCGTGGTGGGGAGCAAAGGCTGGAGTTCTGAAGTCTGCCTGTAGCTAGCTGGTAGGACCTGTAGGCGTTGTGCCCCTCTCCGTGAGCCGAACTGCTTTCTAAAGCACAGTATAGGGCTTTTTTTTTTTTTTTAAGATTTATTTATTTGAAAGAGTTACAGAGAGTCAGGGAGAGGAGAGGTCTTCCATCCACTGGTTCACTCCCCCAGATGGCTGCAACGGTCGGAGCTGCGCCAGTCTGAAGCCAGGAGCCAGGACCTTCTTCCAGGTCTCCCATGCGAGTACAGGGCCATCCTCCACTGCTTTCCCAGGCCATAGCAGAGAGCTGGATCAGAAGTGGAGTGGCTGGGACTAGAACCGGCGCCCACATGACATGGGATGCTGGCATTGCAGGCGGCAGCTTTATCTGCTGCTCCACAGTGCCAGGCCCGTGGGGTTTTCTGTTGAGCAAAATGTTTTTCCTCTAGAAAGACTTGTCACTATTGTGGAAACATTGAAAACGGCATTTGGTTAAAGTTACTCTTTTAAAAAAGATTTATTTATTTGTTTATTTGAAAGTCAGAGTTACACAGAGAGAGGAGAGGGAGGGAGGGGGGCGGGAGGGAGAGAGAGAGAGAGAGAGAGAGAGAGAGAGAGAGAGATCTTCCATCAGATGGTTCACTCCCAATTGGCCGCAATGGCCAGAGCTGCACCTATCCAAAGCCAGGAGCGCGGGGGCCCAGGGACTTGGGCCATCTTGTACTGCTTTCTCAGGCCACAGCAGAGAGCTGGATCAGAAGTAGAGTAGCCAGGACTAGAACCGGTGCCCATATGGATGCCAGCGCTTCAGGCCAGGGTGTTAACCCACTGCGCCACAGCACCGGCCCCTAAACAGTTACTTTCACCTGCGATATAAATTCCTAGCACTGGGATGGCAGAATGGGGCAAAGAAAGAGAAGTAGGGACAACTTTTTTTCTAAGTTGAGATCTGAATTGACTATTAAAATTATTTATTTATTTTATTTTCTTGACAGCCAGAAATAGCGCAAGCGAGCCTGTCTGCTGGTTCACTTCCCAGATGCCAGCAATGGCTGGGCTGGGCCAGGCTGAAGCCAGGAGCCAGGAACTCAGCCGGGGTCTGCTCTGTGGTGCCTGCAGGCTGGTTACTGGCGCCATTGCCTGCCCCTCCTTGCAGGAGTCTGGAGTCGAGCAGAGCTGGCACTCTTGGTGTGGCACTTGAGTCTCCCAACCCAAAAGGCGCCTTAGCCACTCAGCCCAGCACTGGCCTGGAAGTAACCACTGTAGAGCATTCATTTCCATGGTTTTCAGTCAATTCGCAGGGCCTTGCAGTTGTCTCCTCCATGTAATTCTAGATTGGTCATTGCCTCCGGAGAATCCCGGGCGCGTCAGTTGTCACTTTGTGTCCTGTGCTGGACATAGGCCGTGAGCGAGGGCCGTGCTAGCGGGCAGCAGGTGTGTCAGCAGTCATGTTACTTCCTGGCTCCCAGGATACAGGTTGTTTTCTTGTGTGAGTATTAAAGTGCCTGCGTTTTCAGAGAACCACAACGGCTGGGTCTGGTCCAGGCCAAAGCCAGGAGCTCAGAGCTGCATACGGTCCCTGCCCACCTCACCCCAAGCTGCTCTGTGACCCGTGATTCCTGGGGAAGCATCCGCGCCTTCCAGACCGCGCGGGTCGTCGGAGACGTGAGCTGTCTTGGACCTCACGGAGGCCGTGCTCGCGGGGCTGCTTGGTGGTGGTCTGGTCCCCGGCCTGCTCGCGGGGCTGCTTGGTGGTGGTCTGGTCCCCGGCCTGCTCGCGGGGCTGCTTGGTGGTGGTCTGGTCCCCGGCCTGCTCGTGGGGCTGCTTGGTGGTGGTGTGGTCCCCGGCCCCGGGGGCTGGGACCCGTCTGAGCAGCCTGCTGCGTCTCAGGGGCGCTGGTGTTCTGTTGCCTCTGTGCACGCCCCTGCTTACTGCCTCTGAGAGCCGCAGAACATCTTAGCGAAGCGAGCTGTCTCACTGCGATTCTGATCACGTGGACAGTGGGGAGAGCTGTCTCACTGCAATTCTGATCACGTGGACAGTGGGGAGAGGGCAGACGGGACAGCGACCCACACGGTTTCAGCTGCGGCCTTGGGGTGCCGAGCAGGATCTGACTAGGGGCTCCCGGCCACCAGGGCACTGAGCTGCGTGGCCCCAGCGCAGGCACAGCCGCCTGGGGCTCAGACCCTGTCCTGGCACAGCCGCCCAGTCACGTTGGCAGTTAAGCTGCCTTTCCACTTTAAGACATATGTGAGTGTTTACTGGCAAAATCTTTCTGATAGGATTGCTGATCTACGAACCCTGGACCAGAAACTGTCTCGAGAGAAACAGTGGATTGAGTAATTTCTCAGGCGCTGTCTCTGATTTGTCGTCTGTGGAGTGGTGGTGTGAGATTTCTGGAATTCTCACGTTCCGTGTTGGGTGCTTGTGTCATATTTGTTTGTATTGAAAGGGGCCCCACTGGGAGGCTGCTGGGTTCCCACGGTTGTCGTCCAGACACGGGGCCTTCCATCTGCCCCCTCTCCCTATCCCAGGCATCCATGAGATGTCCCCTGCTCCACGGTAGGTCATAGGGACGAAGGTTTGATAATTCACTCCTTCCTCCTCCTCTCCTTTCTTCCTTCCACCAGGACCTGAACCCAGCGGTTCCACGTGGAAGATGGGTGTCCCAAGTTGTGTCTTAGCAGCTCGGCCACGCGCTGCCCACCCCCTGCCCCGCCAAGGCAGGTTCTTTCGGGGCGTCTGTAGTGGCGTCACACTAGCAGATGCCAGAGACAGCCTGCTGGGACCCACATGGCTTTAAGTGCAATGGAGTTCTGAGCTCCGTCCAGTTGCAGCAGTGTAATGATGTCAGGAGTCATGTATCAGCCATGGAGTTCTCACACTCTGCCGGGGGGGGGGGGGGGAGGCGACTCACTGCTGTTGGGATTCCACGGGCGCACCTTGAGCTGGGAGCCCTGTGATCAGCAGCTTGCGCGGTGGCGGGGTGCTGGCCTTTGGGCTCCCGGCTTGTGGGGTCTGCGTGGACTTACTCTTCGGGACGGCCCATTGTTGGAGCTGCTTCTCCTGTTGTGTGTGCGGCCTCTGCGAGTCACAGGTAGCTTCGGCAGGGCTTTACGGAAGCCAGGTGAAAGTTAGCGTTAGCGTGGGTGGAAGACGTAAGCTGAGCCGGCTCGTGAGCCCGACTGTTCCTGAACGCTGGCCTGGAAGGCAGCTAAGTTGAAGTGAGGGTTGCCGTCGCGAGCAGTCTCTGGACGGCAGAGTGTTGCTTTCTTTGGAGACGGAGGTGCATCTTCAGTTGTTCCACGGCGGCCTGTTTGGAGTACGTGGAGTCTCAGGCATAGCCTGGGAGAGTGGCAGGTGGAATGTGGGAGGCGGGCAGCATGGTGGGAGCTAGGAGTGTGCCACAGCCGGAAAGTGGGACCCCAGACACTGAGATGCTGGCCTAGTCGCCGGGGGTGGGGCTTCCTGTCTCTGGGAAGGCCCCAGGAGGTGTGTTCCGTTGGATTGGGGTGAGGTAGTGCTTGGAGCACTGGGGACTTTCTGGTTGGTCCATCCCTGGCCTCCTGCCGCCTTGGTGCCCAAGTTGTGTCTGGTTGCCTCTTCAGCTGCCCTGGGGTTGGGCTGCCTGCTGTGGAGGAGCAGGGAGGCACCAGTGTCCCGGCTGCTCGGCCGCCCTGTGTGTCCCCGAGGAGAGCAGCCCCAGAGTCACGGCCGTGCAGGCCGAGCGTGAGGCAGGGGCGAGGACGGACTGTGTCTCCCCGGAGGAGAGTAGCCCCAAAGTCACGGCCGTGCAGGCCGAGCGTGAGGCAGGGACGAGGACGGACTGTGTCTCCCCAGAGGAGAGCAGCTCCAGAGTCACGGCCGTGCAGGCCGAGCGTGAGGCAGGGACGAGGACGGACTGTGTCTCCCCGGAGGAGAGCAGCTCCAGAGTCAACGGCCGTGCAGGCCGAGCGTGAGGCAGGGGCGAGGACGGACTGTGTCTCCCCGGAGGAGAGCAGCCCCAGAGTCACGGCCGTGCAGGCCGAGCGTGAGGCAGGGGCGAGGACGGACTGTGGTGCTGTCTTTGCCTCTGACTGTGACACTTGGCCAAGGGCCCAGGCCCAGGGAGCCCCGTGGAGCATGCTTGTCCTCTGTCCTCTCTGGAGGAGGAAGCCTGGAGCCAGGCTGCTGGCCGTGTCACCCTCTCAGCTCTGGGGTTTCTCCAGTCCTCCTCGGGAGCCCGCTCAGCAGGCAGGCGCACTTTACGGTGCAGACATGCACCTGCTGTGTTTCAGAGTCGCAGTGCTGTGGGTCTTAGGTGGCTGGAAGAGAAGGCACGTTTATTTTTCTAGTAATCTGACTTTTACTTTTACAGAAAGCGACTATTTCTGTTGCTTCAGGTGCCAAAATCGGACCAATGTGTTTCAGTAAAATGAATTACCGGAAGGTGGTTTTCTCAAATATTGCTGTAGGCTGGTGCTCAGCCTTGTTTTCCGTGTACATGACGTGTTCTGTTGTCCCCAGCGTGAAGCTGAGTTCAGGAGAGGGCAGAGGTGAGGCAGGGCGAGCATTCCCAGGGGACAGCAGCCTCAGGGAAGCGGCTGTGGCTGTGCCTCGTGGGGATGCAGTGGAGCCCTGGTCCCCTGTCGCTGCACGTTTCCCTGCTCCTGTGGCAGCGGCCTGTCACCCTTCCAGTCAGTCACCGTGGCCTGTGCGCCTCATCCACCTCGTCCACCTGACCACATCCCTGCTATTCACAGGACGAGGAGGGGGCTCTCCCTGGGGAGGAAGTGTGTGGTGCGAAGCAGGCAGGCGAGAGTTTTTGGTGTTTTTGGTTGGTCCCTTCCAACAGGACCCGTGTGAAGCCCAGGGCAGGAATCCCTGCTCGCTGTCACCTGATCTCCTCCCCCTCCTCCCTCTGCTTCCGTATGGGGAAATTTGCATATGCAGAGAGCTGATGGTTGAGCAGATCCTATCAGGAATCACTCTTAAAACCGTCCCTTTCGTGTTATTTAAGATTTAGTTTCATCTACTTGAAAGGAAGAGTTACACATACACACAGAAACAAACCAATCTCCCGTCGACTGGTTCACTACCCAAGTTTTCACGATGCCGGGGCTGGACCAGGCTGAACCCAGGAGCCAGGCGCTCCATCCAGGTCTCCCAGGTGGGACACCAGTGCTGTTTCCCAGGGAGCTGGAGCCCGAGTGGAGTCTGGCACTGGCACTGGCACTGGCACTGCACTGGCATGTGAGTGTCCCCAGCGTTGATCCGGCCCATCGCACCACAGCGTCCCTCACAAGAACACCTTCCTCCCGCCCCCTTCCAGAGCAGCTTTTTAGGAGGAGACGTTGGAAATGCCCAGGTCACTCCAGCAGGCAGGAAGCTGTCGTGGTTGCACGCTTGCTCGGATCCACGCTCTGCCCTTGCTTGCCCTGAGTCCTGGATGGACAGTGCGGTCGCCTCTTGTGTGTGAGGGCCCGCTGAGGACCAGCGCACCAGGGCTGTGACGTGGGGAGCTGCGAGTTCATCCTGCCTGGGGCTGTGAGGCTGTAGGCACAGAGCTGTGTCTTTCTTTGCCCTGAGCCTAGCAGAGCTCAGCAGCCCTAGTGCCCAGCAGGCCCACCTGGACATGCGCCGTCTCCATCCTCTGACGGGGCGGGTTTGTGCGGCACGACTGCCAGCACGGGCCAGCACGCGCCAGAGTGCTGCTGGCTGTACCTCCTGGCCTTTGGCTTGGAGCTGGTCCTGAGAACTCGCTTTTCTAGAAAGTACCCATTCCTGCTGCTGCTCTGGGGTAACGGGCCCAGAAACCCTGCCCTTAAGTCCCTGGCTAACAACATCCATTTACCACTTTGCTCTTCATGACACCAGTGTGTTTCTCAGCCCTGGTAATACACTGGAACCACCTGGGGCTTCTAGAACTACGCAGGATAGGCCCTGCCTAGCTTTGACGGATAGCTTCGGAGTTGCTGGGCCTGGTTCTTGGCACAGGTATGTTTTTTAAAGGTCTCCAGCAGCCTGGGTTGAGCACTACTTGCCTGGAGCCAGATTCCTGCCTTGGCCGGAGCATGCCGGCTCCTGTGTCATCCTGGCTGGGCATGGGCAGGTGTGGCCCTGGCTCAGTGCAGTAGGCACCTGCAAATCTCCAGTTCCTGGGGAGTAAGGTGAGCTACGCTGCCGACAGGAAGTCCAGAGAGGAGGTACATGGTGAGCCTGCCCCGGCGTGGTCATGCAGAGCTCGAAGCCCAGTGTGGAGGGAGGTGCAGCAGGTCCTCCTGGAGGGACAGTGTCGGGGGTCCTATTGGGTGACCAAGGAGATTCCAGTGAGAAGGAGCCTGAAGGAGCCCTGGCCGAAACAAGGAGGTCTATGGAGGACCAGGAGCAAAGGAGGGTGGGACGGGCTTGGGTGCTGGGTGCCAGGGTGACCTCACGCGGACCTGCAGGTGTCCTTATCCTGCACTGGGTGTGTGCGCACCAGTCCCCGCGTGCAGCCTGACACCCGTCAGGATGACCTTGGTGATGCAGCAAGGAGCGCCGCTGCCCGGTGTTACTGCAGGCCCTGCGGTGTGCATGATGGCCCCCACAGGAGCTGGTGCTCACTGTGAGGGGGATGGCAGGGAGCTCCTGTCACTGCAGCTGGACAGGATCACATTCAGTCAGCATCTCTACCACAGGGAGACTTGGACGTGATTTGTGGTGTTCTTTTTGTTTGTTTTTTAAGATTTCATTTATTTATTTGAAAGACTTACACAGAGAGGAGAGGCAGAGAGAGAGAGAGAGAGGTCTTCCATCTGCTGCTTCACGCCCCAGTTGGCTGCAAAGGTCGGAGCTGTGCCAGTCCGAAGCCAGGAGCCAGGAGCTTCTTCCAGGTCTCCCACGCAGGTGCAGGGGCCCAAGCACTCGGGCCATCTGCTGCTGCTACCCCAGGCCATAGCAGAGAGCTGGATCAGAAGTAGAGCAGCCGGGACTAGAACTGGCATCTACATGGGATACCGGCGCTGCAAGAGGCAGCTTTACCCGCTACGCCACAGCGCCAGCCCCGTGTGGTATTGGCTCCTTGGTTAAGACTCAGTGCCTCCTGTCCTGTGTTCATGTTCCTCCTAAAATGCTCTGAACACAGGATTTGTCCCTGGGGCTCCAAGCGTTGGGCTGAGTCCACCCCGCTGTTCCTCATGCTGGGGATGCGGCTTGGGGTGACAGGGTGGCCACGCCCCCACTCTGATGCCTCAGGCCACCAGTGCCCTCCCTCGTGCCCACACCGGGTCCTATGTTCCTGGGCTTCCAGACGCCTGGTGTCGGTAGATGTCACCGTCTGCTTGCTTGTGGCAGACTCCAGGGAGACAGGCATGTGGTGCTCTGTGCTTGGGAGCAGCTTTACCCTCAGCCGTGAAGGACAAGGGCTCCCTGTGGCCACGGACTCGGGAGAAGAGCCAGAGTGACGGGGCTCTCGAGTGGCCTGCTGCTCTGATCCTGTCCACTTGTGGGCAGGGTCTCAAGCAAGCAGACGTTTTGAAATGTGGTCAACATCTCTTTGCCCTGGTGGGGTGCTGTGAGAACCTGGGCTAAGCTTGATGGTGAACTTGGGCTGTGCCGTAAAGTGCAGGCCTTTCCGCCAAGGGTGCCGTGAAAGCTGCTGCCGTGGGTTTGTGCCAGCGGCCACGCTTCTGTCAGGTGTATGGAGCGCCAGGCGCTCTGCCTGTGGGGCGGGGCTGGGTCAGCAGGCAGCTTAGCTCCCGTGCACGCCAGCCTCGAGGGCAGCATGGGGACGCGGGACTCAGCCTTTCGCCAGCTTTTTCCTGAAACGGAGGAGGAGCAGCTCAGCTGCTCTCTCGGGAACGGCGTCATCGTTTGTCCTGTCGGAGGTCCACACCCCAGTGCTGGCTCCTGGGACGTCTGCAGCGCGGTGAGTGCAGCCCCGGGCGGCCTGGCACCGCTGACCGAGAGCTCTCCTCTCTTCCAGAGGATTACCCCAACGGCACGTGGCTGGGCGACGAGAACAACCCCGAGATGCGGGTGCGCTGCGCCATCATCCCCTCGGACATGCTGCACATCAGCACCAACTGCCGCACGGCC
>CM027395.1:52302269-52330867 GCA_015711505.1 Sylvilagus bachmani
GGCTGCGGGGACGCGGACTGCGGGGACGCGGGGCTGCGGGGACGCGGGGCTGCGGGCTGTGGGGCCGCGGGGCCGCGGGCTGTGGGGACACGGGGCTGTGAGGACGCGGGGCTGTGAGGACGTGGGGCTGTGGGCTGTGGGGACACGGGGCTGCGGGGACGCGGACTGCGGGGACACGGGGCTGCGGGGACGCGGGGCTGCGGGGACGCGGGGACGCGGGCTGCGGGGACGCGGGGCTGCGGGCTGTGGGGACGCGGGGCCGCGGGCTGCGGGGCCGCGGGGACGCGGGGCTGCGGGCTGTGGGGACGCGGGGACGCGGGGCTGTGGGGACGCGGGGCTGCGGGGCCCCGTGCTGGCCGCAGTCGGGCATTTCCTCTGGAAGCTGTGAGGAGAAGGACCTGCGGAGGTTTCTCCAGGCACCCAGGCCCTACCTCACTTAGCCTTAGACTAGTCTTTCTTTTCTTTTTAGCATTCATTTTTTAAAGTTATTTGAAAGGCGTGGGGAGGGAGGGAGGGAGGGAGGGACAGATAAGTTTTCCATCCTCTAGTTCATTCTCCAAATGGCCACAGTGACCGGGGCTGACCCGAGCCGAAGCCAGGAGCCAAGAACTTCCTCTGGGTCTCCGACATGGGTTCAGAGGCCCAAGCACTAGGGCCATCTTCTGCTACTTTCTCAGGCCATCAGCAGGGAGCTGGATTGGAAGTGGAGCAGCTGGGACTTGAACCGGCGCTCACATGGGATACCCGTGCTGCAGGTGACAGCTTGACCCGCTACGCCATAGCACTGGCCCCTTAGGCTACTCTAAAGGAGAGGGAAGGAGAAGAGCTGAGGCCCCCTGCTGACCACGCTGACCAGCCCTCGCTGATGGCCTTCCCCGCCTGCCTTAGGCCCTGGTGCCTCCGTGCTGTGCTTGTGGGCCCACCAGGTGGTGCTGGACACCGGCTGGTGTGCTCTTTGATGACAGCACTGGCTCAGATCCCTCCTCACTTGGTGATGGCACCGGGAGAGTGGTGGCAGCAGGTTCAGAGCCTCTCAGCAACCTCGGGCCAATCACGCCGCAGTCCCTCTGGTTCCGGGAGCTGTGCAGCATGGCTGGGCTAAGTCAGGAGGACGCTGTAGCTAGAGGGCCAGGCAGCTGTCAGGGGACACAGTTCTGGGTGGGCTGTAGTTGAGCAAATGCCCAGGTGCCAGTTCAGCAGGGAGCCCTCACCTTTCAGGTGGCCTCTGGTGCCCATCCATGGCCCAGGGGAAGGAGGCCTGTGTAGTCAGCGGCTCCTTTAAACAGGCAGAACCAGTCATGCCAACACTTGGTGAGACCAAGGGTGTCATTCTCATCGCGTATTTTCTGGAAGTTGCTGAGAGTTGGAGCCCAGGTCCCTGCTTAGGTGATGTGGGCAGGATGACTCAGCATCCCAGGGCTTGGGGCCGCTCCTGTCTGTCCCAGGGGATGCGGGTCCCAGAAGGCCTGGGAAGAACCGTGCCTGGGCCTGTTGCACTGGGTGCTCGGGTCGGGCAACAGCTCGCAGCGAAGCAGTGGTGCAGGCTTGCCTCTGGCTGGGGTCCACAGACGCTGCCCAAGGGCCTCGTGCAGCTCCACTCTGAGAGTAGCACCCGGCGTCAGCCAGCAGTCCTGGCTGTGCCTCTGCGGCCCCATCACAGTGTGCACAGCTGCGCTCCGGCCCTGGTCACGGCTGCCATCGCGGAGGGAGCTTTGTGGGCTTCCTGGGCACCATTCTGCAGCACAGGCCTGAGAGGGAGGTGCCCACAGCAGAAGGACACTGGGGCCTGGGATTCCATGACCAGACAGGAGGGGGCGGGTCCCGCCTGGGTCCCGCCCACCCTGACCTCCGTGTCTGCTTGTGTTGGGATCGCACTGGGTGTGCCAGGGCCTGCGTGGAACATGGGGTCTGCCAAGCCCGCCCTGCTGGCTTCAGCTGATGCGGCTGCCTGTGCTCTGCAAGCTGCCAGCACCCTGTGTGGCCCCCAGTCAGCTGGACTGCCTCCCTTGGCTTCTGGCTAGGCCTGAGACCACTGACCCAGAGGTGGTGTCCTGCTGGCCTGGGTTCTGTGAGAAGTCCCCTCCGGGGCAGCCACGCCCTCCCTGTGCACAAGGAGCCTGGCATGGCACAGAGGCCCAGTGGGTGCTGGTCTCAAAAGCAGAGGTATGA
Organism: Sylvilagus bachmani; assembly: GCA_015711505.1. NCBI lineage: Eukaryota > Metazoa > Chordata > Mammalia > Lagomorpha > Leporidae > Sylvilagus > Sylvilagus bachmani. The sequence goes on from CM027395.1 coordinate 52,304,439, forward strand.
ACCATGAAGGGCTGCCAGCCAGGCCTCCTGGAGAGACTGGAGCAGCTGTGGCCGCAGGCCGACGAGGCTGGGATTGTTGGGCAGGGATCCTGGACGGAGCAAGGCTTGGCTTGACAGGAACTGGAAACTTGACCAGCGTCGCTGTGAGCCAGGGCTGCAGTCCCTGCAACCTCTGGGTTATAGGCAGCATGGCTGTGTTGTGTTAAAGGCCACGTCGGGGGCGTTGTGTGTGCTTTTGGCAGGAGCCTCTGGGTGGGCCCTGGAGTCTTGTTGCAGGAGACCCCGCAAGGAACGCGTGGGGCTGAGGGCTCGCAGCCGCAGCCGGGTGCTCCAGGCTTGCAGCGTGGCTCCCCGCTGGCCAGGAAGCCTGCAGCCCCCCTTCCGAGGGAGGCATTCCTGACTCAGAATGTCGACATCCCTGCGTGTCTGTAGGCATGAAGACACACAGAGCTGAGATACCGGGTTTGTTCCCTGGGAGCCGGCCCTGTGGCCCCGTTGTCGTGCAGACTGGGCTGCAGGGCAGGGGCGGGTTGATGGGATGCAGTGGAGCTGACCCGTGGCTCTGTGTTCGCGGCACCGCAGACTTTACCACCAGTAGTGCAGGGCAACAGGCTGGGGCTGCACATCGGGCAGGGGGCTGTGAATTCCCTTAGTGTGGATGCGGCTGCGGCTGCCGTCTCCTTACCGAGCAGACAGCTGGGCAGGCCAGTCCAGGGCTCAGAGAGGCAGGGAACTCTGCAGAACCAGGTCTGTGTCTGTCACAGGCATTCCCAGGTCTCCATCTGGTGGGGAGAGAAGTGCCCGGGGGGGGGGGGGGTACCTGCGGCTGCCTTGTGGGGCCCTCACTGGGCCAGCAGCGTCTGGCCTGGTCTTGTGCCCAGCCCTCCCACCTCCCTCAGCAGCCCTGCTGGAGGAAGTGGCAGGGGGAGACAGGGGTCCTGGCTTCAACCCCGTGATCTCTGGGCCCATTGCTGGACAGCCGTCACCACTGCTGCCGTGGGGTGGAGGGATGGTGCTGCCCGCCACACACAGGCCTGCTTCCCTCGCCGGGAGGCCTTGGCAATGGCGCGCTGTCGCCAGTGTTCACATGGCACTGTTGAAATGTTCGGATTTCTTGACCTCCTTTCCCTTTGCCCAGTTTAATTCTTACTGCTGATGTGCTCAAAAACCAAAACAAACAAATGCATGAACTGACTCCTGGGGCTCAGCTTGCAGAGCGGCGAGAGCAGACTGGGCCTCAGCACGGTCTCTGGTGTCCTCAGGACACCACAGGGATGCCGTTCTGGAGCGGTCGCAGCCCTGCTGTGCACCTGCAGCCCAGTGCGGCGCTGTCCCGAGAGGCCCGGGTTCAGGTTTCTGCCTTTGCTGCCCTTCTTGTTCCCGAGACAAAGTCCGCGTTTTGGAGCACATAGGCGGGGACATCTGAGCATCTCCTATGGCAGTGAGGGCACGAGTTTGTTGAAAGGGAGAGGGGAGACACGTGCCTTTCGGAGCCTGACTGCTTGGGGTTCCCAGGGTTCCTGGACCCCGCACCGGGGGCAGCGGTCTGGGTGTGCTCTGTGCGGAAGTGCAGACCTGGGAGTTCTCAGCCCCAGGACGGTGGATGGAGCCCAGGGGCTTGGTTAGGTCTTTGCGGGAGGATCGCTCGGCCTCTGCCGGTCAGCACGGACAGCCCCGGGTCTCTGCAGGCCCCTCTGAGGAGTGCGGAGGTGACGCGGGATCCCCGGCACTCTCCCGGCACTGTGGGGCAGATGGGATGAGTGCACACACCCAGAAGGCCCACGGCCGCAGTGCTGCATGGCAGGGCCAGAGCCATTTCTTCTTTTGTCGTCCACGAGGGCGCACGCTTCCCTGCTGACTGCGGCCTCGCCCACACCCCCCTGAGCAGGTCCACTTCCTGCCCAGCTGCGTCTCAGGGCGTGCTGGCTTCCTGAGGCTGCTGTAACCCAGGGCCAGCGACGAGGCCGTCCAGCCCGGGCACCTGCGCTCTCACAGGTCAGGCCCCAGGTCCGAGATGCGGGTGTCGGTAGGGCCGTGCGCCCTCTGAGAGGCTTGCCCTCTGCCAGCTTCTGGTGGTGGACAGCCGAGGTCAGCGTCCTTGCCCGGGGCAGCGTCACCCGTGCCTGCCTCTGTCACGTGGCTGTTGTCTCCCTGAGCTTGCCTGTGTGGATTCCAGCCACATTGGGTTTCAGCCCCACTGTACTCAGCTATGACCTCATCTGAACTAAATTAATCCCATCTGCAGAGCCGTCAGTGCCAAGGAAGGTCACTCCTGAGGTCCTGGGAAGGCCATGGTTGTGGGGGACACCGTTCGGCCAGTACTCAGGCCAGGGTTCCCCGAGCTCGCACATCACACGCTGCTGCACGCACATCTCTGCCTGCCCGGGGCATTCTGGAGAAATTCCACGGGGGTTGTGGTGCTTTTTGCGTTACAGTGAGCTTAGCTCTTGGTTCTCTCTCTTCTGCGGACTTCCTGAAGTCCTCGTGTTTAGCCACCGTGGCCCAACACATCTGATGGGCGCGTCTGGTCACTCAGGCTGGTGTCAGAGGAGGGAAGCTGGCCGCTGGGCTCGCTCTAAAGGTTTATTTGTTTCTTTGAAAGGCAGAATGACAAAGGGAAAAAGAGATCTCTTCTACCTGCTGGTTGACTCCCCAAATGGCCTCGGTGGCTGGGGCTGGGGCTGGGCCAGGCCCAAGCCAGAAGTTTCTCCGCGGTCTCCCACGTTGGTCATTTTATGCTCCTTTCCCAGGCCGCTAGTAGGGAGCACGAACCAGCGCCCATAATGGGGTGCTGGCGCCCCAGGTAGTACACTGGCCCCAAGGGTCTCTTACAGACCAGGGACGGAGGGACTGGAGGTTGCTCCTGAGGGCTGTGGGCCCCCCTCCCGGGAAGTGGCTGTACTGCCCCGCTGCCGTGGAGTGCTTGGCCACGGGAGGACAGATTCCTTCTGCTTCCCTGTCCAGTTGCTATCAAGTCAAGTCTGTAATTTCAAGAAGTAAATTGTTGGCACTGAGCTTTCTGCTGGCTTTGCCCTCGAACTTGAGATGACATCCCAGCCGTGGGGTTTTCATTCTCTGTGGCTGATAAACCTCCTGCCACCCACCAAGCACCGAGATCGTGAGCTCTGTTCCTCCTCTTTGGTCGCCCCTCTGGGAGGCTCACTAACGAGAGCTGGGAGTCTGTTTTTGTGATTTGAGCCACCGATGCCAATGGAGGGGGGGCATTCTGGGGGCTGGGGAGAATCTTTTTCAGCTCTTGGCGTTGCTGGGCAGCTTGTCAAGAAGGGAGGTGGGGGCCAGCGCCGTGGCTCACTTGGTTAATTCTCCGCCTGTGGTGCCGGCATCCCATATGGGCACTGGGTTCTAGTCCCAGATGCTCCTCTTTCAGTCCAGCTCTCTGCTGTGGCCTGGGAGGGCAGTAGAGGATGGCCCAAGTCCTTGGGCCCCTGCACCTGCATGGGAGACCAGGAGAAGCACCTGGCTCCTGGCTTCGGATTGGCACAGTGCACCAGCCGTAATGGCCATTTGGGGTGTGTGTGAACCAACGGAAGGAAGACCTTTCTGTTTCTCTCTCTCTCTCACTGTCTGTAACTCTGTCAAATAAATTTAAAAAAAGGTGGGGGGTAGGTGAGGGCAGCCTGGCCTCTGCTGTCCAGGTGAGACGGACACTGTCCCTGGGAGTCGGTTGCTTGTTGGCTGGAGGCTGATGGCTCGGGTTCTCTGTGCCCCGGAAGCTGCTGTAGATTTCAGTTTGCCTAAAGGTTCTGCCGCGTCTGTTGGCGGAAGGTCCATGATGGCGGTGGAACCAGGGCAGGCCCTGAGCGCGGGGCAGGGACACGCGTGTGCTCCCTGCTTGGGCTCGGGGCTCTCGGGCGGGAGGAGGGGCCGCAGTGCGTCCAGCCGCTTCTCCAGGTGGGTGGGCTCTGGGGAGCCCAGCTTTTCCCTTTGGCTTTTGCTTCAGCACTGGACCCTGTTTCCAGAGCTTTCTTCTGATCAGGTGACACCGAGCCGGAGAGCCCAGGCAGTGTCCAGTGCCCGAAAGGTTCAGGGCAGTCTTCCACGTCGTGAGAAGGCTTTTCCTGCTCCACTGGCTGAGCTGAGGTTCTCGGGAGAGAAGCGGAAGGAAGCGGTGACTCGGGGCCGTGCCCGGGCTGCAGCGTCCAGGTCCCTCCCTGACGTCCAGGCTGGCCCCGTGCGGTGCGGTTTCTGAGGGCAGAGCGTGAAGCCGGCTGTGCAGCTCTCGGAGCACACACACCTGCCTTTCCAACCCACAGCTCTTCCGGTGGGGGGCTGCTGCTGATGCATCGGCTGGTTTGTCTTGGCTGAGAGTCGGGTGGCTCTCCCGCCAGTGGGAGCTCTGGGTTGCTGTGGCAAGGAATTATGTAACATGATGTTCAAGGAGAATTTAAAAATGGATCATGTGTAGCTAAATAAATAGACATTTTTTCTTTAAAGGATATAAGCCAGGTTTTAAACTGGCTGCTTGATTTTTACAAATTCAAATTTAAATGCTTATATTTTTGCCCGTTTCTTATATCTATAACCTCTGTGTGTTTTAGTTTCTGTTAACAAATTTATAAAATTTGTATGATGTTATTAATCTCTAGGGGTACTTTAAATTTTTTTTCCTTACACGCAAAAGTATGAAAAGAATGAGGGATGGCTTTGACGATTTTTCTTTTTATCCAAGAGTGTTCCAAGTAAGATGTTTTCACAAGGTGGCAAACGCCATTTTTAGTCTGGGAGGCCACAGTTGTGAACGTGGTCCACGGTGGGCTTCTCTGACTGCCGCACTGTGCGTGGTTCTGATGGTTGAGTTCTGTCGTGACCGTGGTCAGCGGTGGGCACCCTCTCACTGCCGCGTTGTTTGTGGTTCCATGGTTGAGTTCTGTCGTGACCGTGTCAGTGGTGGGCGCCCCTCTGGTTGAAGTTGATAACAAGCCAGGGCCATCGTGAGGTTATACTCGACACCTAAAGGCAAAGCCACCACAGGCCAGTCGGTATGTGCCCACCAGAGCCTGCAGCCTTGGGACCGTGTGAGAGTGGGCAGGGCCCGAGGGGCATCAGCTCCAGTCCGACGCCTGCTCCACAGCACCTTGTCCGCTCTGTCCCCTGGCCACTGAGAGGGGATTGCGTGCTGTGGGCCGTGTCCTGAGCCCTCGTGGGTGCTCAGAGGTTAACACGTGTGATTCTCTGCTTGTGCAAGATGCATTACGGGTGAGCTGCAAGCCCACGTGCGCCTTCCCCGCCCACAAAGGAGTGGAGGTGACGCCCCCGGGCAGGTGCGCAGAGGGCCCGGGACTGGAAACAGTGGTGTGACTGACAGACACATGGATAAGCTGCAAGCCCCACGCGCCGCTGTGCTGCAGGGGGTCTTCAAGTCTGCGACTGTCGTCTTCCGAGCATTTACCACGTGCCGGGGTGTTGCAGGTTTTTTGACACCCATGGGTGAAAAAGCAAATTTCCTGTGCTTGTGCAGGAGACAAAATGGAAATTCTGTAAATGCTACAAGGTAGTCAGTGCGCTGAGAAAGCAGGTGGAACAGGATCTGGAGACTTCCAGTGCCAGAATGGGGGTGCATGTGCGTGGGGAAGGCGGGGCTCCCGGCATGCTGGCGGAGTCGTGGCGTGAAGGGATTGCCAGAGGCCCGAGCGAGTGTGAGGGAGCCAGGGCCGAGGGGCAGCGTCCTGGAAACCCAGATGTGACTGAACTGTTGGGGTCCTGCATGCCTCCCTAGACGTTTGGGACTTGAGTGCTGTTTTTGAAGTCAGGGCAGAGGTAGGAGTGGGGGTGAAACGTGGGCCTCACGAGGACCGTGGGCCTTGTGGTGTGGGGAGCACTCAGGTCCCAGTTATTTAAAGCGATGGGGAAAGACCTGCCTTTGTTCCCTCGGGGTGAGTATCCGGTCTTGGAAGATCGTTGACTGAGGGGGCTCACCTTTCCTCGTGTGTGGGATTTTCCAGAAGAGAGGGGCCTAGCCCTGAGGGCTGAGGGGTGGGCAGTCCAGGGCGTGGGGCTCTGTTGGTGCCGCTCATGGCGCAGGGCTCTCACGGCTTCTGTGGGGCTCTCCTTTCAGGTCACCTCTTCTACAAGTTTGGGATCACGGAATCTGACTGGTACCGGATCAAGCAGAGCATCGACTCCAAATGCCGGACAGCGTGGCGGCGGAAACAGCGTGGCCAGAGCCTGGCCGTCAAGAGCTTCTCACGGAGAACGCCGTCCTCCTCCTCCTACAGTGCCTCAGGTAGGCTCTATGGCCGCCGGAGCAGGTGCCCGGGCCACGGTGCGTGCCGTGTGGGCGCTGTCCAGGCGCTGCGCCCTGATGCTGCCTCCACACGTGGGCTGGGCCACTCTTCAGAGAGCGGGCGGTCTCCCGCCTGCTGGTCCTGGGGTGAGACCTCTGCCCGAGGAGGGAGAAGCAGCGGCCTCCTGGGGGCTCCTGAGGTCACAGGGTACTTCTGTGGTTCTGCGGCCCAGGAGGGCTCTGGTCCAGACCAGGGTGGGTGCTGCATGCAGCAGCTACTGACTCTGCTCCTCCTCCTGCTGCTCTGACCCCTGAGCGAGTGGCCGTGACTGCTACCTGCGAGGTGACTCACGGAGGGCAAGGTGTGAATCCACACTTGAGTTCCTGGCCCAGTGCCAGGACCACAGGCCGTGGGAAGAGCCCTCCGGCGTTCCCCGTGCACGCTGCACAGGCCTCTCTCCCAGGGCGCGTTGGCTAGAAGGGCACCCGGACTTCAGCACTGCTTTCCGCCCCATGACTCCAAGAATCGGAACAAATCTTTAAATGGAAACAGCTCTCCCACTGGGGCTGGGGTCCGAGTGTGTGGGTGGCAGCGGGCAAGGCCCCTCTGTGCGTGGGCCTATGTTGCTGAGCTCCGCTCCACGGCCTGCACCGGACAACCAGACCGCCTGCGGTGCTCGGCATCTGTTCTTTCTGAGCCAGTCCCAGGAGGCTCTCTCCCCCTAGTTGTTTGGGAAGTTTTTGGATACTTGGCCCCGCGCTGTTGCCAGGGGTCCTGAGGGTGGGAGGCAGGGTGGTGGCCACACACGTTGCCCCCCGCCCCACCCTGGGCAGAGCTGTTTCAGGCGTCTGCTATTGATGCAAGAAGCCCCTGGTGAGGAATCTGGACCCTGTGGTTGCCGACAGGCAGTGTGTGTGGGAATGCAGAGGCGGCAGCCCTCGGGTGCCGGCTGGATACCTGGGCGATGACGCGCAGGGCGGCAGCTCCTGCTGTGGCACCGGTCCCTGAGCTGCCGTGCCCTGGCACAGACGGGAGAGAGGCAGTCATGGGGGATGCGTGTTTGTTCAGATACGTGCTGCGTGTGACGTCACGGACAGTCTCAGCTGATGGCCTTGCAATCTTAATTTTTTTTTTTGATATCTTACTGGAGCTTCTGAATTATTTCCAGTAAACACTGCACTAGTTTTACGATTTTCAAAATACCGTTAAAAGAGATGGCTGCTTTCAGGCTCGATGCAGGGCAGGGACCAGGTTGAATTCTGTCCTCATAGATATCTGGGCATGTCTCTGAGGCAGCTGCCCTCAGACGCTGGGGAGCGGGCAGCACAGGGCGCTGACCGCTCGAGGGGGAAGGTGGGCGACCCTGCCTCGCCTAGACTCGCTCAAGGAGGCACCGGCTGGCCTCTGCACGAAGTGTGAGACGTCCCAGGCAGGATAGCCTTCCATGCAGGTGGTAGCACTTGAGGTCATTCGGGGGAATGAGTGTGGGCAACCGTTGGAAATTCAGACTTGCCGAGGTTTGAGACAGGTCAGCGAGTGTCTGAGAAGAGGCTCATCCGTCCCGACGGCCTGACCTTGGTCCTGCGAATGTTGGCACGGGAGCAGCAGGATGGACTCGAGTCCTGCTGGGTTCTTGCACTTGTCATCCTGGGGTCCCTGGGGCTGACGCTGGTGTCGCCAGGGCCACGCAGCACTTCCCCTCCTTGGCGTGGGCCACGCCGAGACTCAGTCTGTCCCCTGTCCCTGGTGTGCAGCCAGAGGCAGCGCAGAGCAGAGCTGCACGCTCCACGTGCGGGCGGCCCACCCTGGAGTCCCCACGTCTGTCGGGCACCCCGTGAATCCACGCTGCTGGCCTGCTCCTCCCTGAAAAGTGAGGCTCTATGGGGAGGTCCTGGCTTCATTTTATTATTCTTTTAAGGATCGGTTTATTTATTTGAGAGGCAGAGAGAAGGAGGGAAAGAGAGAGAGATCTCATCCTGTGTTCACTCCTCAAGTGGTCTGCGGCTGGGCATCTTGCTCTGCTTTCCCAGGTAGTTAGCAGGGCGCTGGCTGGGAGCGAGTGTGTGGCACTGGAGCCAGCACTCTGATCCGGCTGCCGGGACGCAGGCAGGACCTGCCACTGCAGTGAGTTCTGTAAACCGTGGGCCAGCGCTGACTGCCCTCTGCCTGCTTCTGGCTCTGCGACAGGACATCGGGGTTCTCCTCGCCGCCAGCTCACACTGTTCCCTCCGTCGGTGTGGCCTGTGATTTTATGATTGATTTCGTGGTGTTTACTCTGGTGTTTCAGGCTCAGTGGCGCTTCAGGTCCGTGGTGGGTGTGCTTCCGTGACGCATACTGTATCTGTTAGGGACATGCCAGTGTTTCTTGTAAGATGTGGTGGCTTTCGTGACTCAGGTGCTGTGGCCCTCGCCCGAGCCGTGATCAGTGTTCAAGTGCGTGAACGTTCAGGCGTGTCCCCACGCGTGGCCCGACAGGTCGCATCAGTTGGCCAACCCCAAGGTGGCTCTCTGAGAGCGAGGAGCATCAGCCTCTGCCTGTGCTTGGATACGGGCCATCCTCCCAGTGGCCGCCGAGCTTGTGCCCAGGTGGCAGGACCTCCTGGTGTCGGCCGGCCGGTTCTGCTGTCTGCACACGGACTGCTGGACCAAGTGAGGGCATGCTGCCTGATCCCAGCGTCTGCGTGGTGCTTGGGCTGCCCCACACCCCAGGAGGCCGAGCGGTGTGCCTCTGTGCCTCCGTCTGGAGGGCTAAGAGTGAGCCTCTGCGCAGCACTCCCTGTGGAGTTCACGGGCAGCCAGAAGCCCCCCATCTGAGGCTGTCCCTGTGCAGGCCGGGCCCCCGGCGCAGAGGAGCACAGCACAGCCTGGTCGCCTGCTCTCCAGCCCATTTCTCTGCTCTCATTCTTAGAATAACTACGTGCTGACATAGGTGGTAAGGCAGAGGGGCTCCTGGGAGTTTTGTGATTGTTGTGTTGGCCTCACAAAGCTGTTCTGATATTCAAGGCTACTTTGGTGCCAGAAGTAACCCAGTAAGAGGTAATTAAATTGGTGTCCTGTTAATTGGGAATTGGTGGTAATTGTTTTCTTTTGAATTATCAGCAGACGATTGAATTATCAGAGAAGGAACTTCAGACAAATCCTGAAATGATTCTGAGCCAAGGGTAGCGTTTTAAAAGCTGAATCAGTATTGCCGATCTGAGCACAAGTAATACTAGCACTAGTGTCAAGGGATGTTGAGAGTCAGCTTACCAACGTGTCTGCGTTGTGCTCTCCTGTCTGGCAACACCGTGTCCACTTCTGTCTGTGCCTGAGGTGGAAACTAGATTCTATTGTTTGCATGCAGTTTAAGAGGCCAGTGCTGTGGCTTAGAAGGTTAAGCCTCCGCCTGCAGTGCCGGCATCCCATATGGGCACGGGTTCGTGCCCTGGCTGCTCCTCTTCTGATGCAGTTCTCTGCTCATGGCCTGGGAAAGCAGCGGAAGATGGCCAAGCAGGTGGGTCCCTGCACCCGCATGGGAGACTGGGAAGAAGCTGCTGGCTCCTGCCTTCAGATTGGCTCAGCTCCAGCCGGTGTGGCCATCTGGGGAGTGAACCAGTGGATGGAAGATCTTTCTCTCTGTCTCTCCCTCCCTCCTGTAACTCTACCTTTCAAAAAATAAGTAACATCTTATTAAATACAGTTTAACCTCCCTCTCGTGTGTGGGTGGGCATCTGTGTTGTGGCTGATAACTTCCGGTGGCAGAGAACCGGTCCTTGAAAAGCTGCTGCCTGCACATCTGGCTGCAGCTGTCTCTGCTTCTGTGTGCGTCCTGGACACTGGGGCAGCCGGGTCGGGTGTGAGAGGGGCGCAGGGAGACTAGAGCACCGGTGTGAGCATACCCACCCCTGCTTGCTGGTCACATGAGTGGGGTTTCACACTGGATCTTAGTGGCAGTGCGATGTGGATTTGGGTCGGGCTTCCCATGGTACAGCTGGAAGGAGCTGCTGCTGGGAATAGCGGCTAACAGCTCACCTGTGTACCATACCTTCTATGACTTTTCAAAAAACGATTTATTTAAAAGGCAGAGTAACACAGAGAGAGAGAGGAGAGAGAAAGAGGTCTTCCAACTGCTGGTTTTTGAAGCATTTGAGAACGGTAGAAATCAGTTGATTTTTATTAACATTGGAACAGAAATTATTTGGGAGTCTCCGTCGTCTAGTTCTTGTTAGCTAGTGGAGCGACTGTCAGCATTTGGCTCTCAGACCCTGTCGGAGGAGTGTCCCGAGGTCTCTTCTCCCCGGCACGTATTCAAGTTCAACCTTTAAGGACGTTTACACCTAGCAGCATTCATACGGTTGGAAGTAATCAAAAAAATATAATTGCCAGCATCTTTCAAATATTAACATTTTATTATTATTATAATAGTTTTAAAAATGTGGGGCCAGTGCTGTGGTGTAGTGGGTAAAACTGCTGGCATCCCATATAGGCACCGGTTCAAGTCCCGGCTGCTCTACTTCCGATCCAGCTCTCTGCTATGGCTGGGAAATCAGTAGAGATGGCCCAAGCACTTGGGTCCCTGTGCCCACTGCTCCTGGCTCCTGGCTTTGGATCGGCGCAGCTCTGGCTGTTGCGGCCAATTGGGGAGTGAACCAGCGGATGGAAGACCTCTCTCTCTCTCTGCCTCTCCTCTCTCTGTGTAACTCTTTCTAGTAAAATGGATAGATCTTTTTTTTTTTAAAAAAATGTACTTAGTGGAATCTATAAACCATAACAGTTAGATGCTTAGAATTAACTACTGAAGGGGCCGGCACTGTGGCATAGTGAGTAGAGCTACCGCCTGCAGTGCCAGCATCCCACATGGTTGTCAGTTCGAGTCCCAGCTGCTCTACTTCCGATCCAGCTCTCTGCTATGGCCTGGGAAAGCAGTAGAAGGTGGCCCGAGTCCTTGGGCCCCTGCCATCTCCATGGGAGACCCAGAAGGAGCTCCTGACTCCTATCTTCAGACTGGTGCAGCTCCAGCTGTTGTGGCCAGCTGGGGAGCGAACCAGTGGGGAGAATACCTCTCCCTCTCTCTGCCTCTGTTCTCTGTGACTTTGCCTTTCAAATAAAATAAATAATACTTAAAAAATAATTAGCTACTGGCCAGTGCTGTGGCTCACTAGGCTAATCCTCCACCTGCGGTGCCAGCACCCTGGGTGCTAGTCCTGGTCGGGGCGCCGGTTCTGTCCTGGTTGCTCCTCTTCCAGTCTAGCTCTCTGCTGTGGCCCGGGAGGGCAATGGAGGATGGCCCAGGTGCTTAGGCCCTGCACCCACATGGGAGACCAGGAGGAAGCACCTGGCTCCTGGCTTCGGATCGGCCGCAGCGTGCTGGCCGTGGCGGCTATTTGGGGGGTGAACCAACAGAAAAAGGAAGACCCTTCTCTCTGTCTCTCTCTCTCTCACTGTCTAACATGCCTGTTCAAAAAAAAAAACAAAAAACAAAAACAAAAACCATGCATCAAAAGTAGTAACTCGGTGAAACACAGAAATCAAATCCTTGGCAACATCCCTTCGCTACATTGGGGTGACATTTCCCCCAGTTAACTTATCCATGGAGAAAGCTTACTTACTGCCGGCGTGGGACAGGCTTCGTATCAGCTTTAGTCCTGCTCATTTTTGCAGGTGCATCCCAAGAAACTTCGTTCATTTCCGAAGTTCTTGGAAAGTGGAGGGAGTTTGTGACGACAGTCAGCCAGTGTGCAGGCTCTCAGGCACTACCGCTTACTGTTGCTGATCCCGACAGAAGGGAGGACGTGACGGGGACGGGTCCGAGGACAAGGGCGAGAGGGAGGTGCTGTTCTCTGACGCCTGTGTCCTGCTCCCACAGACACCATGATGGGCTCCCCGCCGGCCGCCAGCGAGCTCCCGCAGCCACAACCACAGGCCCTGCACTACGCCCTGGCGAATGCCCAGCAGGTGCAGATCCACCAGATCGGAGAGGATGGACAGGTCCAAGTAGTACGTACCTTCCCGCTGATGCACCGGGGCTGGTCGGGGGCCGTGCGGTGGGGTTGCCATGGGGACTGCCAGCTTTTACTGAGCGCGCGGTGGTCTGGGGGAGGTGCAGGTAACCGTGGCTGTGAGCGTGGGGGAGGGTCCTTGTGATGCAAGGGCAGCCGCCGCCTCCTCGGGGCCCCTTGTGGCTTGTCCCCCGCTCTGCAAGGCCTCCTGCCTTGAGAAGCACCATCTGTGTTTCTGCATTCGGGAACTCAGTAGAAGCTGCTTGAGCGCCCTGAGGGAAGAGAAAGTAATTTCCCCTGGGCTCCGTGGGGAGGCGGTGGCCTTCGTCCCCGTGGGCTGGATCAGCGTGACTGCCCCAGGGCGGCCATGCCCTGCCTTCCTCCTGCCCGTCCTCCTGCGCTGGCAGATGTATCGCCCGCCCTCTGGTCGGCGCAGCAGACCCTCCGCTGACAGTGCTCCCCGTGGTCCGAGCATGCAGGCGGCAAGAAGTGGGGGGCCAGCGTTCTCTGGCACCCTCACTGGGAGCCAGAGGTGCTGGGGTGGGGGGCATCCTTGGAGCCGGGGCTGACCAGCACAGGACGCCTCTGCTGCGCGGCACTGCGTCCTGCACCTGCCTGCGGGACAGGGGCTTCCTGAGACGCGGAGCGGTGGTTTTCCATGGCTTTTTTCCCTCTTCCCAGGAGATGGAGCAGTTGTGAGTCAGGAATTTAATGGGCTGATTACATTTAACTGACATTCACAAAGGCAGCGACTCTCCTCTTGTTAGTAGGAAAGTTCTTTGAAAGAATCCCAGAGTAGATAACTCTGACACAGAGTTTACATACACATAGGAAAGTGTAAGCAGTAGAACATTCTGCAGTACTTTGAGGTCCATTTCAGTGAATTTTAAGAATTTTAAGTAAGATGTGAGTCTTCCTTTCATTTCCATCTAGTTTACAGGGCTGATCTGGCTGTGTCAGTACAACATACATCGTCTTAGTTGGGATCTTTGATTCCTTATTAGTGTTTGCTTGAGTTACTCAGACGCTGATTTGAAAAGCTTGCCTGACCTGCTTTCAGTGTGGCTGCACACGCAGCCCCTGCCCTGTCCCTGTCGCCGCCCGTGAGAGCCCCAAACTCTGGGGATCCCCTGGGTTTGTAGTCACACAAGTGGAAAGTGTGACTTAGAAGAAGACTTGTCACCCTGACTCTGGAGTTCAGGCTCTGGTCTTGACTTGTTCAGTGTCATCTAAAGATCGGGCACTCATCCTTGCCCGTTGCTCCTGTAGGAGTCGCTGTGGAGCATGTGTGTCTGTTGGGTCTTAGAGAGGCGGTCCCAGAGGCTGGGGCCCCACCCCCACCTTGCACTCCCTAGGGTCCCGGAGGCTGGGGCCCCACCCCCACCCTGCACTCCCTAGGGTCCCTGAGGCTGGGGCCCCACCCCCACCCTGTACTCCCTAGGGTCCTGGAGGCTGGGGCCCCACCCCACCTTGCACTCCCTAGGGTCTGCTGTCGTTCTGGAGCAGGTAATCCAGAACCTTCCAGAAAACATTGCTGTGTCCTGTGTTCTTGTTTTTCTTCTGATGCTTCTTGGTGTCTTCTCTTGCTGCGGATCCCACAGGGTCACCTCCACATCGCCCAGGTGCCTCAAGGGGAGCAGGTGCAGATCACGCAGGACAGTGAGGTGAGTCCTCAGCGGTGACCGCAGCCGGCCTCCTGGGAGTCCTCTGGGGGAAAGCGTGTGATGCGGGTGGCCGTGCTGTGGGACCCTGGTCCAGCTCTGGCGGCAGATTGGGTGCTGGGGCCGGGGGGCGGCATTGGCTGGGCTGACTGGTGTGGGAAGCCCACTGAGGCCGTGTCGTATGCCAGAGACCGGGCCAGGTGTTGGGATCACAGCAGAGCAGAGCAGCCGGAGGCCCTGCCTGCGAGGACCCAGGTGTGCCTGGACGATCGTGCCTCCATCGGCATTGGGGCTAGAGGTGGTGTGCACGCCTCAGCACCAGGCCACGAGACTCCCAGGAGAGGGCCGGCCGGTCTGCTGTGAGGGCAGTGCCTAGCAGAGCGTCCTGGCGGGAGGAGAGAAGCTGAAGGGTGGTGGGGGTGGGCAGGTCTGGTGAGGGGCTGTAGCAGGTGTCCATAAGGTAGGTGTCCATAAACGTGTAGCCCAGTGAGAGAGAAGAGAGCCCAGTATCGCTGCAGCGTGCGTAGGGCAGACGGCCAGCTCAGAGGAGAAGGTCCTGGGAGGCAGGGAGCACGAGGCTGGAGGGTGGCGGCCCATGGAGGGCACTGGGGACAGGTGGCTCAGGTTCTGCAGGAAGCGTCAGACAGGAGCCGTGAGGGGTGGGGGCAGAGTGAGCATGGGGCCCACCCGTGGTGGAGCTGCTTCGTGGGCTGCACCTGGGAGTCAGGGCAGGCTGTGTTCAAAGGTGCAGACGAGCACAGGGCGCCGCAGTATCGGAGCGGGGGCGGCTTCTCCGCACTCCGGGGGCTGGGGGCCGCAGACTCCCCCCCTGAGCAGAAGGGGAAGCTGACCGCACAGCGAGGGAAAAACAAGCCTGCACTTGCTGCTGTGTGGGTGCTGGGCTTCTGTGGGCAGCTTCTCGAATTCCAGTTTTCCACTGTTGGTTTTGTTCTTGTTTTTTAGTTCTCAGAACGGAATCTGTCTTGTATATGTAATTCAGGATTTTTGTTTCCATTAGGAATTGAATAGAATAAATTAGAAGAAATTGCTGCTGAGTTTAATGATTACCTTGTGATAAGTTAGAATAGGCGGTCTTGTTATGACGACTGCTTACCTGGTCTGTCTAAAATGAAGTGTGTTGTTGGAGAGAGACAGGCGTGAGCATGGGTCTCCTGGGGGTGTGAGTCCGCGAGGCGTGTGCTGGTGTCGGCATTTGTGCTGCTGTGAGCTCTGCCAGCCGCGGGAAGGTGGACGGCACCAGCGTCCCCGCCGGGACCTCTCTGTCCCCATGTTGAGTTTCTTGTCCCTCAGAATCGTCTCAAAAACTGGAAAAAGTGGGAGGGGAATTTATTTTTAGGATGGGGTGAGGGGAATGGGCACGAAGTTGGAACTGCTTCGTTTTTTACAAGAAAGAGTAGTTCCTAGAGACCCAGCTTCCGCATTGCATTTGCAGTCCTTAGTCCACGAGCGGCCAAAGTCTTGCAGACTCAGTGGCTGTCTGGTGGCTCCCAGATGGCCCAGGGCAGGTCCTGCCCGAGCAGACATGGTATCTGTCCCCTTCCTGATTCTTCTTCTCCTATCTCTGCAGGGCAATCTGCAGATCCACCACGTGGGCCAGGATGGGCAGGTGAGTCTGAGTGTCCTCTCGCTTCCCACAGACCAGCCACTGCGTTGCCCGAGTGACAGCAGCTCTTTAAGGAAGGAGCGGGGAGTGAGGAAGAGGGGCCTCGCTCCTGGTGGCCCTGCTCACGGGGGCCTCGCTCCTGGTGGCCCTGCTCACGGGGGCCTCGCTCCTGGTGGCCTTGCTCACGGGGGCCTCGCTCCTGGTGGCCACTCAGGTGCCTGGAGGACGCGGAGGGTGGGCCAGGGCTCATCTTTGCTTCTCTGTTGGACGTCACATGGCTTTACCTCGTGGAGGACACTCCCAACCTTGTCACTGGTGCCTGCACGTTTTGTGAGTGTTGCAGTTTGCACACAGAGACATGTATTTGAGTAAGGTGGGTTTTGTCCTGGTCTGTTGCTGTCAAACTCAAACCACTTGCGTTTCTTCCGGTCTGAAACCAGACGTGCCGGGAGGGGTCTCCACAGTATGGTGCTGGCTGTGAGGCGTCAAGGTGGTTTGCTGCCGAGGGTGGGGTGAAACTGCTGGTTTGCAGGGTTTATGTTTCCCTGCCCTTTGGAAGGCAGATTCCGTCATGGGGACTGCTGATGCCTCCGGACCGTCTCCGGTGTCTGGATGGTCTTCCTTTCCTTTCATAAAACCTGACCTAGGAACGTGGTGGCACGTTTGCTCAGGACATATTACTCACTGTTCCCCAAACGAGTGTTCTGCTCTTTGGAAAACCCACATGTGTCCTTTTATCATTGGCCAAGCCCTGCAGAGGTCTTCCTTGGTACCCGGGGCATCCTGGGAATGAGAGTGTTCACAGAATTGGGGGCCCCAGGGGTCGGGCACACCCCGGGAGGCACCTCAGGAAGGGGGCCGCAGGCCCCAAGAATTAGTGTCCACCTGGGTTGCCTGGTTTCAGAGTTGCTTCAAAATGCACGTGAGGTTCTAGTCTGGTATTCCTGCAGCAGTGTCTGCATCGAAACAGGAGCTAGCTCTTGGGCTGGGGCCAGAGTGCGAGGCGTGCGGAGCTGAGAACTCACACTAGTTCTCTGGCGCCTGTGCCGTCTTGGTGAGGTTGCTGTGGGGCCAGCAGTGGCCGGTTCTCCACCTCCCTCCTGCGGTTCCTCAGGGTCCCCGGGGCGGCCGCAGGTGGTTGTCTCAAGTCTGTCTCGTTGGTTTCCTGGTTTGTGTTTATACCTGGAGTGGAAATCGTTCCAGCTGGGCTGGCACTGCGACTTTGATTTTGCATCTCTGTCCATTTCTGTCTCTCTTCCTAAACAGAATTTTAAGAATCGAAGCGGCTTTGACACCATGTGAGTGTTGTGCTCACGGTTGGGGCTGTAGAGCAGCCCGACTGGGAGTGCGGGCAGAGGTTCCGCGTGGCTGTGGTGGCCTCATGGCCCGGGGAGGCCCTCAGCACTCGTGGTACAGTGTGGGGCCTCTTCCTGACGGGGCTCCTCCCAGGCGTGGCCGCCGCCATGCCGGGCACAGGGACCCTCCTCTGCTTGCCGCTGGTTCTTTCTCTGACCACGCCCACCTCCCCCGTGAGGGAGGTGAAGCCGAGGCTGCAGTTGGTCTCCTCTCGGCACCAGTGTCCTGCGGAGGGACCAGTGCAGGCCGGGCCAGCGCGGTGCCCTGGCAGAGCTCTGTGTGGGAGCTGCTGCTGTCCATAGAGCGCCGCCGTGAGTGAGGAGGCAGCCTGTGTTCATGTGGCGCTGCACGCACGCACACACGCACACACACACACACACACACGCACACCTGTCTGATCTCCATCTGTGGAATCCTGTGTTGACTCCACCCTCCAGCCGGTTCTTGTCCTGTTAGGTTGCCACGCTCCTGACAGCGGTGGGGCTGACGGAGTAGCACAGGCCTTCTTTGCTCTGCTCGCCCGGCTCCCCATGCCCTTGAGACACGGGTGCCTGTGGGTCCAGGGCTCTTTCCCACCAGCAGACGTGACGTTCCCATAATTCCGCAGGCCACAGCTGCCCCTGTGCCAGAAGCCCCTGCCCACCCTGGGGTCGGATTTGGAGACTGCAGCTCAGGTTAGTGGGGGAGGGGTTTATGACCACCTTGACATGGGTTAGAGGTCATTTTGCTAAAGACATACGTGATGGCCTTTGTTGAGTGCCCAGATCCCTGAGGTGGGTGGGACGGCTCTGCTGTAGGGCGGAGACCCCCAGGAGGTGGGCCTCTGAATCCAGGGCGCAAGAGGGCAAGGTTGAGGTGGCTGTCCCCGACCCTAGTGTGCCCAGCCTCATGGGGAGGTCCTGTGGGAGGGTGAGCACACCAGTGTTGAAGGGGCAGCAGTGGCCACAGGGCCTGGGAGAGCCCACGGCCAGCTGAGGTTTCAGTGTGGGAGAAGGTGGCACCATGACAGGTGCGGGGAGCACGGCTGCACGGCGCCGCCCCTCCACTCCCAAACAGCCCCCCCAGCTCTGGAGCCCCCAGGAGTGCTCCCTCTTGGCCACCCAGCCCTGTGGTCTCTGGGCTCCTGCCCTGTGCCGTTTGGCTGTGCTGACCAGCTCCTGCCCCGAGGTCCTGCCTGCCTTTGCCGTTCATGGGGACACCGGCACGTCTCAGAACCTGCCAGCCCGTGGCGCTGCTGCCGGCAGAGGGCAAGGAGCAGCAGGGCCCCAGGGACAGTGAGATTCAGACTGCAGCTGGCTCTTGTGAGCCTCCCTGGTGTCTGCAGCTTGTGTCCTGCGTGCCTTGCGGGAGCTCTGCACAGGACTGGCCGGCCCAGGCTCTGCCTTCTGCAGGCCTGTCTCGGGCCTCCCATGCAGCACCGTTGTGCTGCACGAGGGCACCGCTCCCTCCTTCCAGCTTCAGCCAGGCACAACCTTTCTCAGCCTTCGCAAGCCACTGGTCTAGGGGAGGCCAGGGAGCCGCACTTGTTCCCATTGGAAGCTGCCCATGGGCTTCGGCGAGGCAGGTCCTACGGTAACGCACGGGCCTGTGCCCAGCCTCCGGCTGTTCCCGTGCCTTTGCGGGCTGTGCTCTGGCTGGTTCTTGCTGTTCAGAGCCGAGCTCTGCAGAGTTGCACATAACTGACCTGATGGAGCTGTGCCGATGGCCTTGTCCCCATCCTCCAGTGCTGGGTTCCCCGAGTGTCTTCCTTGTTGCTCCGTGGGTGCCCTGAGGGTGTGTCGGGGATGGCACGAGTGTGGGGTGCTTGCCAGGGATGGGGGACAGGACTGCCTTTGTGGTTCACTTGTGGAGCTGCAAACCCTGCCGGAGAAGGCATGGGCTCCGTGCAGGAAATCGTGTGAGGATCCGGGCCCCAGAGTGCCAAGGGACAGCAGGGACTGTGGGAGGCAGCCGACGGGGAGCTGCTGTGTGTGTGGAGCGGCCGAGCCACGCGAGCACAAGCTGTCCCGGGGTGCTGCTCTCCACAGGCAGCGTCAGGTGTCGTAGGACTTGGACGCTGTGTGGGTTTTCAGAAGCCTGTGAAAGCGAGGGAAAGTTCTCAGGAATGAGGAGCCGGGAGCGTCAAGGTGGTGGCAGGGTCACTCCTGCATACATTTTGTTCATTTTAAAGATATTTGTTTGGAAGTTGCAGAGGTATGGGGCGGGGGGAATTGATCTGCATCTACTGGTCCACAACGGCTGGGGCTGGGCCAGGCCCAAGCCAGGAGCTTCTTCCAGGTCTCCCACGTGAGTGCAGTGGTGCAAATAGTGCGGCCATCTTCTGCTGCTTTCCCAGGCCATAGCAGGAGCTGGATTGGAAGTGGAGCAGCCGGGTCTTGAACCGGCACCCATATGAGATGCCAGCACTGCAGACAGCGGCTTAACCCACTGCGCCTCGGTGGCAGCACTTGTCTGTCTGTTTTTTAAGAGCTTGTAGTTCTAAGCTGTTGAAGTTAAATAATTTTTCAACACTTACAACGATGTGGTATTTACGCTGGAAGCACTGGTATGCTTTCCCTCATGCTTTGGCAAAGCAAAAGATGGTTTTCTTGAATTATATTAGAAAACTGTAAAAAACAATCAAACCTTAACAAATTGTCAAGGCATTAGGCCTTCTTCTCTAGTGTACTTCTCAGAGCCGCCAGGTGAGGGTGATGGGTCCCTTCCGTGTCGTGACACGTCCCAGCAGCGCGTTGCTTGGGTGCTGTGCTGTGTGGCACTTCCTGTTGATGGCTGCTTCTGTTGGGGGTGAGGTTGGTGGAGGGAATGACCCTGTGCAGCCCCTGCTGTCCTCTGTGCCGTGGTCCTGCTGTCCTCTGTGCCGTGGTCCTGTCCTCTGTGCCGTGGTCCTGTCCTCTGTGCCGTGGTCCTGCTGTCCTCTGTGCCGTGGTCCTGCTGTCCTCTGTGCCGTGGTCTTGTTCTCGGTGCCGTGGTCTTGTCCTCTGTGCCGTGGTCCTGCTGTCCTCTGTGCCGTGGTCTTGTTCTCTGTGCCGTGGTCTTGTTCTCTGTGCCGTGGTCCTGCTGTTCTCTGTGCCGTGGTCTTGCTCATGGACAGATCTGGGAGAGGAGCCAGGTCCGGGAAGGTTTCACCAGAAGCGGGGCGGTGTCAGGGAGGCCTTGATGGGCGTGGCCCGGGCTTGTCAGGGCCGACGGATCCGGCAGCAGGAGGCATTTTTTTCTGGAGCCTCTGGGCTGCTTTGGGCCCATGCAGTGTACCTGGCTCACATGTTCACTGTGATCAGAAAAGGAAGGCCGACCGCAGGTGCAGATCTGGGAGAGACCCGGGGGTGGGCTGAGAGTGGTCAGTGAGGGCTGTGTGGCCTGCTGGGGGTGACTTCACTAATTGGTGAGGGGGTGGCAGGAGCACCTGCGTGCTTCTTCATGAGGGGTGGCAGGAGCACCTGCGTGCTTCTTCATGAGGGGTGGCTCCTTCGAGCCCTATGGCCTGCCCGGCGCTCTGCCTGGCTCTGGGAGGTGCTGCACAGGTGCCTGGTATGCGAGGGGTGAACGGACAGTAGTGCGCTCTTGGCTGGAGAAGTTTTCACCCCGAGTGCTGGGAGGCAGAGACCTCCCTGGACTGTACCCCTATGAGATTCCTGATGGAGACCAGCAAGGCTGGCTGCTTCAGGGGTATGTGTGTGTGTGTGTGTGTGTGAACTTTAGAGATAGAAGTTCAGGGGTGTGTGTGTGTGTGTGTGTGAACTTTAGAGATAGAAGTTAAAAAGCTATGTCCTTGAAAATGTTAATTAATTAGGATAGGAAATAGTTCTGCTTCTTGTTAGGATGATCACCATGACTTAATCTTTTAAAGCCAGCAGGTCACCTGAGCCATCAGTGCACAGCAATTTGCAGTAGAAATTTAGCTTTTCATAGTGAGTTAAACGTTTGTAAAGAAATACCAAATGGGGCCGGTGCTGTGGTGCAGTAGGTTAATCCTCCGCCTGCGGCACCGGCATCCATATGGGCGCCAGTTCTAGTCCTGGCTGCTCCTCTTCCAATCCAGCTCCCGCTGTGTCCTGGGAAAGCAGTGGAGGATGGCCCAAGTCCTTGGGCCCTGCACTCGCATGGAAGACCAGGAGAAAGCACCTGGCTCCTGGCTTCAGATTGGCGCAGCTCCAGTCGTTGCGGCCATTTGGGGAGTGAACCAACAGATGGAAGACCTTCAAATAAATAAATAAAATCTTAAAAAAAAAAAAGAAATACCAAATGGGGCCCGCACTGTGGTAAGCTGCGCAAGTTAAGCCATGGCCTGTAGCGCCGACATCCCTTATAGGCACTGATTTAAGTCCCAGCTGCTCCACTTCTGATCCAGCTCCCTGCTGATGCTCCTGGGAAAGCAGCAGACAGTGGCCCAAGTCTCTGGGCCACCGTGCCGGCCCAGATGTGTACCTCTCGACAGGTGCCTTTGGACGTTTGTGTCACCCGGGAGCCGGTGTGCAGCCAGTGTCCCGCAGCCCCGTGCGTGGGCAGCGTGGCATTGCATTCTGCACCCAGCCGGGTGACCGTGACCGGTGAGTGGGGTCCAGTTGTGTGAAGGCGTCCTTGGGTCTGTGAGGTGTGGCTGAGAGCGTGGTTTCCAGAGCGAGTGGTCGTGGGCTGCAGGCGTCCAGCTTCGTCCAGCAGTCAGCACAAGGACACCTCGTGCAGGCCAGAGTCGTGGTGAACGCTCCTGCCTTACACCCGCCTTGCAAGAGTCTGGGTTTGCTGGAGTCAGTGGTGGTCTTTCTGCTCTCCGTGCTGCAGTCAAGTGGCAGCTCACCCACCTGGCCCACAGCTGGCAGCTCAGCCGTTGACTGGCGCCGTGGCGCTCGGCGCAGGTTCCCCCCTGGCGTGCGTAGCGGGTCTCACAGCAGGGTGTCGGGTTCCCAGGCTGTAGACCCGCAGTGCTGCCCAGAGCCCTCCGTCCCTTCGAAGGGTGGGCAGCGTCTCCGTGTTTGTGGACGCCAAGCTCCTTCGAGGCTGGGCCTGTGCGCTGGCCTGGTGCAGGAAGTGGAGTGGCCTCAGGTGAGACCGCTGCGGCCAGCCAGCCAGTGTTTCCACGAGGCCGGGGGGCTGGGGCTTAGTCCGGCAGCTCCACAGGCATGATCTCGGGGACAGTGGTGTCTGGCATGAGAGCGCACTTTGGGGGATCCAAGATTTCACTTCGTCTGATTGCTTTTCAGAATCTTTCCCGTGAAATGCAGCCTTCTAAACCCGGCTGGGAAAAGCATTAGAGGAGATGGGAGGTGGCCAGCGTTTTGTATGTACGCTTTCTTGGCGAGGGTGAGGAGAAGGGGTGGGTGTGTGACGTGGCCTTCATCTGCCGCAGAAAAATGGCCTCCCGTGTTCCCAGGGGGCTGTGGGGCCCTTGAGTGGTTTGCCACAGGAGGGAGGGTCATGCTGGTGTCACGGCATGCCCTGCGGCTTCACGTGTCCTGTGTTCCTGCGTGCTGTGCTGTCCGGGCGTCATCCCGCACGGGAAGCCCTGCCCTTCCCAGAAATGGTAGAGATGACAGCTGTGGGCGCAGTGGTGACTGGTTTTCGAGAACTGTCCTAGGAAGGTCACAGAGCCCTGTCGCGCTCTTGCTGCCTAGACATGGAAGCTTGGACTCAGCAGGCCCGGCCCGGGCCAGGGGAGAGTCCAGTCCCCTTGGACAACATCTCTGGGCCTTGGGAGGAGGCAGACCCTGGGAGGCACAGGATGGCCAGAGCGTCTCCCGCTGCGGCTGCAGCTGTCCTCAGCCCCTCCTTGTCCCCTCACCTAGGCCAGCACGTGCAGCAAGAGTGACTGCTCGCAGCTCCTTGTCTGCTCTGGGGGATGGGGGAGGCGGCCTCACCGTGACCGACTGCTTGGCAGCAGTGGATCCCTTTCAGGGCCAGCATTTTGTCCCTGTCCAGGTTTAACATAGATAGGTCCTTCAGATTCGGCAAGACCCCACAAGCTGGACAGCAGTTTGTTTAGGAGCGATGGTCTAAGTTTTGTGCAGAGAACCTGGTGAGGTACTTGAACAGTGGTGTTAGCTGAGGTTGACGTGGGTTTCTAGTAAGTTCCGGGAGGCACCTCTGGGACCAGCCACACCACACGCTGGCCACGTGCTTAGTTCCGTGTCAGTGTGACCTCAGATAGTTGGCGGGGGGGGGGGGAGTCGGCTTTGTGAATGAAGGGCTGCTTTGGTTAAATTTGTTATTTTCAAATACACCTGAAAAAGGGAAAGTTTTATTAGCACTGAATTATTTTGTTTGTTGAAATAGCTGGTGTAGTGGACATGGTCTCGCAGTGCCCAGTGTGGTAGACACAGTACATCCTCAGTATTTAGTGACTGAGTTGAGTGAGTGGAATCCATGTCTGCCGGAGACCAGCTCCAGCCAGTCCAGGGGCCCAAGGTGTGCGAAGTGTCGGCGCGCGGAGAAGTGAGGGACACTTGCCGCAAGGCTGGTGGCGCGGCTCTGGCCCTTGAGCCCCAGACTTCATTTTTATGTAATAAGTCGCAGAATGATTCTTTCTTCTTACAGCGACAAGTCTGCTGTCCACTTTCATCTAGTGACGATTTCTTTGATTTTCGAGGGCACATTCAGAGCATGGGTTGCTATCACAGACTGGTGTGAGATAATGGCTGCCCACACAAGCCAAGGTCTGGAGTGCTGCTGAGCTATGCAGATCTGGCTACACCAGCTAGAACAGCACCTTCCTAATCTCATCTTTACTAGAAGCCCAAGGTCAAAGCAGGCCCTTTTTAAGTGTGTCCCCTCTTTGCAGTTCTTTCTGTAACTAATTTCTTTATCGTGCTCATTCGAAGGTTCTCTTAGATCTCATCTACAGTTGTGACATCCTAACCATTGCTGTATGTGTAGCACGTATTGCATTAAAGCTTTCATCACATTGATTCTTGTTTAGTGGCAAGTGTATCCCAGGGAGCCTGTTGCCTTTTAATCCTTATCCACAAACAGCTCAACCTTGCGTAAAGCATTAACCCCTTCTCCACCACAACATTCTGCTTGATTAAAATTCCACAAAGCAGTGGACATTTTGGAGGTTAGGAGACTAAGTGTTCTTCCCTACAACTAGGAGTACAGCATCATTAGCTCCGGAAGGAAGCTCCGGCTTCTTTCACAGTGTGTAGGTCCCAGCAAACCTAAAACCACCACGAGGACGCAGCTGTCCTCCTCACGCCTTGCTGAGACAGACCTGCCGTGACCTTGTCAGCCAGCCGAGCTGCCTTGCCCTCGCCAGCGTCAGCTGTCCTCAGGGTGAGAGGCCCAGATGGAAGACGCTGGGGAGCAGTCTCCTGTTTCTTTGCACTCACTCGCTGTAGTCGCGTGTCCTGAAAATGAGTGGAACAGGACTCATTTGAAGTCCCAAAGCCGAGCGGCATGACCTTTCTGAGTAATCGCGACTTTCTTCTTAGTGGGATCCAAGTCTGGACTTTGCATGGGCAGGTTAGTGATTCTTGGGTTTTCTGGAACTTTTCTGTCTCCATCTTTCTTTATTTTTTTAAATTTATTTTCATCTACTTGAAAGGCAGAGAGAGAGTGAGAGAATTCCTTCTGCTGGTTCACTCCCCAAACGCCCACGACGGCTGAGGCTGGGCCAGGCCGCTGCCGGGAATCAGAGCCAGGAACTCCACCAGGTCTCCCATGGAGGAGGCAAGGACCCGAGGACGTGAGCCTTCATCTTCCCTCCCAGGTGCATTAGCAGGGAGCTGCATCAGAAGCAGAGGAACCGGGACCAGCGCTGGCGCTGCGGGGTGGGCTGTCAGTGGGAGGCCTGCCCCGTCACCGTCTTCTCAGTGGGCCTGTGCTTCTCACAGGTGGGCCTCGTGTGTCTCGTAGCTGGATGTGGGATTTGATGCCATGTGGCCCAGCCTGCACTCCATGCTGCAGCTCCCTCTGGAGAGCCAAGCAGCTGGTGACACAGAGAGGATTCTGGGAAGAGGGCCGTTGGTGGAGCTGCTGTGCAGGGAAACCTGGTCCTCAGTGCTGCTGAGTAACTGAGGAGAGAGAGAGAGCTCCCTTGGCTGGTCCCTCCCCCAGGTGTCTGCAGCTCCCAGTCGGGGCCAAGCTGAAGCCAGGAGCCGGGAACTGTCCCCAGGTCTCCCACTACGTAGAGGAGGCCCAAGGTCTTGGGCCAGCTTCTGCGGCTTTCCCAGGCATGTTAGCTGACACTGGGCCAGAAGCAGAGCAGCTGGGACTCGGCTCTCCCATGTGGGACGCTGGCACTGCCTGCCGCGGCTGATTCCCGGTGCCGCAGCACTGGCGCTCTCTCCGTGCGGTCAGGAGCAGAGGCACTGCGGGGCCGGGTGGCTCCCCTTATTCTGACACCTGGGGAGACTCCCTGACGGGGTGATCGGGGCTTATAAGTAGTTGGTTAAGTCCACTGCCGTCTGCTTTACTTGTCCTCCAAGGATTTGTTCTGAAAGTGATGTCACGCCCTGGGTGGGAAAGAAAGTGTAATGTACGTATGTATGAGCAGTCGTGTGTGTGTGTGTACATGTGCCAGTGTGCTCTGTGTGTGTGTACTTCAAGAATGCTGTGTATGTGCACACGTGTACACACAGATACGTGCCATTGTGCTGTGTGTACATGCATGTGTGCTCCGTGTGTGTGCACACACGTCCATGTGCTCTGTGTGTGTGCCCATGTGCTATGTGTGTACATGCTCATGTGCCAGGGTGCTCTGTGTGTGTGTGTGCTTCAAGAATGCTGTGTATGTGCAAACACGTGTGTACACACAGATACGTGCCATTGTGCTGTGTGTACATGCATGTGTGCTCCGTGTGTGTGCACACACGTCCATGTGCTCTGTGTATGTGTGTCCATGTGCTATGTGTGTCCATGCTCATGTGCCAGTGTGCTCACACATGTGTGCCCATGTGCTCTGTATGTGCCCATGTGCTGTGTGCTCTGTGTGTGTGTGCATGTGTGCCAGTGTGCCTTGAGTTTGTGCCTGGGCTGCATATGTGCTTCAGGAATGCTGTGTGTGCACTTCAGAACACATTGACTGGTGGTTGCTCTGTATGATTGTACATGGCATGTGTGGAGAGTTGGACAAATAGAGGCATTGAGTTTAAAATATGGACCATTGCTTAATGTTGATTCCCAACAGAAATCAAACCAGAAATTTTCCAAGTGACCACAGACTGATTTTAATTATTTTCATTTTATTTCAAAGTCCAAGTGATGCAGAAAGAGTAAGTGAAAGAGTGAGAGAGTGAGAGAACCTCCCATCTACTAGTTCTCTCCCCAGAGAGAGAGAGAGGGAGAGAGAGAGAGAGAGAACCTTCCATCTGCTACTTCACTCCCAAGAGAGAAAGAGAGAGAGAACCTCCCGTCTGTTGGTTCACTCCCCAGAGACAGAGAGAGAGAGAGAGAGAGAACCTCCCGTCTGTTGGTTCACTCCCCAGAGAGTGAGAGAGAGAGAGAACCTCCCGTCTGTTGGTTCACTCCCCAGAGAGTGAGAGAGAGAGAGAACCTCCCGTCTGTTGGTTCACTCACCAGAGACTGAGAGAGAGAGAGAGAACCTCCCGTCTGTTGGTTCACTCCCCAGAGA
>CM027395.1:52331367-52347933 GCA_015711505.1 Sylvilagus bachmani
GTCCACACTCGGGGGTGGAGTGGGTGTGGGGTCCACACTCGGGTGGAGTGGGTGAGGGGTCCACACTCAGGGGCGGAGTGTGTGTGGGGTCCACACTCGGGGGTGGAGTGGGTGTGGGGTCCACGCTCGGGGGCGGAGTGGGTGAGGGGTCCACACTCAGGGGCGGAGTGGGTGTGGGGTCTACACTCGGGGGTGGAGTGGATGTGGGGTCTACACTCGGGGGTGGAGTGGGTGTGGGGTCTACACTCGGGGGTGGAGTGGGTGTGGTCTTTCTCCTCTGCTCCTGGAGGCCGGCCGTGGGGCTCTCCTCGTCTCTCCTCCTGGCGGCCACGTACTCGGCAGGGCAGCCGGCGCCCGCCGAGGAGCTGCCCTCGTGTCCGGGGTGTTCCTCACCGCGCCCCGGAGCGCCTGCCGCAGTGGGGCTTCCTCAGGGTGCCCAGGTCCCAGCTGCTGCCGTGTCATGAGGGGTGGAGGGAGCCTCTCTTTAGGATCCCCCTGGTGTGTGTCCTGCGGCCTCTCCCGTCAGGCTGGCCGCCACTTCCAGGTGGCGGGCTGTGTGGACAGTGAGTTGTAGGTGAAGGTATCGCCCTGGTTCTGTGAGAACCCCAGGCTTGGTCCGGAGAAGGCAGGGCCGCCTGGATGCAGGGCAGGGCCCCTGTGTGCTCAGTGACGGATGCACCCCTGCCCCTTAAACCAGGAGGGATCGCCTGGATGCAGGACAGGCCTCTGCCCTCTGCCCTCTGCCCTCTGCCCTGTGCCCTCTGCCCCCGGTGGGCTCTGGCGGGCTCTACCGTTCAGGGCCGGTGCTGGCTAGTTGAGGTGGGGGATCTGTGACTGTTGCTTTGCCTGTGTGCATTGACAGTGATGTTAGGGTCCTCGAGGGAGCTCAGTGGCCCCCACAGTGGTGGCCCTTAGGGACATGGAGCAGCACCTGGGACCCTCCTGCGGCTGCTTCGCCAGTGCATCCTGGGCGGGGGCAGCCAGGCTGTCCCAAGTTCACGCGTGGGCGTGTCAGAGCAACCTGGGTGCACACTGTGTGGATGCAGCCGGCTGTTTCACAGCAGCTGAGCAGCCTGGGTGTGCCCTGTGGGTTGTCAGCACGTACTGTGCGTGGGGCGCGCTGCGTAGATGCGGCCTGGGTGTGCCCTGTGGGTTGTCAGCGTGTGCTGTGCGTGGGGCGCGCTGCGTAGACGCGGCCTGGGTGTGCCCTGTGGGTTGTCAGCGTGTGCTGTGCGTGGGGCGCGCTGCGTAGACGCGGCCTGGGTGTGCCCTGTGGGTTGTCAGCACGTGCTGTGCGTGGACGCGGCCTGGGTGTGCCCTGTGCATATTCTTGAGAAACACCCTTTCTCCCCTCTTGCAGACGGCTGAGACCCTGCAGCCCACCCTGCAGCCCGAAATGCAGCTTGAACACGGAGCCATCCAGATCCAGTGAGGCGGGCTGGGTCCATGGCCCGTGGCCTGGTCCCCTCGCCTGTCCTCGGCTTTGCGGTGGCGCCCGCCTGATCCCGCTAAGTGTGTGCGGAAGTCGCCCCCTCCGGGAAGGTGCCCTGACAACCACAGAGGACCCCGCCGTCCCCTGCGAGAGCCCCTCGTGCTGAGTCTGTCCGGAGGAGGCCTCGCTGCCCAGGGCGCCGCGTGCTCTCAGATACCGAGAACTAGGATATTTTTCTGTTTCAACGGCTTTTTTTAATTTGCTATGGTGTTTATAACAAAAAAGAAAACTGAAAAAAAAAAAAGGCGGGTGGAGCAGCAGGCCTCGGCCGTGTGCTCTGCTCAGTGTGTGGGAAGGAGGTGTCGGCAAGGCGCGGGTGCTGGACGGGACGCCGCTCACTGACTTCTGGGGGCTCGCTCCCAGCACTGAAAGGATGCATTTCTGATGAAATAAATGTATTTATGGCCACAGCCGCTCTGCGCCGTCTCTTCTGGCGCTTCTGTCACTGGGCTGGGCGGGCAGGCGGCCTCCAGGGCTGCCCAGCCACTGGCAGCTTGGGGACTCCCTGCCCTGTGGCCAGCAGTCCCCGTGTGCTTGGCTGGTGGGCACCAGCGCCCCAGGGCCAGCTGGGGAAGTCCCTGAGGGAGTCTCACTTGGTCAAAGCTGGCTGCTGGCGGGAGAGCCCCCAGCGGGAGGAGGCACGGACACCCTCTCCCCCTCTCCCCCACTCCCCCTCTCCCCCTCTCCCCCTCTCCCCCTCTCTCCCCCACCCCCCTTCTCCCTCTCCCACCCGCCCCTCTTCTCTCCCCCCTCCCTCCCTCCCCCTTTCTCCCTCTCCCCCTCTCTCCCCCACCCCCTGTCTCCCTCTCCCCCCTTCCCGTCCCTCTTCTCTCCCACCCCCCGCTCACTCTCCCTGTCTCCCTGTTTCTATCCCTTTTCTCCCCTTTTTCTCTCTCCCACTCTGTGTGCCCCACACGCGTGTGCACACACCTGCACACACAGGCACACCCTCGGGGTGCCCCGTGCACCAGCGCTGCCAGCAGGCTCTGGGCTGCAGCCCCTCTTGGGTGCGCTCGGCACGCAGCACTCAGCCTCCACGAGCCGTGGCCACCTCTGTGCCTCCCCAGCCTCAGGAGCACCGGGGGACAGGGCCTGTGGGCACAGCCCAGAGCTCTGGGGAGTGTGTTCAAGCTTGGAGTGACCGCGAGAGGGAGGAGCCCCACCGAAGCCCGGGCCGCAGCCTGAGCTTGTGCCGTGTGCATGGTGTCCTCCCCGGGGCATGGGCTCTGGTAGTGTGCATGCCCCGGGGACTTATTATTATTTTTAAGATTTATTTATTTGAGGCCAGCGCTGCGGCTCACTAGGCTAATACTCCACCTGCGGCACTGGCACCCCGGGTTCTAGTACCATTTGGGGCGCTGGATTCTATCCCGGTTGTTCCTCTTCCAGTCCAGCTCTCTGCTGTGGCCCAGGAAGGCAGTGGAGGATGGCCCAAGTGCTTGGGCCCTGCACCCCATGGGAGACCAGGAGAAGCACCTGGCTCCTGGCTTCAGCTCGGCGCAGCGCTGGCCATAGTGGCCATTTAGGGGGTGAACCAGCAGAAGGAAGACCTTTCTCTCTGTCTCTCTCTCTGACTGCCCACTCTGCCTGTCAAATAAAAAAAAGATTTATTTATTTGAAAGAGTTATATATAAAAGATCTTCCATCCACTGGCTCATGCCCCAGGTGGCTGCAATGGCCAGGGCCAAGCCAGGCTGAAGGCAGGAGCTTCCCCCAGGTCTCCCCCATGGGCGCAGGAGCCCAAGCACCTGGGCGTTTTCCCCTGCTCTCCCAGGCCCTTACCAGGGTGCTGGCTTGGAAGTGGAGCAGCCGGGACTGGAATACGGGGTGTGAGCCTCACAGGCGGCCCCTTCACCTGCTGCGCACCGGGGCCACAGCCGGTTCGGAGACGCGGCCCTGCAATGCCAGGTGGAGTGCCGGGCCTTGGGCAGATGCCCCGCAGGCACTCAGAGCCCCCGCCCTGTGAATGCGCTGGTTCCCAGCCCCCAGTGTCGACGCCTCCATGCCCACTTCGTCCCCTCCAGAGCCGAGAACGTCGGGGCTGAGGGCAGCGACTGGAAACTGCCCCAGACAGGCCTAGGATCTCCCCAGACGCCACCTCCCCTACCCCACCAACAAGACGCGAGCCGTTGGGTTTGATGGGAAGTGTGGTGGGGCTTGCTGTCTCTTCCAGCAGAGTTAAGCTGCTGTCCGCCGTCCTGGGTACAATCAGCTTCCAGAAGATCCCGACCCCCGGGTGTCCCAGCCAGGCTTCTTCCGGTCCTCGCCTGTTTGCAGGAGGCTCATCTGGTGCTGTGGACGGGGCCGGCTGCAGCCCTGAGCCCCAGGGCGCGTCCTGGGCTCTCAGTCTCTACAGCCCAGGGCCCTGAGAGAATCCAGCAGTTCTTAGCCCAGGGCGATTCTACCCCCACCAGGAGGCAGTGGCTGAAGTCTGGAGCCCCCTGGGTGTGTGTGGGGTGGAGACAGGAGCCTGGGCTCGGTGCCAGAGTAGACGGAGGAAAGGGCGGGGGAGGGGGGAGCTGCCCAGGTCAGAGACCTTGGGTGTAAACCAGGCTCCGGGCTCCTGGCTCCGGCCTCAGTGGGCCTTGCAAGGAGACTCCTGGGGAGCCTTGGACGTGCTGGGACCGCACTGCGGACCACGAGCTGGGGGGGGGGGGGCTCCTGGTGTGGATGTTTGAAGTTCAGCCCAGGCCTTGTTTGTAAAACAGGACTCTTGTTTAGAGAAAGAGCGTGGCGCGTGCAGGAGGCTCCGGATCCCAGGAAGTGGTTTCTCTGGAGCGAACCCGGGCGGGAGCAGAGGGGTCCGGTTCCCTTGGGGCAGGGCTCCAGCACACAGTGCCACCTGCGTCGTGTGGCAGAGCTTGGTGAGCAGAGGGCGCAGCGAAGTGCTTCCGAGAACAGGCAAAGAGTATTGTGGCTGGGGGCC
Organism: Sylvilagus bachmani; assembly: GCA_015711505.1. Taxonomy (NCBI): domain Eukaryota; kingdom Metazoa; phylum Chordata; class Mammalia; order Lagomorpha; family Leporidae; genus Sylvilagus; species Sylvilagus bachmani. The sequence continues at coordinate 52,335,786 of CM027395.1, forward strand.
TGGGAAGCTGAGGACCGGGTGGGGTGTCCTGGTCCTGGGGAGCCCAGCCCTTCTGGGAGCCTCCAGCCGGGGCTGTGGCCTGTTGGGGCCGTGGGGAACCCCTCTTCCCTCTGTAGCACCTGACTGAGAGGTCCCCGGCCTCTGCCACACAGGTTCGTGGGAAATGAAGGTGGTGATCAATTTGCTTCGGTGCAAAAAGTCTCCGATCTGTGCAATTTTCATAACGCGGTTTTTTGGCGAACCCTGCGAAGACCTCACACACAGATTTCTAAGTTTTGCACAAAAACAAGGACTCGCCCTTGAATCCCGCTTTTCCGCAGACTTCTGGACGGGCCGTGCACCTCGGCGGCTCGCATAGCGGGACGTGTGTCCCAAGGACTGGGTGCTGCAGCTGCCCTCTGGCATCCCTGCCCTGGGAACTGGCGTGTGCCCTGCACGTGCTGGTTCCTCTGTTCCAGGGAGAGGCTTGGGTGTGCACCTGAGCCAGTCCCTCCTGGCACCGGGCCTGGCCATGACTGCACCCTGGGAGCCTGGCAAGCCCCAGGCTGCGCTGTCTCCCCCACAGGTGCCGTGAGAAATGATTTTACTCTAGGAACTCCTGGCTGGGCTCGAGACAAAGGGGTGCCTCCATTGGCCGGGAGTTAACATCTCTGAGCCCCCTCTGTAAGTTGGGGGTGATGACACCGGCACCCCAGGTTCTTGGGAAGGATGTGTGTGATTGTGTAGTGGGGTGAGCTGTGCACCCCAGGAGGTAGGCTCAGGAGCCAGTCCCCAGACCTGTGAGTGCGTCCTTTGCAGATGTCAGTGAGGATGAGGTTGCCTTGGACCCAGTGGCTGGTGTTCTTTGGAGAGACGTGTAGACACCACAGAGGGGAGGCTCTGTGAAGACAGAGCCAGGCCTGGAGGGAGGCGACCACGGGACTCCTGGAGCCACCGGGGGCTGGAGGAGGCAGGACGGTTCAGGATTGCAGGGCCCAGTGCTGTGGAAGGAAGCATTTCTGTTGCGTGAAGCCCATGGCTGGGGGCTGTAGCCGTGGCTGGTGGCTGTAGCCGTGGTTGGCTGTAGCCGTGGTTGGTGGCTGTAGCCGTGGCTGGTGGCTGTAGCCGTGGCTGGTGGCTGTACTGTGGTTGGCTGTAGCCGTGGCTGGTGGCTGTAGCCGTGGCTGGTGGCTGTAGCCGTGGCTGGTGGCTGTACTGTGGTTGGCTGTAGCCGTGGCTGTGGTTGTAGCCGTGGCTGGTGGCTGTACTGTGGTTGGCTGTAGCCGTGGCTGTACTGTGGTTGGCTGTAGCCGTGGCTGTGGTTGTAGCCGTGGCTGGTGGCTGTACTGTGGTTGGCTGTAGCCGTGGCAGCTCCAGGGAACAGAGTGGACACCAAAGAGGCCTTTGCAGCCTCTCGGACGGAAACTGCTGACGGCTTCTCTGCGTTGCCCTTTTGATGAAAATCCACGGCCTCACCTGTGCCCTTTGAGGGCCTCAGAGCTGACGACAAAGCTCTAAAGCCAGGGGCCGGTGCCGTGGTACAGCGGTTAAGCCCCCTGCATGCCGGCAACCAGTGTCGGAACTCAGGTTCGAGTCCCAGCTGCTCCGTTTCCAATCCTGCTCCCTGCTGTGGCCTGGGAAAGCAGCAGAAGATGCCCAAGTGCTTGGGCTCCGCACCCGCGTGGAGACCGGAGGAAGCTCCTGGCCCTGGCTCCTGCCTGGGCCCAGCCGCAGCCATTGTGGCCGTCCAGGGAGTGAACCAGCGGATGGACGATCTCTTTCTCTCTCACTTGCTGTAACTTCTGCCTTTCAAATAAATAAATAAATCCAAAAACAGGCCATTTAAAAAATAAAACAGGCCCCGGAAGCCGAGTGACAGGTGTGGCACACACCCCCTCGGGGAGGGGGCCTTGACCTCCTGGGCAGGCCACAGCCCCTGACTGAGCGTCGACCTTGTCCAGGCACAGCAGGGTTAAGTGAGTGTGGAGGGGGAAAGGGAGTCCAGGCCGCCTGGAACCTCCCAGCTGAGAGCTGCCCGCCTGGAGCGGAGGCAGCAGGGCCACAGCGGGCACCGGGCTTGCCGGGCTGGGGAGCGGGGGTCACTGCGGCTCCCGCCTCATGCTCCTAGCCCAGCCACGCGCGGACACCAGCGCCCCTCCCAGGGTGAGTGCGCCGCGCCCAGCTCCGGCCCCGGCCCCGGCGGCCACAGAGAGCTCACGTCTCCATGGAAAGCTCGTCCTGGCTGCTGTGGGGCAACCTGCATTTGTTACTGTCACTGTCGTTAGCGACTGCTAATACACCCAGCTGTGCCACGGTCATGTGAACAGTCCCGGGTGTCCTCACCCCAAGGCCGGGGGCGCGCGGCTCTGCCCTGGTTCCGTCTCCGTGCGACCCGGCACTTGCCCTGCCTGCCTGGGCACGGTTCCCGGCTTCCGCCTCTGGCCCCTTGGGCAGGTGGGCCGCCAGCTCTTGTGGCATGACGTCATTGCTGGGGTTTCTGACCCAGCCCAGGGGCTGCCGCCGGCGGGGGCGTCGGGGGCGTCGACCTGCTTCTATCTGCAGAGCCTTCAGAGCGAGACGTCTGTTTCTCGTTAGGAAGTGAGGCCGTGAGGGAAAGTGACAGTCGCCTTGCTGAGCACAGACCTCCTGGAGGGGCCCGGGACGCCGCCCACCAGCGCCTCTGCCCCGGGTGTGGAGCCGGCAGCACGAGACTGCTCTGGGCCACCTGTGTCCCAGAGAGCTGTGTCGGGGAGCGACCCGTGTGTGAGTGGTTCCCGTCTCCTCCCAGTGTCCAGCCAGGAACCAGACGGGCTGGATGGCTTCCTGGTGGCCAGACTCCTCGACCCAGTGCTGTGTCCGCCTCTCCCCTGGGCTCTGTGTCCACGGCTGAAACCTGGGGCCCTGACGAGCGGCGCCCCTGGACCCGGGCCTGGTCAGCTCTGAAGGATGAGGACTGCCCCTGGGCAGAGCTGAGCGGGGTCACTCGCTGCGGGCAGCCGGAGCCCCACTGTACTCATTCAGGGTTGTAGCCGCCGTGGTTCGAGGAGCCTGTCCTGCAGTGGCTGCAGCCCCGGCTGGAAGGGGCCCAAGACCCTCCTCAGGCTCCCTGCACCCTGCCTGTGTCTGCACAGCCCTGGGGTCTCCAGCTGCGAGCCCCCCAGTCAGGTGCAGGCGGGAGGAGGTGCTGAGAGCCGAGGGACGCCCTGGGCGCCACGGGCTCTGACGTGGATTCTTGGCTTGTGGGGGCTGTGGTGTCATCTGCCCACAGCGCTGACCCAGGTTGCAGTCTCCATCCCCGGGACTCCTCCCGGGGCTCCTGGCAGGGGCGCTCCCTGCCCTCCCCTCCACTAGAGTCCCCATATCTGACCTGGGAGGCGCTGGCTGTCTGCCGCCTCCATGCTGGTCTCAGCCCTGGGAGCCCCGGCACAGCTGCCTCTGTCCTGGGGGGAGCATTGGGGAACACAGCTCCCAGAAGCCACTGGCGCTCTGTGTAGGGTGCTCAGAGGCCGGCTCTGAGCGCTGGTTAGCCCTGAACTCCAGGGCCCCGGTTTAGCTGTGTGAGCTGCGCTGGGGACCTGGGGCTGTCCTCCCCCCAGCAGAGCCCCTACAGCCCGCGGCCAGACACCCTTCTCTGAATCTCAGAGATGCCGTGACGTTGCCCAGGGCCACCTGGCCAGGAAGCACCTGGTCTGCCTGTGGCCCAGGCCCTGTCCGTGAGCAGCCATTTTTAGAGGCCTGGCTCTGCGGAGATGTAGCTCACGCAGCGCCGTGGCTCAGGGCAGCTTCCTGGGCCCTGCAGCCGCCACTGTCAACTTGAGGACTTTCTCACCACCACAAACACCCTGTGCCCACCAGGCCGTGTGCCCATCCCCCAGCCCCTGCCCTGCTACCCCTGTGATCTGTGATCAGGGTTCATCCTCAGCCTGCGGCCGCCCAGAACAATAACCACGAAGGCATCACTGGCCGATGTGATGGCCCCAGCCCACCCCTGCTGTGTGCCTCGTGTCCTAACAAGGTGCCCGCTCCGCCCACCTTTGTCTCAGGCAGACGGCGTGCCTGGGGCCGCTGCTCTTGGCTGTCCTTGTCCAGGCCTCTGGAGGGGACGTTACTCGGGAGTTTGGGGCAGCCTCAGCCGTCTCGGTGGCACACAGTGCCTGCAGGGCTCTGGTCTGCGCCCGACAGGTGCAGGGACCCCAGGCAGGGCTAACAGAGGAGCCTCAACTTCGTGCTGAGTCAGAGGGGTCCTGAAGCCCCTCTGGGGTTCAGGATGGACTAGTGATGTCTGCCGTGGGTGAGAAGGGGCTGGTCCCACGTGCTGCTCAGAAGGCACCCGTACTGGCCTGTGTGTGGACAGCGGCCCTGTTCCCAGGCCCAGGTGGGCGCCAGCCAGGCCCCAGGGGCCCCCGGAAGCTGTGCCTCGCGGGCTCTGGGCTGGGCACGGTTTCCTTGGCAGAGGGAGGCTGTGTGGATGGGCCCCAGGTCCAGCACCGCTCGTGCCCCTGACCTCCGAGGCCGCCCCATGGCCCCGCCCTGCCTCTCTGCCCTGAAGGAGCCACCCCCAGGGAGCCCCATGGAGGCACCCGCTACCCGCTGCTGCCGGAGGAGCCCTGGCTGTTTCTCAGGGGCAGGGTCATCCACACAGCTGCTTCCTGGCTCCTTCCTGTGTCAGGTAGTCCTTTTTTTTTTTTTTTTTAAAGATGTGCTTATTTGAGAGGCAGAGTTACAGAGAGAGAGAGACAGGTCTTCTATCCACTGGTTCACTCCCCACATGGCTACAACAGCTGGAGCTGGGCCAGGCTGAAGCCAGGAGCCCGGAGCTTCCTCTCAGTCTCCCTTATGGGTGCAGGGGCCCCAGCGCTGCGCCCCTTCACTGCTTTCCCAGGTGCACTAGCAGGGAGCTGGAGCAGAAGTGGAGCAGCAGGGACTGGAACTGGGCCTCATATGGGATGCCGGCATCCCAGGCAGAGGCTTAACCGGCTGTGCCACAGTGCCGGCCCAGACTCCGGCCCTGCCCAGGCCCCCCGCTTCCCAGCAGCTGGACAGGGTGGGGCTGGACCCCTGCAGACCCCCGTGCCAGACCCTGTCCCCCAGGAGAGCAGGGAGGGCTTTCTGTCGGTCTCTGTCCCTGAGCGGGCCGCAACCCATGACGTGGCCACGTGACAGGAGCCGGGAGCCCAGCAGGCCCGAGTCCCACAGCCCAGGTCTGGTGCCGCCTGCAGATGGACGATGGGCAGAGGACGGGGACTGTCTCCTGGGACATCTGTCCATCTCTAAGAAGTGAGGCTGCCTCTTTACGCCGCGGGCGCCCCCGCCCCCTCCACCCACGATGTCCTTGCCCGTGGGTGCTGGGTAAGGGCACCCCCCCAGCCCACCTGGCCCTGGCGTGTGCCGCGTGGCGGGAAGTGTGTACCCCACCATCGGCGTCACGTCAGAGGGGAGGACAGGGCAGGGCCCTCTCAGGAGTGGACCCGCCTGTTCCGTGTGCGGTGCTCTGGGTGTCTGCTGAGACTGGACAAGAGCCACACAGGGCCCTGGGGAGCTGATTAGCAAAGGCTGGGCTGAGGAGGGAGGAGGCACTGCCCCCCCCCTCGCCCGCCTTACGCATCCCTGTGTCACTCGCCTGAGTGCCGGGAGGGCACCGCCCAGGGTGGGTGAGCGGCACCTGCAGCTCCCTGTGAGAGGAGCACACACGGGGCAGGGAGGGGTGTGAGAGGTGCACACACGGGGGGCAGGGAGGGGTGTGAGGTGCACACACGGGGGGCAGGAGGGGTGTGAGAGGTGCTCTCTGGAAGGATCGATCGCTTCAAGGCCTCTTTTGAAAACAGCCAGTGAACAGGCAGGTAGGATGTTAGCAGCTGCAGGCAGCTTTTTCTAAGCCGCGTGGAGGGCCAGGAAACGCTGCGGTCATTTTGTCTGGAGAGCACCGAACGTGGGCAGGCTGCCCGCTTGTGTCTTCTGCACGGCGTCGGCTCGGAGCCCGGAGCGGCCGCGTGGCCTGCACCTCTGCCCTGCGCTGCCTGCCCAGCTCCGTGCACAGCCGGGAGGGCAGTGAGCAGATGCGGCCTCGTCCCCGCTGGGCCCCGGCTCCGTGCGCCGTGCCTGGGCTGATGGAGCAGGGGCCGCCTCGCGCCACGGCCACTGAGGACGGCGGCCAAGCTGGAAGCCCCTGGTGGCCCACGTTCCCACTGCTGCGTCCCGGGCCTGGGCAACGCCTGCCCAGCTACCAGCCACCGCCTGGTGGGGCCCAGCCGCGCAGGGACTCTGCCCAGGGCTGTTCCCGTGAGGTGGTGTGGCCTGAGGGCCCCGTGTCGGCTGAGAGGCGCTCAGGTGCGCTGTGGCGCAGGTAGTCAGAGCCATCAGGTGTGTGGAGAGCGAGGGAGCGATGCCGGGGAGGCCTTGAGGCCACGGGAGAGTGGATTGCATGGAAGCTCGTCTCGGGGCAAGAAGCCCCTTTAACCCATGAGCAGTGACACCAAAACACCTTTTTTATTTAAAGATGTAAGAGCAATAGCACAGATATGTTTTTAAAAGATGTGTTTATTTGAGTTACAGGGAGAGAGGCCTTGCATCCGCCGGTTCACTCTCAAATAGCCACAACCGTGCACAGCCACCAGAACTGACACCCCATGGTCTTCTCCCTATTTATAGATGGGCAGATGGGGCACAGCGGCGGGAGTGAGCTGCGGAGGTCACGGAGCCGGCCAGGGGAGAGCGCCGGCCAGCCCTCCTCCCCACGGGGCGCAGGGGCCCACGCCCCAAACACTCGGGCCGTCCTCCGCTGCCTTCCCACACGTTAGCAGGGAGCCGGATCGAAGTGGAGCCGCTGGGACTAGAACCAGCGCCCATGTGGGAGGCCGGCACCCGCTAAGCAACGCCAGGCCCCTAAACTCATCTTTCAGCTCCATTTCCACGAACGTGTTAAGGTCCCCTGGTGCCTGTGCTGAGCGCGTGTAGGGCCACCCTGCAGGTGGGAGGTGTCGGCCGCTCAGCTGGGACACGGTGCTGCTGCTGACACCGCCCCTTGGGACCTGCACTGCCCTTGAAGGAGAAGCGAAACACTGGTGACCCCAAGGTGTGGCCCTGTTGAGACCCTTGATGAGACCCTGGACGGCCCAGGCATAGAGGCGGGGCCTGTGCCCTCGAGCCCCACCCCAGGGGTGGGGACTCTTCCAGGGGCATGGGGAGGAGTCTTTAGGGCTGGAGAGCCACTGGCAGGGGTGGGGTCACAGAGGCTGGAGCCAGAGCCCCCAAGGCCTTGTCGGATCAGGCAGCCACACCCACAGGAAGGTCTCATGGTGGCCACACCCTCTCTGTGTCCCCAGGTGGGGGCATTGCAGCGGGCATGGGGGCAGGTGCGCCTCATCTCCACAGAGCCTTTCCAGTCTCTTCAAGGCTGTTGACGGTGCCACCCTGAGCACAGAGGGCCTCGGGTGGGGTGGACACAGAAGCCAGGGCACCCTGTGTCCATGGGCAGGCGCTACTTCGGGGACCGACTGGCACAGGGACAGGGCCCATCTTGGTGGATTTCCCCTCGGTCTCCATTGCAGAACCGGGGCTCCCTCCCGCGTGGAGGGCACAGGTGCACCCTGGACACCCCAGGCCGGCCTTCCTCCTCCGTGTCGGGGCTGCCAGCCGCTCAGCTGCTGAGAGGCCTGGCTGGAAGGCTCAGTGCGGAAGGAGGCAGGGCCCCGAGCACACACCGCGGCTGTCTTTCTCCAGCCAGGGGCTAACGAGAGGGCTGCCGCAGAGGCACAGCCGGCCCCCTGGGGAGAGCGTGCGCACGCCTGCACGAGCACACGTGGACGCAGCTCTCGGCCGCAGCAGGCAGAGTCCGCTGCCAGGACTGCGCAGGCGCTGGCCCAGTCACGAGTCCCTTGAGTTCTCCACCTCTGCTGCCGGCCAGGCAGGGTCTCCCACCTCAAGGACTGGGTTGGAGTCAGTGCCGAGCTGCTGGCTGGGGCTCAGCGCAGGCTGCAGCGCGTGGGCAGCCCGTGGCTGCCGTGGGCACCTGGTCTCACACTTAGGGCCCCTCCCTCCCTCCTGTGGGACCAGATCCCTCAGCCCGAGGCCAGCCTGTGACGCCCTGGGGTGTGTCCACGGCGCTTCTTGGCCATGCAGCCACCGCGTTCGTAACGAGGATGAGCAGATGCTGCTAGGAGGACACGGAGGCCCCCCCGAGCCCGGCAGCTCCCGTCCGACTGCTCGCCCCACCTGCGGGGATGAGCGGCACCTGCGGCCGCGGCCAGGGCTGGAGGCTGGGATGTGTTTTCCACCCAGGGTGGGGCTGAGGCCACGGAGCCGCAGGTCCCTGCGGCTGCCCTCTGCTCGGTGGCGTCCAGCGGCTCTGGGAGTGCACGTGAGTGCGCAGAAGTGGGGTGGTCTGCAAGGAGGCTTTGCCCAGCTGCGGGCCTGGCTGGGAGGTCGCCCTGACCACATCTGTGGGGGTGGGTGCTGGTGCAGACCATGGCTGACGGAGAACGGGCTGTCGTGGGGCTTGACTGCTGTGTTCAGCACTTGCAGGGTTGGTGGGGGTCACTGGTGACTTCCAGTAAGAACGGGAGGCCGGGGGGAGGCCACGTCTGCCTGGGTTGGTGTGGGCTGGGGCCGAGGGCTTAGCTGGCCGCACCGTCAGCGGATGTGTCCCACAGAGGAGGGGCAGAGCCAGCCGCCAGCCTTCCCCAGCTCTCGCTGGTTCCGGGGTGTGAGAGTTGGCCCACCGGTTCCCAGGGCAGAGCACGGTCCTCCTCAGCGTGCCTGGGGAAGGGGCTCCTGCCGGGCCTCGCCTTCCCTGCCTCGTGCGCTTGGCATGAACCCCCTTCTCCGTGACGTCCCGGGCCCTGGAGAAAGTGGCGTGGGACAGTGTTGTCACCTGGAAACACACTTGAAACAGACCCCCCCCCTCCCGCGCCTCCCTTCCTCCCCCCCAGGAAGGAGGCCTCCACGTGACAGGGCTGGGAGCCGGCAGGAAGCCTGAGTCACCGGGGCTCCCGCGGCCTCCCCGAGCTCCCGATCCACGCTGGCTGCTGGCGGGCGAGGGCTGGGAGCGCTGGCTGCAGATGCAGAAGGGGCGTGGAGGACGGGCGCAGCTCCACGGCGTCTCGTGCTGACCCTGCAGGAGAAAGCCCTGGCCGAGCCGACCCGAGTGGAGGCCTCTGCCCCGAGGTCCTGCGGTCGGGTGGCTCCTCCGCGCCCCGATGGCCGTAGGTGCCCGCCGAGGCCTCCCTTTTGGTCTGCTTGCTCCCCGACCCTCCCACCCCCTGTGAACGTTTGGAATCCAGTGGAGCAAACCAAACGGGCTCGGAGCGGAGCTCTGGCTCAAAACGGGGCAGGAGGCACTGCCACGTGGTGCCCACGCAGGCACACTCGGTGACGTTACCAGCCAGCAGGGAGCCTGCCCGTGACGGGAGCCGAGCGTGGGCCGCGCGTCTGGCTGTACCATCAGGATCCTGGCTCGTGGGTTGGAGCCTGGCCCTGGGCCTGCAGGAGGTGAGTAGGGGAATTCCACAGATGTTTAAACGCATCTGTAATTTCTGCCACGACCTAAGGGCGCTAAATCATGTCGCTGTTGTTCTCTACCTTTGAGTCCTGCTCCCTAATCCTTGATTGGCAGGGCCGTCACACGGCAGAGCTGGGACGTAACTGCCCAACCTGCTGAGGGCAGCCTTCTCAAGCTCTGCTCCATGTGTGTGCCTGTGCGTGTGGGCGTGGGCATGTGTGTGCACATATGTGTGTGCGTGTGCGCACGCGTGTGGGCGGGGGCGTGCACACGGGTGTGCATGTGTGTGCATTGGTGTGTGTGCGCGCGCGTGTGTGCGTGGGTGTGTGTGTGTGTGTGTGGGCATGTGTGTGCGCACGTGTGTGTGTGTGTGTGTGTGCGCGCCTGCTTGAACCTGCTGCAGTTAGTCTTGATATTAAGTGGCCCCTTTGTTGTCCGTGGTCTTTATTGTGAATGTCTTTGACCATGTGAGTTTGGTGCTGACGGTGGACAGTGGAGCAGGGGCCACGCGTTCCCTCCTGGCTTCACAGTTGTCCCCGGCCTGCTGCTCTCTCAGAGCACGTGTGGCGTGTCCTGCTGCGGGCACCTGTCGCCCGACTTCTGGGGGTCGGTGGGGGTCCCGTTGTTGGATCTGCTACCGTGTGCTCTCGCGCAGCTGTCCGTGGGCGTCTGGGGCTCGTGCCAGCTGCTGAGTCCCTCTGGCTGCACGCGGGGTCCTGGCCACCCGACAGGCGACCAGCGACAGCCCACATGGTTCTGGTTGTGGCTTCCTGCCCCCTCCTCTGCGTGCTTCCCGGGGGCCCTGAGAGTGCCCCCCCGCCCCGGCTCCCCTGCTGCTCCCCCCTCGGCCCTGTCTCAGAGCAGCGGAGTCTGGGGCGCAGTCTCTCCACCTTCGTTCTGTGGCTCACGGGTTCTGTGTCCTCTCCAGGAAATATCTGTCCGTTCCAAGGTCAGGCATGAGTTTTCCTACGCCCTCTTCCAGACGTTTTATAGATTAAGCTCCTATATTTAGCTCTGGGATGCATTGCAAGGTGATTTTTCCATGCTGTGAAGCGAGGCGGGGCTCAAGCCGTCTCCGCATGGACGGCGAGCGAGCCGGCGCTGGTCTTGCTCCCCACGGGGTCACGTGCGCCTGTCTGTGTGCAGCTCTGCGCCTGCACTGCCTGCTCTCCCGCCCCTACCCCTGTGTGTACATGTGTGATGGCGGAAGCACGCTGTGTGGATCAACGTCTTCAGGTTCTGTCTTCGAGACCTGGTCCTCCCTCCCAGTGACTTAGGCCGTTGCAGGATCAGGATCGGCCATCAGCTTCCTGGACTGGGAGCGGGCCGGCCTGCTGCCCTTTGGGGCGTGTTGCCGTCCGTGCCCTGTGGGCTGCCCGGTCCCCTCTGTGCCAGGCTGCTTTCCCTCAGCTGTGGCTCGTGGGGCCCATCGCTGTGTCTGTCTGTTAGGCTGGCCCCATGTGTTGGTGACGCAGGGTGACTTCTGGCTGTGCGTGCAGAGGGGAGCACAGGTGTTCTCTGCACAGCCAGCTGCACCCTGGGCCCTGCCGCGTCCTAGCTCCGGTCGTGTGTTTCAAAGCCTGGGAGTCACCTTGCAAAACAGCCTCCCTTTCTCCTCTCAGTCCATGCGCCTTCTGTTGCTTCCGCTCTGTCGGTGCAGCCCGGAACCTCCGGCCAGGGTTCAGTGGAGCTGGGGGAACAGACGTCCTGATCTTGGGGGAGCTTAACCCCCACCCCCAGGATGAGGTCCGCACGGATATTCTGCTCCGTGCCCATGTTGCTTGCGTGTTCCTATTAGGTGCCGCATTTTGTCGAAAGGCGATGCTGTTGAATCTATATCGTGAATTATGCTGCTTTTCAAATGTTAAGCCAACCTTGCCTTCCCGGATTAGACCCGCTGGGTAATGATGTGCTGTTGTTTCTTATCCCTGCCACATTTTGATAAGGAATCTTGTCCTTGGCTTCGTGGTCAGTCTGGGCCCTGCAGCATGGACAGCAGGGCAGCCCTCCTCCACTTTCTGAGTGTGTTTGTGTGAGGTTGAAGTTCTTTGCTTCCCCAAATGTCTGATGCACTTGGCAGGAAGCCGGCTGTCCAGGACCTGTGAGGGCTCTCAGCCCCCGCCTCGCTCCTGTTTCATTTCCATGGCTCTGTCTTGCGTGGTCACTGACGGTGATTTCTTTTTGACTTCTCAGCACGCATAGTTAAGCCAATCGGCTTAAAGAACAGTACCATGGAGGGCCACATGGGGGCGCTCGGCGAGGGACGGCTGCTCAGGGAGACCAGGAGGACCGGAGCGGTGGGAGGGGCCTGGGGAGAGCCTGGGTCAGTGGCTGGTGCCGGGCCAGCCCTCTCCTGGTGTGGATTTTTTTTTTAGTTTTTAAATTTTTAATTATTTTTAAAGATTTAAAGATTTATTTTTAAAAGATTTTTAAAGATTTAGAATTACAGTGTGGCAAAGGCAGAGAGAGCGTGAGAGAGAGAGAGAGAGAGAGAGAGGTCTTCCATCTGCTGGTTCACTCAAGTGGCTGCAAAAGCTGGAGCTGCACAATCCGAAGCCAGGAGCCAGGAGCTTCTTCCAGGTCTCCACGCAGGTGCAGGGGCCCAAGGACCTGGGCCATCTTCTACTGCTTTCCCAGGCCACAGCAGAGAGCTGCATCGGAAGTGGAGCAGCC
>CM027395.1:52354725-52386238 GCA_015711505.1 Sylvilagus bachmani
CAGACGTGGCCCCCGTGAGACACCCCTGTGGCAGATGGGCTGTGGCAGACGTGGTCCCCGTGAGACAGCCCCATGTAGACGTGGCTCTGGCTGACGTGGTCCCTGTGAGACAGCCCTGTGTAGACGTGGCTCTGGCTGACGTGGTGCTCTGTGGCAGACATGACTGACTGTCCTATCTGTGAAGTGCACAGTGGCCACGGGCCTGCTGCCATTTCTGTGGTGTCAGTTACCTTTCTGTTCCTGAGGCCAAGAGCCTCCTCATCCTGGGACCCCGTCCTTCCCACCTCCTCCCTCCCATCGCGCACGCAGGTGCAGAGAAACAGCACACTGAGATACAGAGTGTCTAGCCGGGGGGGGGCAGACCGGAGGTGGTGACGTCCCCAGGAGTGGGCAGCCATTCAGTGGTGTCCGTTTGAGCTGTGCCGCCGTCCACAGGGAGCTTTGCGAGCCGGTGTTGGGGATCGTGAGTTGTGTGTGGCCAAGGCACGAGGCGGCTGAGCTGACCAAGTGCTAGGACAGAGAAGAGGTCCTTGCCCTCGCCCCGAGGGGCTGCAGTGTTCATGGACTGTCACTTGCAGGGGACCGTGAGGCACACTGTGGCTCCCACGTGAGGCCGCCCCTGCAGCAGGTGCACACCAGATGGATTATGGTATTCGAGTGCCTGGGCAGGTGTCTGGGAGATAGGACACGCTAGAACACGCCCTTTATGCAGAGGACCACGGCGGTTTGGCCTACCTGGGGTCACGTGTCCCGGTGCATCCAGAAGGCCGCTGTTGTGTGCGATTGGCGCCGTCTGCCTAAGGGGTTCTCAGCCTCGCTGCAAGGGGGGAGACAGCACCTGAGGACGGCGCTACCGCCCGGGCACTGACGTGTGGTGAGCGCGGGAACAGACGTGTTCGAGAGGAAAACGCTTTCTTGGCTGAGCCTCCAGTGCCCGTTCGGGAAATGAGTTCCGAGCTCAGATCTGTGAAGTGCCCAGCAGCAGACGTGTGACGGTGGAGTCACGAGCAGGCTGTGTGCTGGAACATTCTCTCTGCAGTGATGTTTGTAGTGAGCTGTCACCTGGGCAGTGGGTGGCAGATGGGGGAGGGTGCAGTGCGGGCATGGTGCGGGGGAGGGGAGTGGTGCGGCAGGGAGGCAGGGCCGAGGTGGTCAGCTGCCGTGGGCTGAAAGGTCAGCCTACTTTGCTGTGGGCTTTCCTGGGAACTTGCTGAAGATCTCATGTGAGATTTATGTATTTATTTGAAAGGCAGAGTGACAGAGAGGGAGAGGGAGAGAGAGAGAGAGATCAATCTTCCACCCGCTGGTTTATTCCCCAAATGGCTGCAACAGCTGGGGCTGGGCCAGGTTGAAGCCAGGAGCCAGGAGCTCCCACGTTGCAGGGGCTCAAGCAGTTGAGCCGTCATCCAGTGCTTCTCAGGTGTACTAGCAGGGAGCTGGATTTGAAGTAGAGCAGCCAGACCTTGAACTGGCGCCTACGTGGGGCCTGGTGTCGCAGTGACGTAATCTCCCGCATCACCGGCCCCCTGCATGTTGAGTTCTGTCTGTACATTTTTGTTTTAAATTTGTTGTCTGCAATGGAATGCAAGTTCTGTGGCCCCTGATGAGAGTGCAGATGTGCTGGGTCAGCAGGGGAGGGCAAGGAGGTGGGGGTGGGGAGGTGAGTCTACAACCTGCAGGTGCTGCCGTGGTCAGGTCAAGACCCAGTTGTTTGAGGAGACAGCTATTGGGTAGGGAGACTGGACACCTAGGTCCTCCTGAGCTCCATCCCAGACCCCCCAGTGCCCGGAATCTGGAGTTGGTGCCCGTGTCTCTAGGAGTGGAGTGAGAGCAGCGCGTGCACACACACACTCACTTAGCCTCCAGCTCTCTGGGTGGTCTGGGACAGGGCTCATGTCCCCAGGGGGCTTTCGTGCACTGCCAGCTGCAGATGCGTCTGTGGGTCAAGTCATGTTCAGCTTCGGTAGCTGCACGCCAGTTGCCAGTGGTGGATCATGGTGCCGCTGCCATATTTGCGAGTGCCCACCCAGTGCTCCGCTGTGCTGTTGCGAGGCCATGGGAAGATAAGGGCCATGCAGGATGGACACCAGCTGCCTCTTCTCTGGTGCGCATACGTCACGGCCAGTCTTTGTTTTTGTTTTGCCTTGGGAGGTGTGTTTGCTGCGTAACAGATGTGCCGGGTGCCGCATCGGAGATGTTGTGGGTTAATTTTCCAGTGTGAGATTCCTGCATTCTCTCCTGCAATGACCCTCTGTGGCCCTAAGAAACCCTATGTTACAGCAAGAAGGCAAGAAGTCCTTGTCCTGTTGCCTCAGAGAATGAAGTACGAGGTCCAGGCACTGGGCTGTGCAGCAAGGCGTGCATCCCTGTTTACCTGGAGTCCCCTCCTCGGGCATAAGTTAGGTGCTGTTGCCGTGTTTCTGAAGAGTGAGGATGCGATGTCTTAGCCCAGGGAGGGAGGGGTGACTCTCGGGACCAGCGTGAGTCTGCAAGTGCTCGCTCAGGGTAAGCTCAGAGGCGGCCACGCCTGCAGCGCCTCGCCCCACACACGGCCTCCTCCTGCCCTGCGCTGCACTGGAAGCAAATCCCAAGTGATCCTCAGAGGTAACACCTGCACGTCCGGCAGTGCCAGCTTGGCCACGGCTTCTGCAGGCTCCTGCTGGGCTGCTGGCCCAGGGCAAGCCATCCTCGTGCGTGCCCTCTCTTGGTGTGCCAGCAGGTGGTGCAAGCCCAGCCATGAGTGTGTGTGTTGAGTGTGAGTGTTGTGAGTGTGTATGAGTGTGTGAGTGTTGAAGGTGTGAGTATTGAGTGTTGAGAGTGTGTGGGTGCTGAGTGTGTTGGGTGTGTGTCATCATTGTGTGAGTATTGAATGTATTGGGTATGTGCATCGAGAGTGTGAGTCTCAGAGGCCAGTGAACAGGGGTGGCAGCTGCATCCATCATGGGTTCATGTGCCCTGCACCTGGGCTGGGCCAGGCTGCTCATCGGTTGGTCTTGGCACATGATGGGCACACTCAAACCTGTGCCTCCAGCTGGCCATGCTGATGACCCAGCTGAGGCTCCTCACACATCAGATGCCCCCCTTCACCACACCTGACCCACAGTCATGGTGACCCAAGTTGTAGGGCAGGCATGAAAATGTGGCTGTGAGTGCGTGTGTGAGTATATGGATGCATGGGTGTGTGTATGTGAGTGTGCATGTGTGTGAGATAAGCATGTGTATGTGTGAGTGTCCATGTGTGTATGTGTGGAGTGGGTGTGTGCATGTGTGGGTATATATTCATGCATGGGTGTGTGAGTGCATGTGTGTATATGTGTGGGGTGAGTGTGTGCATGTGTGAGCGTATATGCATACATGGATGTGTGAGAGTGCATGTGTGGGTGTATATGTGTGTATATGTGGAGTGTGTACATGTGAGTATATGCATACATGGATGTGTGAGAGTGCATGTGTGGGTGTATATGTGTGTATATGTGGAGTGTGTACATGTGAGTATATGCATACATGGATGTGTGAGTGTGCATGTGTGGGTGTATATGTGTGTATATGTGGAGTGAGTGTGTACATGTGAGTATATGCATACATGGATGTGTGTGTGCATGTGTGGGTGTATGTGGAGTGAGTGTGTACATGTGAGTATATGCATGCATGGGTGTGTGAGTGTGCATGTGTGGGTGTATATGTGTGGGGTAAATGTGTATAAGTGAGTATATGCATGCGTGGGTGTGTGTGTGTATGTGTATATGTGTGGGGTAAGTGTGTATGTGTGAGTATATGCATGTGTGTGTGTGTATGTGTATATGTGTGGGGTAAGTGTGTATGTGTGAGTATATGCATGCGTGGGTGTGTGTGTGTGCATGTATATGTGTATATGTGTGGGGTATGCATATGTATATGGGTGAGTGTATGCATGCGTGGGTGTGAGTGTGCATGTGTGTATGTGTGGGGTGAGTGCACACATACATGTGTGTGTGTGTGTGAGTGTTCTGTGTATATATGTTGAGTGTACATTGACCTTGTATGAATGTGAGTGTTGAGTGTGTTGGATATATGTGAGTGGTGCATGTGTGTTGGGTATGTGAGTGTGTGGTTGTGTTGTGAGTACTGTGTTTCCTGTTGTGTGGGTGTTGAGTGTGTCATGTATTTTGTATGTGAGTGAGTGTTATCTGTGAGTATGTGTGTTGTGTGAGTGTGTGAGCAGTATCAGTGTGTGGGTGTGGCAGCAGCAGGCTGGCAGTCTCCCTCCCTGTGACTAGGGTCCTCCTGGGTGCTAGGTAAGTTCCAGTGGGGTTTGGGCCCCTGTCACTCACCGCCCTCTCTGCAGGGCTTGCTGAGCCTGCAGGGAGCAGGTGTGTGGGGAGGGCCCAGCTCTTCCCTGCTGCCCACGCTGGGCTTGCCCTGGGGGCGGAGGTGACTCCTTACCCCCTCCCCAGCCTAGCTGCAGGAGAGGGGTGGTCCCCACCCATGGCAGACTCTTGCACAGGAGGCAGGAGCCTGGGGGATGCCCTGGTGTGAGGAACAGCGGACAGACAGGGCTGTAGGTGGATGGGTGGGTGGGCTAAGGCTCACAGGGCCAGAGGGCCAGCCTGGAGTGGGGCTGAACTGTGTTCCCACGGATGCCCCCTGCTCTGAGAAGCTGAGTCTTGGCCCCCAGGGGTATCGCCACCTCCACAGTGGGGCGAGTAAATGTGGGACCTCATCCGGCAGACAGGACTGTGCCAAGGGACGAGGGCCCTGAGTCGGGCAGTGCCTGGGCTGTCTGTGACCACTGGGGCTGCAGAGGAGGAGGCAGGAGTGTAAGGGGGTGGTGATACCTATGCTGGCCACGCCCAGAAGCTCCTCACCACCCAGGCACAGCGGGGATCCCTCTGCAGCCTCTGGGAAGGAGAAGCCTGCACACCTGTCCTGAGCCCTGTGGGCCCCAGTCAGGACCAGCAGAGCCTGTGTGTGCTGTGGCAGCCCCTGTGACGTCGCCGCAGCGTAGCCCTGTACTGGGGACCTTGCTGGGCTCTGAGCACTGCCCCGGGGGCCTGGGACCCTCGTGACTTCAGGCCATGGGTTCCAAGTCCCTAGCTGGGTAGCAGGAAACCCTGGCCAGGGCTGAGAGGTGGGCCAGGGGCTTTGGGTCAGGGGAAGTGGAGAGGTCACAGGGGCCCCTCATGGCCTGAGCCCAGCCTGCTATGAGCAGGTGAGATGCACCCCCAGCGCCCCTCTTGTCCCAGCCTCTCCCTTGCAGGAGGGAGGAGGGCTCAGGTCAGACACCCAGGGCTGCATGGACCCCTGCCTTCCCTACACTCGGTGGCTGCCAGGAGCTGCCGTCTCTGCCCATGGACCGATCTGTGTTTATAGCACCCGTAAGGCCCTGGAAGTGGGTGCAGACTTTCTCTGCCTGCTGTGGGGTCCTGTGGGGGCCTCCTGGGCCCCTGGTTTCCAGCTGCTGCCCCCTGCCACTCGTAAGGACCCCGTGACTTAGGAAGGAGGCTGTGAGTGGTGGGAGACATGGGCTGCAGAGCAATGGAGGTGGCCCCGTTGAGTCCTGCACGTGTCTGGCTCATGGCTCCTTGGAGACCTTTTTCCACGTTCCCAGCTCCAGAGCGTGGCTGTGCCTGATACAGGCGAGCCCTTCTCCACATGTCCAGGTTTGGGTGGGGCCCTGCCCGTGGACTCAGGTGGCCTTCAGTGTGGCTGTGAGCCTGCTGTGGGCACCTGGCCTGGCCTGTGGTCACCTGGATATTCGGCTGGTAGGGGGCTCAGGGCTTAGCTGGATGTCTCCTGTCGGCATGGGGCAGGGGGCCCTGTGTGTCCTGCGGGCTCCTGATCCCTGCCAGTCCCCAGGGCTGTCAGTACCTGGTGCTGCAGGTACTCCAAGTGGCCCTGGCAGTGGCTATGTGCGACAGGGCTGCTTGCTGCCAGGCTGTGGCTTCTGTCACTGCAGCACGGGGTCACGCCCTCCCTAGATTCCTTCTCGCTTGCTCATTTTTAAAACTCCAACCCTGGTGGTTTCCCCCATGGGGTCAGGCGGGGCCAGACGTGATTCTTTGGTCGTTTTTCAGAGATGGAAACTGAGCTCATAGAAGGAGAAGTCTTTGCTCCAAGGTCACCCCAGGCCTCCCGACACCCACATCTGGACCTCGCTACCCCTTGTCGCCAAAGGAGCAGCATTCTGGAACGTTGTCTGGGAAGGGCGGCAGCCAGGCCTGTCTTTTCTGCTGTTCCTGGAAGGGTGTGTGGAGGCCACACAATGGACCCTGTCCACCGCCCTGGCCTCACTCGGCAGATAACCGCTCTGGCATCAGCAGCAGTGTGGGGAGACGGCTCATTTTCACGGAATAGACCGAAGCCATCCAAGTGCCCCTTATCTGCAGGCTTCGGCGCCTGTCTCGTGGCAGATGCCGCTTGTCAAATCCCGTCTCCCGACGGTCTCCCTGTGGCAGCCACTGCCGAGACTTGGCTGCCCTCCCTCACCGTGCTGTCCATCCCCACCTTTTTGAGGCTGTGGCACAGGAGGGTGTGTCTCGTGCTCCATCCCAAAGCAGCGAGAGGCCCCCACTGTCAGGTGTTCTCACCCTGACTGTGCTGGATGCTGGACCCCAGACCCCAGCCTCTAGCCCGGCCTTCACCCTGACGTGCTGTGCAGGCCCCCTCTCTCACTCCTGAGTTCCTCCTCGGAAAATGGGACAGGGAACTGCCCATGAACCCCCGTGTGCCCCTCGCAGCCCCACCTGCCAGCTCTTTGCTCCAGGTGCATAGGGCTTGGCTGCCTTCGGCCTCACTCTGTCCCTGTTACCTTTTGCACACCTGGGACTGTGGGGCAGGGCACAGCCCTCAGCACATCACTGGGTCTCAAACCATTCAGAGATTTATGACAGTGATTACAGAACGTTCCGGTGACCATCCTGGGACCCTCGTCCGAGGACCTGCTTTGCTCTGTCCCCTTCTGTGTATATCTCGGGGCACACCTGGGGCCAGGGCTGGTGGTGGCGGTGGCGCCCCGGCCCTCATGTCCCCCAGGGTACCCCGCTAGTTACTTGTCCTCTGCGTGTTGGGGACAGGAGATCCGACACCAGGGGCTGGAATGTGGGTTCTGAGTCTGGACAGTCCAGCAAAGGGAGATACGGGGACACAGAGAGGGCCCTGCTGGGGCTTGGCCAGCAAGAGCTTGAGGCTGGTGCTGCCCACTCCTTTCCGGGGCTTGCAGCTCGGGAGGACCCCGCTCTGGAGCCTGAACCCACATCTCCCTCACCAGGGGGAGCCTGTGACTGGGCCGCCGAAGAAGGCTGGCACGCTGTCCAGCACCAGCTCGGTGCCCTGGAAGTGAATGTGGGTTCACGGCTCTCCCCTGGGACCCCAGCGCCGTGTGTGTGCTTGCTGGGGGTGCTTCTGGGTGAGCACCGTTTGGAGAGGTTCTCACGGGGCATTACAAAATGGTGAGTGTCCGCTGAGGTCGTGACTGACACGAGTGGGTTTTGGTTGGAGGCTGCTCTCAGGGCTGGCCCCCAGCATCTGGGGCATGCATGAAGTGCCCGGGATGTCCTCTGGTCTGAGTGGGCACGAGCATCACCAGGTGCTGGGGGAGTGCGGATTGTGCCGGCCCCGGCCCCCACCTGCAGCTGAGGAAAAGTGCCTGCAATGGCGCCCAGGATTCTGCCCTGTGGCCAGTCCCAGACATCCATGCTGCAGGTGGTCTTCAGACCACACAGTGAGACCCCTGCCTAGGGTGAGCAGGACGTAGTCCATGCTAGGGCATCCTGTTTGGGGGCTTCTGGGCCCAACTTTGACAGGGTTTTCTCAAGAGGGTCTGGATGCATGGGGGCTTAGGGGTCAGGCTTCTGTGTGCGAACTCAGTTGCTTGCCTTGTGGATGTGAGAGCTCAGGGTGCATCCCCACCCCAGGGACGTCCTCACCACCGTGCAGGGTGCAGGTCAGCCGCTCTGAGCAGTCACACTGCTGTACGTGTGTTTCCAGAACCTTCTCACCCCCATCCCACACTCGCTCCCTCTTACCCCCAGGCCCTAGCTCCTTCTTGCTGTCTGCCTGACACAGGGTGGGGGTGTGGGGTCATCAGCCTGCGCCTGTGTGTCTGGCTCATGTCGTCCCCGGGGTTGGTCCATGTTGGAGCCCTTGTTGGGGTTCCTGCCTGCAGCATGGACAGAGTGCCCCGCTCTTTGATTTGTCTGCTGGTGGACCCTGCATCACTTTTGCCTTTGTGGCACTGAGGCTGTGAACATTGGCTGTCAGTGTCCTGAGTCTGCTTTCGGTTTTAGGGGTGAATACATGGAAGGGAGCCCCTGGGTAATGGTGCAGCCCCGCGTGTTCCTTCTGGAAGGACCGGGGCTCTTGGCCCTGGGGAGCACTGATGCTGTGAACATGGTATGCAAATGTCTGAAGTGTGAGTCCACGCCATGGGGAGACTGAGGGCAGAGGGCAGCCCTGGAGGGGGCTGCAGCTGCGGAGTTTGAAGGTGGAGGACAGACTCGCGTGGCCTTGAGCCAGTGTCCTCTGCACTGAAGCCGTGGAAGTCCAGGCTGCACGCTGCACAGGGAAAATCCATATCCCTGTCACACAGATGCCGAGACACCACCCAGGCCGCCTCTGCCTGTCACACAGAGTGGCCATCACTCCCACCAGGCCTGGACCGAGTCCCCGAGTGCAGGGAGTTCAGTCTATGCTGTCCAGTTACTCAGCAGTGTCTCCAAACAAGGAAGCTTGAGAGCCTGCGTGTCCCCTGTGGTGCCGGGAAACCCCCAACTCCTGGCTGATCTCTGTGGCACCTGAAGACAGGAGCCTTGACCCTGTCCATGGTCCTCCATGGTCAGCAGCTGCTGAGATGTTCACAGCCACGCGGCTCTGATGAAACTCCGCTCACACAGTGGCCATGTTGAGATGCACCTGTCAAAGCCATGGGCCCCAGCGCCACTGCAAACTGGTAGGTGCTGGCTTTTTTTTTTTTTTTTTTTAAGGCAGAGTTAGAGAGTTAGAGATCTTCGATCTACTCACTGGTTCACTTCCCAGACGCAATGGCCAGGGCTGGGCCAGGCTGAAGCTAGGGGCCTAGAACGCCATCCAGGTCTCCTGTGTGAGTGCAGGGGACCAAGCACTTGAGCCATCTGCTGCTGCTTTCCCAGATGCACTAACAGGGAGCTGGATTGGAAGCAGAGCGGCTGGGACTTGAGCTGGTACTCACATGGGATGCCAGTATTGCAGGAGACAGCCTAACCCGCTGTGTCACCACTCTGGCCCTGGCACTGATGTTTGATAGGGTGACATTCTTCAAGCAAACCAGCCCCCTCTGTACTCCCAGGGAGTGGAAAGCAGGTCCCTGGAACCTGACGTGCTGGGTGAGAGGAACCTGTCTGAACTGCAAACCACTGTTCCCAGGAAGCCAGGCTGGAGCTCGGGGGGCGCCACCACTGACTTACATGTCACCTTAGCACCCGTGTCCACGTGCTGGTGACAGTGAAGCCTGGAAGTTGCTGCAGGAGACAGCATGGGCTCCTGGACAGTGGGACAAGTGGGAGATGCGACTCGATCAGCGAGTCCTGGTGCAGGGGATGTGTCCATGGAGGGGCTGACTCCCTGCGCCAGCACGGGGCCTTCCTCTGGAGAGGGGCAGGCATCTTAGACTTCAGTGGAAAAACAGTTCTGAGAACTCAGAAAAGCCGGGATTTCATTCTAAAATGTGTTGAAAAAAAACCACCGTTTGGCTCTGAGTCCATTCCAGCCCTGCCTTGTGCTGGCGCTCGTGTGCAGCCCTGAGCTGGGCTCCGGCACTGGAAAAATCTCCCACAGGCGTGAGTAGCTGACCGCAGGTTCCCGCTGGTCCTTTCCGTGCAGCATGGGCGCAGCAATGGGCAGGGCAGGGCAGATGTGGGGTTGGCCGCCCTCCCGACCAGGACCCACGCCAGAGCTCTGCCTGCCTGCTGGATACCTGTGCGGGCAGTGCCCCTGCTGCTCTGCTCCTGGCCATCGGCGCCGGCCCAGGTGGGGTGGAGGCTCACGGCCAGCTCTACAAGGCTCATCCCTGAACTTGTGCTCACTGGGAAAATGTTAACCTCCACCAGGGTCTGGTCTTCTCTCTCCCCCTTCCTCTCTTCCTCCCTTCCTTTTTCTCTTTTCTTTTTTTAGTTGATAAATCTCTTCTTTCCCCTGAAAAGAGCTCGCTTTCCAAAGAAAAAGTCACTTCTGGCAACTCCCAGATCCTGACGACCCACACACAGAGCTGGCAGCAGGCCGGCCCCGTGGCGATCACGATACACACCAGACTTAAACCATTTTTGTTTCCAGCAATGGTCTTGGAGCTGGGGCAAGTTCCTGTCAAGGGGATCCACTCCAAACGCCGTTCCCAGCTCGCCCTCGCGGCTGGGGCAGGCTTCAAGAAGGGGCGGGGAGAAGAGGCGTGCAGGGTGCCTGGCACGGGCTGGACAGGGTGTCACAGTCCAGCTCCTTCTGCCCCCCGGGGTGAAGGAGCCAAGTGCCTGAGCACACACGGGCTCCTGCCAGGGTGGCCTCTCCCCTCCATGGGGGCAGTGGAGGTGCCAGATCTGCACTCTGCACTCTCTGAGCCCCTGATGTGCAAAGTCCCAGGCTGACCTGGTTGATCCCCCTATTTCTGCAAGTGCCGGCACCTCTGAGTCCTGTGGCTGCCTGGGGTTTGGGAGAACAAGGTGGGGGTGTGGTATTGGTGGCCTTGAGTGACAAGAGAGTGAGGTTGTCCCCGTGCCCTCTTTCTGAGTGGTAGGGATAGTTCTCCCCCATCACAGGGTGAGGTTGACCTTGGTGACCCCAAGAGGGATGAAGGTCATGGCTGCCCCTGGCAAGGTCGCCAAATGGAAGAGTTCCCTGGGCCACAGGGGCCTGGCAGGAACCTGCTCGTCCCAGATCCAGGGGCTAGAAGTCCACAGTCGCAGGGCAGGGCTGCTTCTGAGCCGTGTCCCAGCAGCTTGTACACAGCATCTGCTCCCCGCGTCCTCACTCGGTCGCCCCACGCACCTGTACAACAATGGCCTGCCGTCTCTTCCTCTGTCTGGCTGGGACTCTGGTCCAGTCCCACCGGGCCAGGGCCCCAGCTCATGACCTAGTCTTTACTGCAGTCACGAGGGCACTGGGCCCCCATGTGTGGATTCAGAGGATACCAGGTGTCTCCCATCTGAGCGCACCCTTCGGCGTCTCCCTACACAGGGCTCCATGCTTCTCTTGGTTTTTATTGTTGTTTTAAGATTTATTTATTTGCTTGAAAGAGTTACATAGAGAGAGGGAGAGACAGAGAGATTTCCGTCTGTTGGCTTACTCCCCAGGTGGCTGCAATGGTCAGTGCTAGGCCAGGTGGAAGCCAGGAGCTTCATCCTGGTCTCCTATGTGGGCACAGGGGCCCAAGCGCTCAGGCCATCTTTTGCTGCTTTCCCAGGCTGTTTGCAGGGAACTGGATGGGAAGTGGATTAGCCAGGACATGAACCAGTGCCTATGTGGGATGTGGGCATCATAGGCATGGCTTTACCCACCACATCCCAACCCTGGCCCATCCACTTTTTTCTTCATCCCTGCATAAGAGGTCACAATATCACCTCGGGCCCTACCTCAGTGAGGTATCCTGGGCAAACCAGAACAAGAGTGATGTTGCCATCGGCCGAGACAGTATGGTGATGCCCAGAACATCCTGACACACTAGGGCCCCTGTAGGAGACAAAACCCTGGCTGGCAGGGGTGACTATGGACTGTAGACGGAGACCCCAGGGCCCCAGAGGGCCTCAGCAGAGAGGTCTCCCTCGCTCCACCCCAGCCCTCCCATCCTGTGTGGCTTCCACACCACACGGAACTGGCACCTGCTCCTCCCTGTGTGGGCTGAACTTTTGTGCTGTGGTGGGGCTCCATGGTGAAGATGAACCCCAGGATTTAGGTGGGGGACTGCTCTCCACGATCCCCATGCTGGCTGCTTCAAGCAGCACTGCCCACCTGTGCACCCTCCCCTGGCTAGGAATGCGATCACTGCCCAGGTGCCTGTACTGT
The DNA here is from genome assembly GCA_015711505.1 of Sylvilagus bachmani. Classification (NCBI taxonomy): domain Eukaryota; kingdom Metazoa; phylum Chordata; class Mammalia; order Lagomorpha; family Leporidae; genus Sylvilagus; species Sylvilagus bachmani. The sequence goes on from CM027395.1 coordinate 52,366,729, forward strand.
CAGACGTCTGTTAAGGTGGTTGGTGTCTCGCAGCCCTTCCTGCTGTAGCTTCGCTGAGCATGGATCTGGTGCTGAGAGAAGACAGATGTGCACTGTGTCAGTGTCTGCTGTGGGCCGAGGTGTTTTCCCAGGTGCCAGTAGCCTGTACTACCTGGTGGAGCAGGCAACTCCTGATCCTCTGAGGCTGGAAGCCTGGGTGCCTCTTCCGTGCCATCGCATGTGGGCACCAGCAGGGGGCTCTGCACAGGGCACAGGTTGCCTTTGCGGACCAGGATGTGGCGTGGCTGATCACTCAGGGTCAGTGGGCAGTGGGTGCTGGGCCAGCACCGTCACTGACCACTCACTGTCATCTGTTTTTTTTTTTTTAATATTTATTTATTTGAGAGTCAGAGTTACACACAGAGAGAAAAGAGGCATAGAAAGAGAGAGAGAGGTCTTCCATCCAATGGTTCACTCCCCAATTGGCTGCAGCGGCCAGAGCTGCACCGATCTGAAGCCATGAGCCAGGGGCTTCTTCTGGGTCTCCCACATGGGTGCAGGGGCCCAAGGACTTGAGCCATCTTCTGCTGCTTTCCCAGGCCATAGCAGAGAGCTGGATCAAAAGTGGAGCAGCTGGGTCTTGAACCAGCACCCATGTGGGATGCCGGTGCTTCAGGCCAGGGCATTAACCCACTGCGCCACAGCACTGGCCCCTCACTGTCACCTTCTGAAGGCTGAGGGGTTGGGAGCCAGGTGGGCTGCAGTGTGCTGGCCCGTGACAGCTGTGCCTTCATGACCTGGAGAAAGGGCCTTGATCCTCCCCCAGGGACCCTGGGTGTAGATGCTGGGGCCTCTCCTGCAGGCTTCCTCCTGCCATTGTCTCACCCTCAGTTGAACCCTGGCACCCTGTGGGAACAGAGGTTCTGACAGATGGCTGCGCGTCCCCAGGCCCATCTTAGGGAAAAGGAACTTCCCCAGGCTCAAGCTGCTCCTGTTTGCGGCCCCAGTGCCAGGTCAGGCTGGTGTCCTGGCCCGTTGGGCCGGTTCTGTGTGACCCCGGCTTCAGCTGCACCTCATCTGTCTGTGTGGGGTGCAGAGCCAGGGCCCCGGCTCCTTCGGGGCTGGCCTGTCCTTTCCTTGAGGAGTATGGCGTCAGGGCTGCTAGCCCAGCTGCCCTCCTCCCCACCTGCGGCAGGCCTGCCACCTGCTTCAGCTCTGCCGCCTCCTGGTGCCCCTTCTAGCATTGGCATCTGGCTGCCTCCACCCTTCTCCAAGGGGCCTGGCGTGGGGAGGGTCCCCAGTCAGCCCCTGGACTTGCTGTTCCGCCTGGGTCCCGGCCCTGCCATTCTTTGCAGCCTGCTTACCTCAGCTTCAACTGTTTTTTTAAAACCATATTTTACTTTTTGCATTTTGTGCAGCTTGCTTGTGGGCGGTCAGCCCAGGTGACAGATCCAGGACCTCGACGTGACCCAGGACAGCCCCAGCTTTGGCCCAGCTGGGAGGGATGTGCAGGTAGGCAGTGTCTGTGACTGTGCTGTGACTCAGGCTTAGACACACGAGGTTCAGATTCTCCTCAGATGCAGCATCCTGCTCCACGAGGGCATCGGGTGACTGTCCAGGACCCGAAGGGGCGGGATTTCCTCCTAGGGTGCACTCAGGGCCCTGAGGCTAACTCCAGAGTCCCTGGGGCCCAGAGATGAGGAGGCTTCATCTGGCCACACGTGCCTGCAGCTGCCTGGCTCCGGGTTGGGCCAGGGACCCCGCTGCTGCCCATGTGGATGGCTGAGGCTGGTGTTCTTCGTACCTGGGGAAAGCCATGAAAATTCAGCAGTGAGACCCCAAGCAGTTGCTCTGTAGTTTTAGGCTGTACCTCTCCCTCTGCTTCTGCTGACAGCACCCCGGGGAGGAGCCGAGGGCAGACGTGCGCTGCTTGCTCGCTGCTGGGGCCTCTTGGTTCCTCTTCCAGTCCTCGCAGCTCCCCAGCCACATTCTCCCACGAGGACCCAGGCCCAGCGAGAAGCACACAGGGCTACATGGTCCCTGTTAATAACAGCTGGTTACAGCCGCCGTCACGTCAACCCTGCTTTGTGCTGAATCGGAGCTGACCTACAGCTGCTTGTTGAGCAGTGACTGAGTGGGCAGGTGGTCGAGAAGCCCAGCCGGGCTGGAAGCAGGTGTCCCCCCAGGGCAGCTGGCCCCACACACAGGCTGCACTCACTAGCGCTCCGCGGCAGCTGTGTGCAGACAGAGCGTGCTGTGGATCAGGTCTGCACGTGGGTTCTGGCCTGCATGGCTGGCAAAGGGAGTGGTGCCAGTGCTGCAGGCTGGTGGCCACCTCACCAGGGACAGAGGCTGCGGCATCTCTGCAGAGATGCAGGTGAGGGTAGTGAAGACAAGGAGGGTGCAGGGCCCACCCTGAGGCCTCTGGCCTTGGATGCTGAGTTCACATCCTGCCTCTGCCACTCAGCGGGACACACGTCTTTCTCTACCCGCTGTCTCCAGGTGGCAGCTTTGCTGGGGGCTGGTTTCATATCACACAGCTCCCCTGTCACACGTGTGCATTGTGGGGTGGGGGTAGTCTGCTCAGGTGTGGCAGGAGCCAGGTGCAGTGCAAGGGGCTGGTTGTCTTCAGAGGTGCGATGGGAGTGAGGATCTCTCCTCAGGGAAACCCTGGGTCTAGCAGGCAGCCAGGCCTCTTCTCTCAGAGCCCCCAGCCCTGGCCACCATCACTCCAGTTTCCAACTCTGTGGCTTTGCCTGCGAGGGACATTTCATGCAGGAGTCTGCCCGGCCTCCTTCACCCAGCATCGTGTTTTCGAGGTTCACCCACATTGGATGTATCAGGGCTCCACCCCTGTCATGGCTCGGTCCTGTTCCACAGTATGGATAGATTACATTCGCTCATCCGTTAATCTGTAGACGTTTAGGTTCTTTTGACTTCTTCGCTTTTATGGAAAATGCTGCTGCAAACGTTGTGCATGCCTTCATGTGTCCTCTCGGGGATACAGCCAGGCACAGAGTTGCAGGGTCACGTGGTGGCTCTTGGCTCACCCCTGGGGACGTGTGGGCTGTTGTCCACTGCGGCTTCCCCATTTCCATTCCCACCAGCAGCGGTGAGCACTCCAGTCTCTGCATATCCTTGCTCTGTCTCGTGCCCTGGGCCCGGCCTCCTGAGTGTAGCTGGGACTGTGACTGTGGTGTGTGTGTCCCAGATGGCTGACGACACGGGGTCTGTTTGCATGCATTTGTGGCCGTGTGTATGGCTTTGTGAAGAAATGTCTAGGCAGATCTTTTGCTATATTTTTGTCAGGTGGTCTATCATTCTATGACTGAGTCGCAGGCACTCTGTTCCATGTACAAATTCCTAATCAGATATGACTGGCACATGTCGTGTGTCCTGTCACGTTCCGGTGCTGTCCTTTCCACGGGCGTTTGGGACGCGCTTTTCTGCTTCTCTGTGTCCCGCGAGGGCTCCTGGGGGTTCAGCCCTTACACTGGGCCTTGGCTGCGTTGTGAGTTAATGCTGTGCCTGGTGTGCGGCAGGGCCCGGCTCCGCTCTCTGGCGTGTGGTTCTCCCAGCACTGGCTGCTGGGTGAGAGCCATGCCTTGTGCCTGTCAGTGGTCTTGGAAACTTAGTCGAAAGCCAGCCGAGCGCGTGTTCAGGAGGTCAGCACAGCCGCTTTCTCCCGTGAAGTCCGGGAAGAGTTCCCTGCCCTGCTGCTTCGCGGCCTCGAGGAGCTTCCTGCCCAGGCCTGCACAGGGGAGGGCTCCCGTTCCATGAGGCTCGGGCTGGGCATCGGCAGGGCCACGGCCCACAGCTGGGGCACAGGGGGAGCCGCTCCCTCCTCCCAGCCAGTCTCGTTGCCATGCCAACCGTGGTCTGGCCCAGGAACATCCCCTGGCTGGAAGAATGGAAATCGTGACTCCGCGTTCTCGCTGAGCTGGCTGGTGATCTCAGGTGAGGCGCCGGGATCTGGAACAAAACGTCCTTGGTAACAGGGACGCCCTGGAGCAAACAGCCCCAAACTGCGTCTGCAGAGGCCACTGCCCAGAGTTCCCACTGCTCTGTGCGCGCTGGGGCAGCCACGGCCGCAGCTCACGCTTCCCAGGGGGCTCGTCCTTCCCAACGAGCCCACTGAGGCCTGGGGTATCCGTGAGGTGGGCACCAGCCCAGCGCCATGGGCATCGCTGTGCAGCATGGGGGTGCTAAGCCAAGACACATGGCTCCGCCTCTGTGCTCCTTCCTGCTTCCCACCTGGGCTGGGGGAGCTGAGGCCTCTGAGTCCCTGCGCCTGTGCAAGGAGTTTCTTTCTTGATTTCATGCCTCCCTCTTCCTAGTCCAGGTGGCCTGCTTGTGCTGAGTTCCACTTCCCAGTCACCTGCACTCACAGTGGCTTCCCTGTCAGCCACCACTCAGAGGGCAGCGGAGCCCTGCCCCCTACCACTCAAGGCAGGCCCATGGGGTTCAGGCCTGAGGTCCCACTTCCTCTCAGAGACCACACGGTGCAGATCCTGTCCAGGGCTGGGGTGGCATTGTAGAGGCTCTGTCAGGAAGTTTGTATGGCTCCCTGTGGGGCTGATGCAGAAATGTGTGGATCCCCTCCCAGTGGCTCCAGGGACCCCCACGTTGCCTACAGTGGGGGAGGGGCTGTGCTGCCCTGGGGCCTCCAGGTTGCCTGCAGTAGGACAGCTATCTCCCCACTTGCCCTTCCTCTGAGACACCCTCACCCCAGACGGGGGTTGGGGGTGCTGTGTCGGTGCGTGCTGCCTGTCTGTCATGTGATATGACCACAGGAGGCAGGGAGTGCCTTCTTCATAGCTGCTGGCACCGGCAGGGACACAGGGACATAGCCTGGGCCCTGCGCTAGGCATCCGCGGGCCCTGTTCTCACCCGAGAGGTGGCTCCTTTTCCTGGATCAGACATGAGATTCCGAGTGGCGAGGGCCCTCTCTAAGTCCACACCTGCTACCTGGGCCCTCCCAGTGAGGCCGCTGACAGGTGCTGCCGTGTTGCCAGCATGTGAGAGCCACAGGCTGGGGTTGAGTGTGGGCCCGAGAGTGTGCATTTCCCATGAGTCTCTGGGGTGCTGCTGTCCTGGGGACCACTTAGGGGGCCCAGGCCCAGAGTCTCGGGCTGTGTCAAACCTGGACACAGCTGCCTCTCTCCAGAAGCCTGGCCTCCTCCCTGCTTCCCCAGGGACTGAGCAGCCTGGCCCAGGACACAGTAGCCAGGATGGTCCTCGAGCCCAGAAAGGGGATGGGAGAGACCAAGAACAGGGCAGCAGCTGTCTCCTCGGGGGGAGGGGGCTCTATTTCCCTCTCCCACAAGAAGCCCTTGGCCTTCAGGAGGTAGCTGCCCCTCCCCCTCAGCAGACTGCTAGGCTGGTCAGGGGTATTCAGGGCCAGGGCTTGGCCAAGGGACCTCACTCGAGCAAGTGGGCCCAGGCACAGCCACGCCAGTCTCTAGGGCTCCCTCCTGCGGAAATGAGGAGCCTCCACCCCTGCCTCCCGTGGATTGGGAGGCCCATGCATCTCAAAGGGCTGCCGTGGGGCTGAGTTGGTCTGTATGGAGTTCATGGCACCTGAGATGCTTTTTGGTCAGTGCAGTGAACTCCAGTTGTGTCTGATGGTCCCTGTTCTCCGGGAGGGAAGTGCACGCAGCCACAGCTCAGCACTGACCTGCCCATGCGAAATCTATCTTGGTCCCTGTTCCCTTCCCCTCCCCCAGTCTGCAGCAGGCGTTGGGGCTGGCATCTTGGGGGCTCATGGCCTTCCTGCAGATGGGTGCTGAGTGTGCTTCAGCCTCAGAGCGGCCGCCCCGCTCCTGGGCACCCTCCATAAGCGGGGGCCCCACTACCCGGCTGCTGGCTGCCCCACCCCCCAAGCTGGGGTAGACGCTGTGGACATGGGTGCCTCTGGCTGCGGAGGGGGAGGAGCACGTCTGGAACCCCAGCTCCTGCTCACTGATCACAGGCAAAGATCTGTGAGAACCAAAGGGTCCCCCAGGGCTGGGGCACGTCCCCCCGGCTCCTGCATCCTGCAGGATGAACCTCTGGATGATGTGGACAACCCTGTGTGTGCCCCCTGCCACCACGGCTCTCAGCTGTCTCCTCCCCCTCGTCGTGAGCACCACTCCTCCTTTGAGCCGTAGAACGTTCACAGCTTCGTTCCACGTCCTGCACTTGTGCCGGGTGCTTGGCCCAGAGCTGTGGTGAAGGCACCGTCCAGGAGGCTGCCACTCCCCCACTCTGGCCTGTTTCCCAGGAGTGCAGGCGTGGCCACTCCCCCTCTCTGGCCTCAGTTTCCCGGGGGTGCAGACATGGCCATGGTGCACAACAGAGCAGGGGATCAAGAGTGAGGAGGCCTATGTATGTCTGTGCCGTACCTGGTTTTCAGGAGAGCTGTCTGGGCTGAGTGGTTCTCAGGGTCTCAGGCTGTGACCTTGGGCTTTGTGTCCACAGCTCTCTGGAACGCTGGTACACAGGAAGCAGAGCAAGATGAGTCGGTGGACATGGACAGGTCCGTGGGTTAAGATGAATGTGCTGCCCGAACCCCTCTTGGCTTCCTAGAGCAGTGGTCAGGCCCCTTTCCTCCAGGACAGAGCAGTTTTCCATCAAACCAAGCATTTGTGCCGTGGCTCTTCCTGGGATGAGCAGTGATTCACCCTCTTCCGGGGCTGCTCCCTGCTTCCTGCTGCAGTAGTGGTTCCATCGTCACAGACCCTGGTGGGTAGTGCCCACCCTTGTGGTCATGCTGGGGGTGAGAGTTTATCCTGCAAGGCGGGTATCCCTCTGTGCCTGGGAATCCCAGGGAATGGGCATTCAGGGCTGCGGCTGGCCTGCCCTGGCCCTGCAGTGGAGATGCTGCCTCTGTCTCACCTGGCACCTGTTCAGTGGCACAGGGACTGCCGGCATGTAGGGCTCTGGTCCCAGGGCTGCTAGGCCACCAGCATATTTGCTTCTCCCTCTCTCTGGCCTAGTCTTCAGTGTGAACTCTAGCAGGGTCTCTCAGTGCCATGTGTGTGATCTCCCTGCATCCGGGGAAAGGGACCCCTGTCCATTTCTCTTTTAACCTGTCGTCATGATGCAGTGGGAGGCCCGTGTTTCCTTTTATGGTCAGGCACGAGTCCTAGATGTTTTGGTTGTCAGCTGGGCGTGGCTGTTCTTCCCCACAGGGGAATGTGCAGGGTGGGGGCGGTCTGCTCATAGACTCAGAGTCGCAGTTCCAGAACGTCCTGATCTTTAACAGTGCAGGAGGCACATGGACACCAGACTGGGGTCACAAGGCCCAAGGGGGTAACTGGTCAGTCCTTTCCCTTCTCAATTTGGGACTAGCTCAGCTTACATCTTCCTTTTGGACGCGAGGTTGCAGGTGTGCCCAGAACAAGGGTGGGGACAGCTGGGCCTCCTCCTGCAGGAGGAACCTGCATGCCTCGGTCTTCGGGGTCAGGACACATTTCTCTGCCAGTGGCCCATGGAACTCATGGAGCCACCAGGCCACCGGCAGGCAGGAAATGTGAAGGCTGTTGTTCTTGCATCCGGATCTGTGCTGACTCACCGGTCTAGGGCCCCAGCTCCACGCTGGCTTTTGTCTGTGTAGTCTACAAGTTCAGTGTTGAAGGTTCAGTGATTGACAAGCTTTGGTGGTTCAGAGCATCAGGGTGGAGACATCCACGGGGCAGAAATGGGTTGGAACTAACTACTAAGGCTCACGAGGCGCAGGGATTGCATCAGAACGCTCTCCCCACCGACAGAAGCGGGGTTGTCGGATGTGTAACTGCGCGGCAGCGATGTGTGTGGCACATGAATGTGCACCAACCGTAGCCCAGCTTGCACCCTGTCCTCCGTCTGGGCCTCTGTAAATCACAGGAGCTGACGGTGGCATCGAAGCTCGTTGTGAATGAGACCCCCGAAGGCAGATGATCTAGAAGCAACAGCCATTCAGTGTCGGCCAGAAACCCGACTGGCAGGCTTGCAGAGCAGCACGGCTTCCGCAGACGCAGGGGAGGCTGCGCAGGTCGGGGAGGGGGCTGGACTTGGTGCAGGGGAGTTGGTGTGCATGGCTGCCATGTCACTTGGGAATGTTCTGGACTTGGGGGGGAAGCTCCCAGTGTGTGTGTTTTTAATTGATATATTTCTACTCTGCACTCAAATGGAATGTTGCTGAAACAGTGCAAGACTTTAGAGCACTTAAATTTGGTGAAACATTCAGAAGAATCGTAAATAGAGACAACGTGTTGAACAAGTTATGACTTGTAAAATACTTGTTGACAAGAAGTTCTGTGGATGCAGGCAGAGGACAGCGCCTGCGCGTGTGCCCAGGCTGAAGCAGCCGTGCATTTTCACATGGAGAGAGGAGAACTGGGAGAATGCTGCCTCGTTCCAGTCTGCTCTGGGTTGGCCAGGCCCCTTGGCATTGTGGGAAGAGAGTTTTTTTGGGGGGGAGGCAGGCAGAGTGGACAGAGAGAGAGACAGAGAGACAGAGAAAGGTCTTCCTTTTCTGTTGGTTCACCCCACAATGGCCGCTGCAGCCAGCACGCTGCAGCTGGTGCACCACACTGATCCGAAGCCAGGAGCCAGGTGCTTCTCCTGGTCTCCCATGTGGGTGCAGGGCCCAAGGACCTGGGCCATCCTCCACTGCCCTCCTGGGCCACAGCAGAGAGCTGGACTGGAAGAGGGGCAACTGGGATAGAATCTGGCGCCCTGACTGGGACTAGAACCCACGGTGCCAGCGCCACAGGTGGAGGATTAGCCTAGTGAGCCATGGCGCCAGCCTGGGAAGAGAGTTTTCTCCATGAAACTTCACGCTCCAGAGAAGAGGAGCTGGAGAGGCCAGCACCTCAGAAATGTCAACCACAGAATGCTGCACTGAGGAACCCCAGGGGATATTCTGTGGAAGAAAATGACAAATAATGGGAACAAAGACATTCTTAAAAAGTTTGTGTTGACATAGATTAGAACCAGGTATGTATAGATCATGGGTGTGTAGCAAGGATGATTGTTTTAAATGTTTAGACAGTTGATTTTTTTAAAAAAAAGATTTATCTATTTGAAAGGCAGAGTTACAGAGAGGCAGAGGCAGAGAAACAGAGAGGTCTTCATCCATTGGTTCACTCCCCAAATGACCACAACGGCCAGAGCTGGGCCAGTCCTGAAGCCAGGAACCAGGAGCTTCTTCCAGGTCTCCCACGTGGTGGCAGGGGCCCATGCACTTGGGACATTTTCCACTGCTTTCTCTGGCCACTAGTCGGGAGCTGGACTGGAAATGGAGCAGCTGGGTCGTGAACCAGTGCCCATGGGGGATGCTGTGGCTGCAGGCAGTGGCTTTACTACCTCGCTGCAGCACTGGCCCCTGGCACAAGTCTTGAGGACGGTGCATGAGTGGTGGATTGGGAAGCCCTGACGTCACGTCAGGTGCCCAAGTCTCCTGAGCTCCAGAGGTCTCAGAGACGCCCCTGAGGTTTCAGCAGATTGTTCATTGGGCGAACCCTGCCAGATGCTTAAGAAACAGTCTCCTGGATAACAGAATACGAGGAAACACCTCCCACCCAAACGAGGCGAACACATTGCAAGTAGAGACCACAGCCTGGCATCCTTCATAATCACAGACCCAGAAATCCATAACTGTGCCCACACCTGTCCCAGTCGGGCAGGTCATGGCTGCAGTACTTACAGTGGACACGTGTCATGGCCATACGCTGTTCCTCCTGGGCTTCACAGACTGAGTCAGCGTTGCTGAAACTGATGGATGCTACCATGTGAACAGAAAAAATATTGATAATTGTTTCAGAATGATTATGTACATGAGCAAAACACACTTAGAAAAAGCAACATTGATTCATGATTTTAAAAGGAAACAACTGCCGGCGCCGTGGCTCACTAGGCTAATCCTCTGCCTTGCGGCACCGGCACACTGGGTTCTAGTCCCGGTCAGGGCGCCGGATTCTGTCCTGGTTGCCCCTCTTCCAGGCCAGCTCTCTGCTGTGGCCAGGGAGTGCAGTGGAGGATGGTCCAAGTGCTTGGGCCCTCACCCGCATGGGAGACCAGGAGAAGCACCTGGCTCCTGGCTTTGGATCAGCGTGGTGCACTGGCCACGGCAGCCATTGGAGGGTGAACCAACGGCAAAAGAAAGACCTTTCTCTCTGTCTCTCTTTCTCTCTCACTGTCCACTCTGCCTGTCAAAAAATAAAATAAAATAAAATAAAATAAAATAAAATAAAAGGAAACAACTGTTGTGATTGGAAACGAAAGAGAACCCAACCTTATGGTGAGCACCTGTGAGTGACAGGTGTCACACTCCACGGGGACCTGATGGTGAGCTCCCATGAAAGGCAGGTGCCCCTGAGGGGCAGGTGCCCAGGCTGGGGCCATCTGTGGTGCCAGAGGGCACTGGCTGCCCAAGTTCCAGGCTGTCTGTGTTCACTGCCACCCTCACTGGGGCACCTACTGGGTGTTCTCTCTGCAGAGGGGTACTCACAGAGCCCCCGTGGACACCCTCTGCCCTGCCCCAGGTCTATCACAGGTAGGAAAACAGGTGTGCAGCCTGAAACAAGAGCAGGTGGTGTGATCGGAGAGAGGGAACGTGGACAGGTTCCCCAACTCTGTGCCTCTGGGCTAGTGGGAGGGACCAGGTGGCTGAGCAGTGAGTGGCCAGGAGGAGAGGACAGGCCACCCTCAGCTCTGCCTATGGCCTCGGCATCCGCGTGACCAGCTGTCATCCGCCCTGGCCGGGAGCACCTGCTGCTGCTATGTCTTATCTGCTGAGGACATTTTCCTTCCTAGCCTGCCCCTCCCAATGCTGCTGCCTTCATGGTTGCTGGCAGCATCGGGATTCAGGGGCGCCTGAGGAGCCAGACCTCTAGGGGCCCTCCAGAAGGGCAGGGAGACTCACATCTGGGGCTTTCCCCATCCAATTTTTTTAAAAGATTCATTTATTTATTTGAAAGGCAGACTTACAGAGAGACAGAGTGAGAGAGAGAGAGAGAGAGAGAGAGAGGTCTTCCCTCCTCTGATTCATTCCTCAGATGGCTGCAATGACTGGAGTGCACTGATCCGAAGCCAGGAGCTTCCTCTGGGTTTCCCATGTGGGTGCAGGGCCCCATAACTTGGGCCATCTTCTCCTGCTTTCCCAGGCCATAACAGAGAGCTGGATTGGAAGTGGAGGAGCCAGAACTTGAACCGTTGCCCACATGGGATGCCGGCACAGCAGGAGGTGGTTTTACCCACTACGTCACAGCTTCGGCCCCTCCCCATCCACTTTGTTCCAGACATTGAGCCACGTTGAGCAAGCTCTCAGCCCCCAGCCATGCCTGCCTTGCCCGGCAGGGGAGGGATCAAGGAACAGAATCTGATGCTGACAGTGCTGCGATGTCGGGTGGGGGAGAGCTGGGCAGTGTACCAGAGCAGTGTACCAGAGATCGGCCTGCAGCTGCAGCTGACCCTGGCAGGCCAAGCCTGTGGTCCAGGAAGGCTGTGCCCTGTGGGTGTGTGAGGACTGGAGGCTCTGAGCTGGCACAAGTAGGGTGCTTCAGCACCCTCCTTCCTTTCCTTGCACTCAGAGTGTGGTGCCCCCATGCAGTTTGTCCAGGACACATTCCCGTGACCCCTCTGAAGACCCAGTGTGTGCTTGGATGGCAGAATGGTTCTGCACCAAAATGGACATGTCTTTTGATTGCATTTCCTGTGAGCTTTTCCAGTGCCTTGGGGACTGCCTCCCTCCTGGGTGTGATTCGCAGGTCACCCATGGTGTAGAGGGGCAGCAAGGCCCCTGTGGCTGGGGTGGCAGCCGTCAACCAGCTCAGCAAAGACCCTGCCCAGCCTGGCCGATCCCAGTGACCCCGCACCTGGCTGTGTCCCTCGGTCCTGGGTCTCTCAGGGACGGGAGGCAGCCCAGCGCACAGCCTCCTGCTGCTGGGAAAACCCTGGACACCGTTCCTGCCATCCCCTGAAGATGCAGCCAACGAGAAAGCTGTTCCAGTGAAACTCTGGGAAGAAAAACGCAATTTTTCTTGGCGGTGTCTTCTCAGTTTCCTGTGCGTTTGGCGTTGGATTTGTTTTTTCTCTTCTCACTACTGGGAGGCAGGCAGTGGAGCTGGGTCATGCAGGGCTCGAGTTGTTGACACCACGTTGCCGTCCGTCTCAGGTTGTGGTCACCTCTGGGGGCTGGAATCAGGGCTGCTGCTCACACAGAGTGACTGGGGTCGGGGCAGTGCCTTCGGCCTTCACGCGCACGTAGACACCTGCCCAGCGTGTCGGAGACTGGTGCTCACTGCCCGTGCTTTACTGCCAGGATACACCCCTTGCCAGCCCTCAGTTCCTGCTGCCCCAGCTGGGCTTGTCCTGAGATCCTCACGTGTGTACACGCTCACATGTAGGAACACATGTACATAAATGCAACACTTAACAGATCACTGGAGCCACACCCTCAAATACGCACCCAGACACAGGCACATGTGTGTGTGCACAGGTGTATAAATAAAACGCAGGCCCCTGCACACCCTCATACACAGAGAGATACATGCGTACACATGCTCATGCACACGTGCACGCACGTGCGTAAACAACACAGACCCCTGCACACACAGTGGAGACTTGCACAGCCACACCCTCTCACAGACATCATGGCTTCACACTTTCTGCACTTGTGGGCAGTGTCCTGAGGCCAGACAGAGCCACATGAATGGCCTACCCTCCTGCATTCATTACTGCCCCCGGGAGGCAGTGGTGCTGGTCCATACTCTAACATACTTGCTGCACTCCAGGCCCTTCCTCTGGAGGACACGCAGTTCCCAAGCCTGGGCCCTCTCCGTCAGGGATGCTTCTGACCCTGGGGTCCTTGCCTGCCACAGGGGCTTCCCTGGGCTGTACTCATGGCTGTGCAGGCTTGGCCTGTCACCACTGTCCTTATGAACCAGCCAGTGGGGGGAGGCCACAGACTTCCCCAGAAAGCAGCAGCCCTCTGCTCGGCAGGAGCTGGGTGGCGGGGGTGCCAGGTGCTGGGGGCTCCAGCTCAGTCCTACATCTGGGAGGCGAGCCAGACCCCATGCCTCACCCAGAGCCTGTAGCCTCTCCCCACACCATCAGGGCTGGCGTGAGACCCGCAGCTGCCAACACGGCAGGGCCCTTGTGCGGCGCCTGCTGCTGGAATGTGCAGTCCCGACTGCCTGCGTTTAAACGCCTTGTGCTGCAGAAATGCATGTAAAGTAAAATAAACACTGGTCACACTGGGAGGGCTCGATGTTCCCACACCGCTGGACTGGGGCCTGTGGTTAGCCTAAGCTTCTGTGGAGGCTGCTGTGACTCTCGGGAGGGGGCTGGGCCTTGGCTCCCAAGGAGCTGGCTGCCAGTGAGCCTGGGCACTGGATTCTGGACGTTAACTGTGTCCCCTCCCCCTCCTCTCCCCACCCCCATGGAGATAGGTGCTCCAGAAAGGTGTTAAGGCAGGGATGCTCCTGGAAGAAGGTTCCAGCAACCCAGCAAGTGGGGCATGGATGGGAGGTGCCCTCTGTCCTGAGAAGGAGCCCAGACCAGGGCTGTGAGCAGCTGGTCAGGCCTGCAGGTCAGGTCCCCAGGGACCAGCTCTCCTGAGCAGTGAGCTCCAAGCAGGTGGAGTGGGGTGTTGCTGCTGGAGCCCCGCCTCCTTGTCTTGTGCTGTTGGTGAAGCTGCCTCACCGCTGCGTGTCTCCCAGCCCCTTTGGGACCCACGTGTCTGGTGCTGGCCCAAGGGCTGCGCAGCAGTTCTGTGTGTGGCGTGAGAATGTACATTCTATTAATAACCCGTGCTCTTCGATAAAAATGGAGATCAAACGAGGTAGGAAAGGCAGCATCTCCTGCGTCTGCAGCGTCCGGCTGCTGGGACTGGACCCACCCACCAGCCGTGCCCAGCCAGGCCTCCCCCACTGTGCAGGTCTGTCTGTCCGTCCGTCCTGCCTGCCTGCCTTCCTGCTTCACCGGAGCAGATTTCTGGTCACTGAATCTCAGAAGCACTGGGAGAGTCCCAAGTGCAGTTTATGAAAACAGTTTGACGTAGTCCAACTCAACTCTGGATCGCTTGCATGTTTTACATCTGTGAAATCAAAACCAGACAGAACTCTTTATTAAAATGCAGTGCCTAGTGCTAGCTTTTTTTCCCATGGCTGGAGGGATAGGCCCCGACTTTTCCAGTTTATCCGTGTGTTTGTCTTGGAGCACCTCGAATCCCGCCAGCCCTCATCCCGCCTGCCTGGTCACTCACCCTCCTCCCAGCGGGGTCTCAGGAAGGGGCCTGGGAAGGAGACGGGGCGGGTGACCAGGGGCTTCTTCAGGCTCTGGCCACTCTCACATGGGGCAGCCTCTCACGCAGCTCTCTGGCTCTGGCGCTCGCCACTGCTCTCTGACTGCAGACTCCACACTGGATTCACACACTGGCCACTCCTAAGCAAGCTCTGCTCCCTCTGTGCTTTCCCTCATGGCCTGGGCAAACTCTGCTCACCCTGCCAGTGTCCAGGTCACGTGCCACCTCTTCAGGGCTTGTCTCCGGGACTTCCTCTCCTGGAAGGCTCTGAGCACCCCACGGCTCACCCCTCCATGCTTGGCTTTGCCCCTGCCATATGGGTGCCCGGGCCAGGCCCTGGGAGGTGCTCTGGATGGGGAATTGCCCCAGAGCTCATTGCTCCGTAGGGAAATGCGTGGCGCTGTCAGCCCTGAGAGGAAGCCAAGTCCAAAGCATCCGTCACTCGGGCTTGGCAGCCCCCAGCCTGCCCATTACTGACCTGGCTCTGTCTCTGTCCTGCTCTTGACCTTTTGTGTGACACAGTGGGTACTCGCAGGCTTGAGTCTGAGTCTACAGGTCCCCAGGCTGGACCCACCCACCCTAGACTGACTCGCTTTTCTGGACAGCATGATTTTCCCCTGGACTGGAGTGTTGTCATTATTGTGGTCCCTGAGCAGAGTACAACAACGCCATAGGGACGGGGCTGAGCCAGGGCTGAGCCTGCCCTTGACCTGCATGCCTCGCCCTGTGACCTCACACTCAGAAGGGAGGACGGTAAGGGGGGGGGGGCTCAGAGTATGTGCCGACACGGCCCCTGCCAGCCACACATAGTACGTTAAGCAAGGTTGAGATGGCTTCTGTCCTAAGCGTTGTGGGGAGCCACTGAGGACTCTGAGCTGGGAGCAGCGTGTGCGGGACTGTGCTTAGAGGTAGCTCTGTTGGAGCTTGCGGGATGGGAATGTGCACACGTCCCTGTCCATGGAGCCCCCCGTGAGCCCAGGAAGTGATGGACTTGAGGCTGCACCTCCGCCAGCAGCTGGGAGCACCTCATCCTCCAGCGACCACATCAGGGCAGCAAATGAGAGGTCACGTGAAGGCCATGACACCCCTGCCGTCGGCTCAGCCTCCTGGCGCCGGCTGTGCCCAGACCCTCACAGGAGGGAGCCTCCGCTGTGCGTGCTGGCGTCGTGGTTCTGTCCCATGGCTGTTTGCGAGCCTGCAGTCACGTGATGGAGAGGGGAGGGGGAGGTCCTCGATGCCCTGGGAAGGGGGCGTGCGTGGGGCACACCTTGGGTGCTGCCGCTTCATGGAGATGGTTTGTTTTCTGTGACTTTGTGTCCTGGTGCCGGTGTCCTGGTTTTGGTGACAGTTTATGAAATTGGATGCAGCAGTGAGAAGAGATGAAGCAATTTTTATTTGAGTAAGAAAGAAACCTAGAGCGATCCGAGCGGCTGGTAGAGACTGCGCCGCTGAGGGCTCGTGGTCTGGGGGCTTTGTGTGTCTTCAGCTCCTCGCCAAGGAGCACAGGCTGTGCTTTCACCTTAGCCGCCGTGCAGGCACGTCTGAGCAGAGCCTTCTACGACTGTTTCTGTCGAGCCTAGACCTTGTCGTCCGCCGGCAAATGCTTGTTAGGACAGCTTCCATCCTGTCGCCAGTGTGTGCGCTGTCACTGCAGTGCTGTCCGTCCCCAGCGAAGGGACCGGGCTCCCTTCGTGCAGGAGGACGAGGTCCGAGAGGGCAGTCTGTGGCTTCTCGTTCTCCTGGAGCAGCATGGGAGACTGGAACACCCCCCTCTGCTTGGGGATGGCCAAGATGGGCATCTGCATCCAGCAGCCCAGCCCCTCGCTCACCACCTGCTGTGGTCACTGCCACTCTCCTATCCTCTTGTCCTTCATGAGAAGATCCTGTCTGTTAGGACCTCATTGCTTTTTTTTTTAAGATTTATTTTATTTATTTGATAAAGTTACAGATAGGTAGGAATGGGGTTGAGGGGAGAGAGAGAGGTCTTCCATCCGCTGGTTCACTCCCCAAAGGATCGCAATGGCCAGAGCTGGGCTGATCTGAAGCCAGGAGCCTGGAGTGTTTTCTGGGTCTCCCATGTGGGTGCAGGAGCCCAAGGACTTAAGCCACCCTTCGCTGCTTTCCCAGAAGAATTAGCAGGGTGCTGGATCAGAAGTGGAGCAGACAGGACTTGAACCAGCGTCTATATGGGATGCTGGCCTTGTAGGCTGGGCCCATAATGCTGGCCCCTCTGACCCCATTTCACGGAGCTGAGCAAGGACTGCGCAAGACCCGTCCCAGGTGTGCTGCTTCCTGGCCGCTTCCAGTGTCCGAGCTGACCTGTGTTGTGCATGGGTCTCTGCTGGCCCATGGGCAGGTAGACCCTGGGGCTGCCGACTACTGCTGTTGCTAAGACCAGCAGGGTGGGGGTGGCAGTTGCTGCTTTGTTTGTCTTCCCTGGAGCCCTTGCATCGCTCTGAGGTGTGCAGACCTCCATGCGTGGAGGGTAACTTTGTCCATTGGCTGCCGCTGGGGTGGACACAGCCTCCCCCAACACCCACCAGCTGGCCCTGTGCCACTCAGCCCGGCCGTGAGCTGGAGCCAGTGGCTGCTTTGGGCCTCTCCGGGCGGCAGTGCATGGCAATGTGTGGCTCATGCTTTGCCACCTGGGAGCTGAGGGATGGGTTGACAGCCCCGGGACCTGGCATGGCCCGTGTCCCCCTTCTTGTGGGAATGACCTTTGTAGTGGGAATGACCTTTGTAGTGGGAAGACCGTGGCACACAGGAGAGGCTGCTGCTGTTTTGTGGTGGAGCCGAGCTTGGTGGGTCTGGCTGGTGCCGGGCCCACGCGGTCTGTGCGTTGCTCTGGGTTAGCCCCTGTGTTGCAGAGTGTAACCCAGAAGAGGGTCCCGGGGAGGGGCTGAGCCCAGCATCTGTGGGGAGGCTGAGAGCTGCAGCGCCCTGGGCACCGTGCCCTGCCCCCCCACTCCACCCCCCCGCTGTGAGAAGAACGGACTACTCCAGGGCAGTGTGGCTGCATCCTCCGTCCTACTTGGGTGGGGGTGCTCTGGCCACCCGCCCTCTGCTTGTGAAATCAATTTGTCTGGCATCAGCGCGGCTGCTGTTGTCCAAATCGCCCCTCAGCATCAGGGCCCGTGCCAAGCCAAATACAGCGCGCTGCCCTGGCTCCCTCACCAAGCTCAAGAGCTGCCCTGGGGCTAAGTGGAGTGGGTGCCGGGTGGCTCCCCCTGCTGCTGTCAGGTAGGGGTGCCCTCCGGCATCCTTCTGCTTCAGCCTGGCTGCTCTTTCCCCGCAGCCCTGGGGGCTCTCATGCCATGCCCCTGAGGCCCTGTCTTGATCTCCTGTGCCCTGGGGACCTCTGGTCAAAGCCCTTGGTCTTTCTGCTCCTGTAGGGCCTTCCTGCCCACCCAGGTGCACTGTGGGTGGTGCTGTCCCCTTGTCTTTCAGAGCAGGCTGGCCTTCCCCATCCCCTCTCTTCGCTCTGGCTGCAGAGGAAGCTTGTGAGTGGTGGGAGCTGGGCTCAGCCACACAGGCGCGAGTGGTAGGGTGGTGGCCTAGGCAGGATCCTGGCTTCCAGTTCATCCAGCTCAGCACAGGGCACGGACTTGGGGGACAGGACTGGAGAGAGTGGTTTATGGTCACGAGACGCTTGAGAGGGCTGGGCAGTGAGCATCTGAGGGTGCATTGGGCACAGGAGCCGGTGGGACTGGGTGGAGAGTAGGAGGGAGTGGTGAGGACACAGGCTGGCTATAGGCTGTGTGTAGCCGCAGGCTGAACTGGGGACCTAGTACATGTGTCCCCTGCCTGGGACAGCGCCAGGGACAAGCAGGGTCACGGGCTGGACCCATCTGTGAGGTGCAGGATGACCTGAGGAAAATGGGTGGAGGAAGGGCAGCAGGCACCAGAACTGTCTTGGTGAGGCCTGGAAGTTCAGGCAGGGGCGGGGTTGCCCTGAACTCCAAGGGCACGGAGTGCTCTCACGATTAGGGCTGTTTCCTATGCTCTCCCTGTGGGGAAGGTTGGTTATCAGAAGGAAACCCAGAGGGAAAGTCGGAAAGCAAAGGCCTGTCCCCTGTGGGGTCTCTTGTGCCCCAGTCAGGGGCGGCTCTCTGATGACCTGCTTTTCATGATGGCTACTTTTCCGGAGCACGGTCAGTGCCCACCTTGGATTTATGAGGCCTGGCATCCTTCCCTGTTTGGAGCCAGCCCCGCCTTGACCTGACGGACACACTGGTCCCACGCCGGGCCAGCCCCATCAGCCTGTGGTCCACACAAACCAACGTGGTCAGCCTCACAGCCTGACTGTGGGCCTCGGTTCCTCACCTACAGACGGAGAGGATGGGACTCACCCCTGCCCCGCCCACTCCCCAGCACAGCCTCTCACGCTTGGCTGTTCACCTTCCCAATCCTTGATTCTTGTTTTTGTCTGCACCCAGAAGGGAGATGGAGAAGTGCAGCAGGCAGAATAGTGACCCCCCCAAATGTCCAGGACCTGTGCACATAGCGCTCTGGTCTGTGGGGACAGCTCTGGGTGTCACCATTCTGCTCAGGGCAGGAGCTCAGGCTCCTGTCAAGGCCACTTGTGGTGGACTGTCCCCAAGGCCTGATCCCCATTGTGATGGGTGAGAGGGAGGGAGCGTCATGAGAAAGAGTCGCACTCAGTCTCGGGGCCCCTGCTCCTGGAACAAACCAGCTGACCCCAGAGCTGGGAGAAGGGAGCTGCTGCGCTTGAAGTTCTGTGGCCCCAGCTGACACACCCCACCCTGGTGACCCCAGCTGGCACACCCCTCCCTGGTGACCCCAGCTGGCACACCCTCCCTAGTGACCCCAGCTGGCACACCCCTCCCTGGTGACCCCAGTTGACAAGCCCCTCCTTGGTGGCCCCAGTTGACAAGCCCCTCCCTGGTAACCCCAGCTGACACACCCATCCCTGGTGACCCCAGCTGGCACACCCTCCCTAGTGACCCCAGCTGGCACACCCCACCCTGGTGACCCCAGTTGACAAGCCCCTCCCTGGTGACCACAGCTGACAAGCCCCTCCCTGATAACCCCAGCTGGCACACCCATCCCTGGTGACCCCAGTTGACAAGCCCCTCCTTGGTGAGCCTGGTTGACAAGCCCCTCCCTGGTGACCCCAGCTGGCACACCCCTCCCTGGTGACCCCAGCTGGCACACCCATCCCTGGTGACCCCAGCTGACAAGCCCCTCCCTGGTGACCCCAGCTGGCACACCCCTCCCTGGTGACCCCAGCTGGCACACCCC
>CM027395.1:52386738-52408072 GCA_015711505.1 Sylvilagus bachmani
GTGAAACAAGGCGGGGGGGAGGGCATGGCGTGAAACAAGGCGTGGGGGGAGGGAATGGCGGGCCTCCAGGAGTGTGTTCAGGGTCGGGGTGGACCATGCTGTTCCCTCGAGCTTCTCGCTGACCCTGACCTCGTGGGGAGCATGGGGCCTGTGTGTCCTGGATGTGTTTTACAGCTCTGGGCTTCAGAGATGCCCACGGTGTGGGCTGATGGGGTCATGGGTACTAGGCTTCAGAGAGTGACACTCCACCTCTTCCCAGAATGCAGCTAGGCCATGCCACGACCACTCACAGATCCCGGCAGGAAATAGTATGCGCCCAGCTGCTGGGTCTGTGCAGCAAACAAGGACCCCGAGCTGGGAGCAGAGGTGGTGGCAGGGCCTCCTTCACAGCCATGGTCGTGCCACCAAATGGAGTCACTTTCTCAGCCACAGGAGGCGCTCTTTGAAAGTCCTGCTTCCCAGGGGCTGCTCCGGTGGGGAGTTTCTGGGGAGGTACAGATGGCTGGCAGGGCCGGCCGAGGTTTGACCCTGCACTGGTGCAACCCTGCTGCAGGACGGGGCTGTGGACGAATCTGACCGCTGGGCCCGTGTTTGGGGTTGAGGGAGCTCAGCGTCTCACCAGGCTTGGCACAAAGGTGCTGAGAGTGCTCGCCTCGTGGCCAGTGGATAGGCCCAGCCGACAGTGGCCGGTGCCATTTTGTGTAAATAAAAGGGTGGTGGGTGATGACTTGGAGCCTGGGTGTCCCACAGGAAGACGGAGTCCAAGAAGAGGCCCTGGTGCTCTTGCTGGCTTCCTCACCCAAGAGATCTCCTGCGTAGCTCTTAGTGTTCCGTGTCAGGCCCAGGACGTCCTCTGTGTGTTTGAGAGGGCTGGGATGATGTCATGGCTGGGCGTCGGCTCCTGCGGTGATGAACTTGGGAGAGGAGGATTCTGCCAGCGGTGCTGCAGCGGGGCCATGGGCCTGATTGCCCTGACAGCTGCCTGGCCACCCGTGCAGCAGCCCCGCCCTCGCTGTCTACAGGGGGAAGCTGAGGCCCAGGGAGGAAGTGGCTCGTCCTCAGTGACGATGACAGTGTGCTTGGCCGTTGAGAGCATGGTAAGGGCGCTGAGGCTGTGTTGGTTCCAGTAAGGATTTTATTACGCAGTGGGGGAGTCACACGTTCTAACTCACACAGCACACTGGGCCAAACGACCACCCAAGGTTCCCACAGTACCTCCAGTTCTCCTCACGACGTGTCAGCCACAGAGGGCAGATTCTCACAGCATCTGCAGGGGCTGTGCCTCTGTGCTGAAGAACGCAGGTCTCAAAGGGCAAGTAGTCTCGGCTTCGGCCGAGCAGGGCTTCAACATCAGGCAAGCTCAGAGCCTCGATGTCAGGCTAGCTTAGAGCCTCAGTGTCGGGCTAGCTCAGCGCCTCAGCATTGGGCAAGCAGGCCTGGCTGAGAGAACTCTTTCGAGAAGGTCTGAGTGTGGTGGGTCAACCTGGGGCTTTGGCCTGCCGCTCTCAGGAGCGTCTGTTCAGAGTCTCTCTGGGCTTCTTCAGTCTGCAGACTTTTGGGGGTCAGTGTAGGACCAAGGGGGTCCCCAGGAGGCTGTGTGTGGGCCTTGGGTGGTTCTTATCAGGTCTATGCAGATCTGCAGTCAGCTTAGCTCTTGGGTATTTCTTGTTAATATTATGGTGGAGCTGTCTAATTTCTGTTCCTTACATTGGCCTTGCCTTGTCTGGACATACCCACCCTCCTGGCCACCAGTGTGCCTGGCCTGGACCAGAGTAGGGTTTGAGCCTGAAGCTGTAGTTGGGCTGAGCTCTCCCTCCACCCACCTCGAAGAGGGAAATCTGGGCATGGCCAGCAAGGGGCAAGGTCTAGGGGAGTCCACTCAGGTGGGGCCACTGATGGTGGCTGTGAGGAGCAAGGCGGGACAGGCAGTGTGTTCGTGCTGCCTGTGTAGCCCAGGCCCCCTCAGGCTCTTTCTAGGTGGCCCCTTAGCACTGGAATGCCACTCTTGTGACGGACAGGAGAAAGGAAGGAGGGGCTCAGAGGAAGAGTGCCGTCGGCCCCAGGCACATGGCAGGGAGGAGCCCAGCGGAGCACGGTCGTACTCCATGGTGCTGAGGTCAGGCCCACCTTTGGAGGGAGGAACATCAGGGAATGTTCTAGAACCCCCACAGCCATCCGAGCTGGGCAGAGGCAGTTCGTGTTTCGAAAGTACCCCCTGAGGGTCGGCGCCACGGCATACTAGGCTAATCTTCCACCTGCAGCACCGGCACACCGGGTTCTAGTCCCATTTGGGGCGCCGGTTCTGTCCCGGTTGCTCTTCTTCCAGTCCAGCTCTCTGCTGTGGCCTGGGAGTGCAGTGGAGGATGGCCCAGGTCCTTGGGCCCTGCACCCGCATGGGAGACCTGGAGAAGCACCTGGCTCCTGGCTTTAGATTGGCGCAGCGTGCCAGCCATAGTGGCCATTTGGGGGGGTGAACCAATGGAAGGAAGACCTTTCTCTCTCTTTCTTTCTCTCTCTCTCTCAATGTCTAACTCTGCCTGTCAAAAAAAAAAAAAAAAGAAGAAGAAGAGGAAAGTACTCCCTGACACCTGCCATGTCCTGCGCTGGGGACAGAGCAGGGAACAGGAGACCCCTAGCTTCTAGTCGGGGAGAGGGAAGGTGGGGAGGGGACAGAGCTGTGGTGTGTCACCAGTGGTCAGGATGGGGGTGGGGCTTCTGAGAGGTTAGGGATGTCCTCCGGGCAGGCCCCTGTAGGGGCGAGGCAGCTGGTATAGACGCCCCGGCATTTTCAAGGGCCCCTCCTGGGGCCTGTTAGAGACTTGCGATCGTCTGGATAGCACCGTCCAGCTGCACGTCAAGTAGGGTGGGATTTCCTGGGCTCTGCCCTGTCCACAATGGCGCTCACGGGCCTCACATGGCCACTGACCAGTTCACATGTTTCTGGAGTGAGTAAGAAGCTGGCCTTTATATTTTCTTGGACTGTGGTTCCTGGCAGCAGCAGCCTGGGCACAGGTGATGGTGGAGTAGCAAGTGGGTGGCGGGGCCTGTGTCTGTTCCATGTGGGTGGATTTCCCACGGCTCTGGCGAGGGTGAGAACGGGTTCTCAGTGTCTGAGGCCTGAGTTCAGTGGTCCAATCCCAGAGCCCACAAGTCAGCTTGCAGAAGGTGCGGGGCAGTGCCGGCCTCTCGCAGCCTGGGCCGCAGCTTCTTCTCCCAGGGATGTGACTGCCACCTCGGGTGCAGGAGCTGCAGTCAGGAGGGCTGTGGCCTCACACCCCAGCTCAGACCCTCTACCCACCCCCACTAGCATCATGCCAAGCCCTTTTATTCCACTACCACACTGGCGTCCGGCCCAGGGAGCAGGACATGAACAGGAAGAGCAATCAGCTGGTGTGGGGCTCTCAGGGGTGTTTGCACACAGGGCCAGGAGCCTCAAAGACACGGAGTCCTCAGACGCAGCCCAGGCCAGGCACGGCCCTGCCTCATTCCCCGCACCCTTGGGGAACCTCCTCCCGTGCCCTGGCCAGGTGATGAGCCAGGAAAGGTGCCTGCCCACAGGGGTTCTGTGTCCTCATGCTCACTCTCAAATAACCCACTCTGCAGACCCCTGCTGCAGGGGGCTTCCCAAGCTGTCTGTAACGAGGCAGGGAGGCGCTGTGTCCTTGCCCACTGCACCGGCTGCCTCGCCCAGCACACGCCCGGAACTGGTGCAGCCGGGCTCTCTCCTGATGTGGGCACTCTGCTCTCTGACCTCCAGGACTCTTGGAGTTCCAGCAAACCATTCTGCGTGGGGGCAGGGCCAGGTCTCTGAGCAACACAAAGAGCACAGCACAGGGGACGCCCCCTCTCATCCTTGAGACTGCCCACCAGGAAGTCCTGACCAGCCCCTGGGGACACAGCAGGAACTTCGGGAACCACAGGGCAGCTGCCCGGCTGCCTCCCTCCCTCTGCTCGCTCTGAAAAAGGCAGCTGGACCTCCGGCCAAGGCAGCGGCCCCCTGTGCCGCCGTCACTTCCTCTCCTCTTTTCTCCTCTGTCTTTCCTGCCCACCCCTTCTGCAGGGTTTTCCACCCAAGGGAGGGGAGGGCCCTGCGCTTCTGCTGGAGGCCTAGAATGAGGGAGGCCTTGCGGGGGTGGCTGGGCCACACCATGCAGGCATGGGCACCTGCAGCCCCACTCTGCTGCGATGCCCCCAGTGCCCGGAGACTCAGAGCTGACTGCAGGGCTGCGCTCCCTAAAGCCCCATCCCACTAGAATGCATGGCTGCTGCGAGCTGACTGTGTTCCCCGAAACCTGACGGTGACCTTGCTTAGCCTCAGGGTTGTTGCAGGAGGTCACAGTGGGCAAAGGTAGGGCCTAAATCCTATGACTGACATGCTCAGAGCAGAGCAGAGCTACACACAACCACACAGACACATACAGAGACACAGAGACACACACAGAGATACAGATACACAGAGCCAGACACAGAGACACAGAGAGACATATGCAGAGACACAGACATACACAGAGCCAGAGACACAGACAAATGCCAAGCCCTTTTATTCCACTACCACACCGCTAGAATTCACTACAAAAACACGCATAGGCAAGGAAAATGCCCAGAGCCACCTCCAAGGTCAGACAGCCAAGCCCAAGGTGCAGTGAGCAGCCCCCGCCTGGCCCCAGGAGCCCGCTCCCCCTCCCTGTGAGGAGGAAAGTGGGATCTCCGAGCACTCGGGGTGGACGAGATGTGTGCAGGACGCGCAGGCTGGAGGGAGAGCTGGCCTACCGTGCATCCGGGAAGAACTCCTACAGACCTAGGAAACCCAGCCTTGAGGCCAGCCTGGGGCGTGACCCAAGGCAAAGGGCAGAGGGCGGGGCGTGAGGCAGGTTCCAGAGGGAGGGCGGGCCTGGCCCGAGGCACTGCAGGTCTGAAACAGGACCCTGGGCCCAGTAGGGTGTCAGGGGCTTCTGGGGCCAAGGCAGGGCCCCTGTGGTGCCCCTCATTTCTCATGGTTTAACAAGGTCCTGGCAGTGGCAATAGGAGAGCTCGAGCCGTGCGCAGCAACTCTACTGGAAGTCCAGCCGAGGGACTCTGCTTTTTCTCAACAGCAGAGCAGGAGGCTGCGGAGCCCATGCCCTGCTCCGGTCGGGGATGGGCTTTGGAGCTTAAGGCTCGGCCCTGGGGGGAACAAGAGACTGGCCCCTGGGGCAGGAGGCTCTGGGCCAGCATGGCCCCTGGGTGCACTGCATGGGACAGGGTCCACAGCACCTCTGCCCTTGCTAATGGACTCTCCAGGAAGGGGAGACAGGACGCATGTCTCTCCCCCACCCCACGTGCCGGGCTGGACGCTGGGCTGGAACCTGGTGGAGGTGCAGCAGGGGCAGGTCCAGTGCTGCCTCACCACACTGACCTTTTCTCTCCGATGCTGCAGCAGGTCTCTCAGAAACCACGGAGACTCTCGGAAGCCAGCTGAGGTTTGAAATCGGGAGTGGCCATTGTGACACAGCACTGTCCGCAGACTGGACCCAAATGCTGCCTGTTACCCTCGCCCTGTCCTTCACCGAAAAGGAGATGGCTAAGATCATGTCTGGTCCAGTCCAGGGGCTGGCCTTGCATTTATTTGTCATGACGCTCTGGTGCCTTGAGCCCCTCCCCAACCCTGAGAGCTTTGGCGACTACAGAGCAATGGTTTGTGGGAGGCTCCTCAGAGGCATCTGCCTGGTGCTTCCTTGGCGGTGAGATCTGGTCGTCATCCATGACAGGAACAACAGGGCCGTGAGCCTGTGCAGCCCTGAGCCATCCCAGGGTCCCTCCCAGGGACAGGACCCGGGCCACCTGGGCCCGTGGGCTGCCACGTCTAGGTTCCTGGGACCACTAACAGCAGAGCAGCCACACTGGTGGCTTTGGGAGACGGAGCTGCTCTTCCACAGTCCTGGAGGCCAGCATTTCAAAGTCAGCCTCCAGTCTGTCTCAGTGGTCATGACCCCTGCCCCTCTGCCTCCCTCTGCCACCGCCTTACGGGATGGTGTCAGGGCCACCCTGATGGTCCAAGGTGATCTCTGCCTCTCGGGGCCCTGGGCTCGGTCACAGCTGCTCGGTTCCCTTGTCCATGTGGTGTCATGCTCAGGGGTCCTGGGGGTTCAGAGTGGCAGACCCCTGGGGGCTGTCCTTCAGCCTACCGTCATGATTGACAAGCAGCTTGGAGACCTTTCAGTGTCCTAAACTTCCAAACATTACATGGTCACTAAATTAGGCTTCCACAGCTGTGTCCTTTCCAGCACCCATCCTGCCCCAGCCCAGCCTCCACAGAGCCCCTTGTATACTGCGAACGTGTCAGAAACCCAGGCCTGGAACCAGTCACCCACCGCCCCTGCAGCCCCACTGTGTGTCAGGAACCCAGGCCTGGGACCAGTCACCCACCGCCCCTGAAGCCCCACTGTGTGTCAGAAACCCAGGCCTGGGACCAGTCACCCACTGCCCCTGCAGCCCCACTGTGTGTCAGAAACCCAGGCCTGGGCAGTGCCCTGATGGCCCCACAGCCTGCTGGTGTCAGCAGGTAAATGGGAGGGAGGAACAGGCGAGAAGACACAAGCATCCTCACCAAGTCTCTAGGGTCCATGTACTCCATCACACACGTGTTACACACAGCGCCCCCAGTTCCCGTGGTCTTTGTCTCATCTGCCCTGAGGACCTGGCTCCCTGGACCCTCGGTGTACTCACAGACCATCCGGAATGGTCGCCTCCCCCCTTGGTAAAACATCCGGACCGATTTGACTCCACTCCTGCTTCCTTTGTCTTGAATCCCCTTCCCCACAAGGAATTCACTGGAAACAGCTGGAGCCCCCCTGCGATTGTGTGAGGCAGGATCCGACTTCAGCGCCCGCGGGCACCCTCCCCCCTCCCCTGGAGGGTAGCCCCGTCCGTGCGGGTCCAGCCTCCTGAGCTCCTTTGGCAACAAGGAGCAGGGTCTCCTGGATGAGGGCCTCGTAGGGAGAGCGTCTGGTGCTTTTGTCCCCTGCACTGTACAGGGTGCAAGCCCAGGTTGGCTGGGCCCTGCCCCATTGGCCGTCTCTCTGTGTGTGGGCGTTTACGTGGCTGACAGGGCTGATAGAGCGGACACGAGTGCTGCCGACGGGGCATGCACGCCGGATGGCTCCCAGGGAGGCTGCCAAGGGGCACACGCGTGGCAGGAGCCCAAAGGAGACTGCCAAGGAGGCACGCATGCAGGGCCTTTGTTGGTGCTGGGTTTTTTTTGTGAGGGTGGCGTGCACTGGTGTTCCCGCGAGCCGAGTGCGCCAGCAGCCGTGATGGCAGCCCCTGTGGTGTTGCTGCCGCGATGCTTCTGACCTCTGAGCCTGCCCAGAGATGAGAAGCAGCCCCGGGCAGTTTTGCTTTGCTGTTCTGTCCTGAGTGACGCCGAGTGAGTGCAGTCTCAGAGCCATTTTCCTGCGTTTCTGGTGAATTATCTATGTGTCTTTCGCTCATTTTTAAAAATTGGGTCTCTGGTCTGATTTTTAATAGCACTCTATATTAGGTATATTAATCTTTTACATGGTTTAAATATTTTTCCCAATTTGTCGTTTGTCCTTGAAAGTATTTTTTTTAAAAACTGTGGAGAAGATATTCTGTTTCCGTGTTGTCAAATTTGTCAGTCTACTCTTGTGTCCCACTTGGATGCTGGGAGTTAGAAAACTGCTCCAACGTTCTCTTCTAATACTTTTAAGGCTGACTTAACATTTTTATTTATTTGAAAGGCATTGGGGAAAAAAAAAAACCTAAAAAAAAAAAAAAGGCCGGCACCATGGCTCAGCAGGCTAATCCTCCGCCTTGCGGCGCCGGCACACCGGGTTCTAGTCTCGGTCGGGGCACCGGATTCTATCCTGGTTGCCCCTCTTCCAGGCCAGCTCTCTGCTGTGGCCTGGGAGTGCAGTGGAGGATGGCCCAGGTGCTTGGGCCCTGCACCCCATGGGAGACCAGGAGAAGCACCTGGCTCCTGGCTTCGGATCAGTGCGGTGCACCGGCCGCAGCGGCCATTGGAGGGTGAACCAACGGCAAAGGAAGACCTTTCTCTCTGTCTCTCTCTCTCACTGTCCACTCTGCCTGTCAAAAAAATTAAAAAAACCTAAAAAAAAAAAAAAAAGAAAGGCATTGGGATGGAAATAGATCTTCCATCTGCTGGGTCACTCCTCAGGTACCCACAACAGCCACAGCTGGACCAAGGCCAATCCAGGAACCCAGAAATCCAGTGAGGTTTCCCCGAGTGAACCCAGCACTTGGGCCGACACCTGCTGCCTCCCAGGGTGCACGTCAGCAGGGAGCTGGATTAGGGGTGGAGCCAGGACTTGAACCTGGGAGCTCCAGTAGGCAGTGCAGACATTCTAGGACTGCACCAAGCACCTGCCCCAGGGTTTATTTGGTAGGTCTGAATCCCTGGTCTGTTTGGAGCCTGCTTGTCGCGCAGTGTGAGGTACACACTTAGTCTCTGCCTCACTGAATGGCTGACCAGCTGTTGAAAGGTTTGTCTTTGCCTCGGGGGCGTGTCCACAAGGGCACGGCAGGAGGCACACAGACCAGGGCTCACATCATTGTTCACGAAGTCTGCCGAGAGCCCTGGTCTTGCCTCTGTGCCTGGGCTTCCTGCCCTGCCCATCAGCCCTTGCCGCTGTCTGAGTGGGGGCCCTGCTGCCCCTGCTGCCCCCCCACGGCTCCTCTGCGGGGTCCCCGAGGGTTTTTCACGTGGAAAGCGCTGTGGAAAAGCTCGCTGGCTGTGGTCTGGCCAGGGTTGTCGCTGTCCCTGTGTGAGTGGCCTCAGGAGGACAACGTCCTCGTGCTATGAGTGGCGTCCCGTCCCTTCAGGGGTGTTTGGGAGTTTTCCTCCAGTGCGGTCTGTCTGCATTTCTTGTTGTGTTCATTTCTAAGTGTTCTTATCTCGTTTGTCACCTTGTAAATGGAGGTTTCCTCCAGGCTGCCCTCACCTGTGTGCGAAACCACAGTGTGCCCCGCTCCCTGTGCCTGCAGCTCTGTGGTGTGCTGGATCTCAGTCCAGAACGTCCGCCTCCTTCCTCCCCTCCCCCTTTTTGGTTCACTGTGGCCTTAGCTTTTGTGTTTGTAACTCAAGATGATTTCTATGGACTCAGATGCGTGTCTGAGCAGGGCATTGACATGGAGTGTCACCCACCCATTCCTTCTGCTTGTGTTCATTAGGGGATGGCAGAGTTTCATCTCTGAATGTTGGACCTTGCTTGCGTCTTACAGTGCTCTGCTGCATGGGCACTTCTCACAGCTGTGCGTTTCTCGGAGCCATTGGCAAGTTGGGTGGTTCACAAGACGCTGGGTGCAAGTACTCGTTGCCAGGAGTCCCTGGGGGAGTGTGGGGGAGGGGTATATGTTCCGTGTTGTCTCGGGCAAGCCAGTCACTCCTTTTCTCCACCATGCAACGTTTCCCAAGGGCCCCTCCTCTCTCTATGCCTGGTGCCAACATTCGTGCAACTTAACAGGCCTTCCCTGCAGCCAGTGCCTCACACTCTGTGTGCACATCTCTGGGGTGCTTGGAGCTCAGTCCTCCCTCTCCAGTGTCTCACGCTCTGTGTGTACGTTTCTGTCTGGGGTGCTTGTAGCTCAGTCCTCCCTCTCCAGTGTCTCACGCTCTGTGTATATGTCTCTGTCTGGGGTGCTTGTAGCTCAGTCCTCTCAGTGTCTCACGTACGTCTCTGTCTGGGTGCTTTTCCCATCCCAAGCCCCTTTCTGTGGGGGCTGGTGCTGCATGTGGAGAACAGCTCTGTCTGGAGGGGTTTGTCTGTCCCTTACAGATGGTTGGTGTTGGTCAAGCTCTGTCCTGTGGACACACTAGGGTGTGGGTCTTGGGTGGGCTTGGTCTGCTTGTCTGTGTAACTTCCAGAGGCTCCTTGGAGACTTGGATTGAGGCGGCTGGCACTGTCCTGGCTGCCAGAGAGCCCCAGCCCTGCCCCGCATCACTCTGGTGGGAAACTGTTCGCGCCCCGCAGTGAGTGGCCTTGACCAGGGAAAGCGTGTGTGTTCCAGCCTCCTCTGCCCCAGACAGGCTGACCCGGAGAGGCTCCCTGAGCGTCCACCGAAGAGAGCTGCCAGCCCTCCTGAGTGCCCTGCGGGGTGCCTCTCCAGGGCCTGGGTCCGCCCGTGGCTCCTGGTGCTCAGAACCTGGATTTCCCACGTTCTAGGAAGCAGGGCGACTCCAGTACCCTGAAGGAGGCATGAGGACGTCCTGACCGGGGCGAGAGGTTCGTCTGCCTCCCCTGTCGGCTCTGTTGATTTTTCATTGAATAAACACACGCAGGACTCTACTGTTTTCTGGAAGATTGGTCATCTGGTCACTAGGAAGTGTCCCTCTCTGTCTGGAATTGCTTCTTGCTTTGGAAGTGGCATTTGTCTCAGACGGGGGTGGTGCTGGCTGCTGGCTGTTGGTTGCTGTTTGAACTGTCCTCTGCACCGGACTGGAATCTTTGGAAGTTTCTGCCTCGTGATTCAGAGCTGGCTCGTGCAGTGTGCAGGGAACTGATGTTAAATTGGAGTGTCTGCATGCAACGTAATTATTGAAAGATTTGCATTCATGGCTACTAGGTCTTTTCCATTTGACCTTTCTCTTTATATTCCCCTTTCTCCCGTTTCTTGCCTTCTTTTGGATCAATAAAATTTTTTTATTATTCCATTATTTCCAGCGTTAGCTTTCATAGTCCTTTAGTGGTTGCCTTAGAGATTAAAGCAGGCACTTTGACTAACTACAGTTTGGGACAAATTACCTGTGTCACTCCCGGGAAATGCTAGAATCAGACATTCTAACTGGACTCCGCTGCTCTCTGTGCTCTGGTCATGCCTCTTAATTCCACGAGGCGTGGCGCCCACGTCCCAGTGCTGCCGCTGCTCCCTCCGTAGGCTACTGCCAGGAAAGGCGCTCGCTGATTGGCGTGTGGATTCCTGCTCTTGCTCTGTGTTCCTTCCTGTCGGGGAGCCATTTTTTCCTTCCACTTGAAGGTGTCCTCCAGGCCTTCCTCTTGGGGTGGGTTTCTATCAGTGGAGCTCCCTGGCTTTACCGTCTGAGCTCATCTTCTTGTCACCTCATTTCTGAGGGCAGCATGGGCTCGCTGAGGCTTCTGCGTGGGCGGGAAGCATCTGTGGGCACTTCCAGGATGTTAGCCCACTGCTGCAGTGCCTCCGGTCTCCACCAGGAGGCTGAGTGTCCATGGAGGCTGGCTGGCCCCTGGAGACTGGCTGGCTATCCCGCCGTTGTCTCACTGAGGGTCCGAGTCTCCTCCCTGGCCGCCGCCGAGGTTTTTGCCTGTGGCTCTCAGAAGTCGCAGCAGGGTGTGTATGTGTGTGATCTTGCCTCTGATGGAACGGTTTTAGTGCTTGGTTTCTTTCATCATCTTATTAAATCTTGCCTCTTTTCCACACCTCGCCCCTTCTGCCAGGGCAGCAGTTCCTACCCACTGGCCTCTCGACAGCGTCTTGTTCGTCTCTGAGTTTTAGATTTCTTTCCATGAATTGCTCCTGCTTCTGTGAGCACTGCTGGGTTAGCTGTCGCCAGGTGACCAGCTCTGCCGCAGCTGTGCTGCTCCCCTCCGCGTCCCACCCTGCATCCGCGTCACCCGCCCGCTGCAGAATTCTCACTTCATCTTCTCCGTGCTCGAGCTGCTCACATGGTCTTTCTTTCTTTCTTTCTTTCTTTCTTTCTTTCTTTCTTTCTTTCTTTCTTTCTTTCTTTCTTTCTTTCTTTCTTTCTTTCTTTTTTTTAAAAAAAGATTGATTCTGGCAGGCGCCGTGGCTCAACAGGCTAATCCTCCGCCTTGCGGCGCCGGCACACCGGGTTCTAGTCCCGGTCAGGTCTCCGGATTCTGTCCCAGTTGCCCCTCTTCCAGGCCAGCCCTCTGCTGTGGCCCAGGAGTGCAGTGGATGATGGCCCAAGTGCTTGGGCCCTGCACCCCATGGGAGACCAGGAAAAGCACCTGGCTCCTGCCATCGGATGAGCGCGGTGCGCCGGCCGCAGCGCACCTGCCGCGGCAGCCATTGGAGGGTGAACCAACGGCAAAGGAAGACCTTTCTCTCTGTCTCTCTCTCTCACTGTCCACTCTGCCTGTCAAAAAAATAAAAAAATTAAAAGATTGATTCTTATTTTATCTGAAAGGCAGAGTGACACAGGGAGAGACAGAGAGAGAGACAGGGAGGTCTTCCATCCACTGGTTCACTCCCCAGATGGCCACAATGGCCAGAGCTGGGCCAGGCGCTCCATGGAGTTTCCCATTTGGGCAGCAGGAACTTCAGTACTGGCCCATCGCCTGCCGCCTTCCAGGTGCGTTAGTGGGATCAGAAGTGTAGCAGCCAGGACTTGAACCAGTGCTCACCTGGAATGCCATTGTCACAGGTGGTGGCTTAACCTGTCACACCACAATGCTGGCCTCTTCATGGTTCTGGATCATGTGAGGGTCTGTTTCTAACACCTGTCTTTTCTCTTGATTTTTTTTTTTTGGTTTGTTTTAGGCCATGTGGTCCTGTCTTCTGTCGTGACAGGTGACTGCTGATTGAACGCTAAGCACGTGAATAGAATCCACAGGAGAGGCTCTGTTTATCTGCAGATGGCTTCCCCTTCCCCTGCTGCACAGCAAAGCAGTGACTCTTCTCTGTGGTCTGCTCCCATCAGCAAGCCCCGACACACACACACACACACACACACACACACATACACACACTGCCTGGCTGGTGCCCCCCCGCCCTGACACACACACACACGCACTGCCTGGATGGTGCCCCCCCCGACACACACACACACACACACACACACTGCCTGGCTGGTGCCCCCCTGCCCTGACACACACACACACATACACACACACTGCCTGGATGGTGCCCCCCCGCCCTGACACACACACTCACACATATACACACTGCCTGGCTGGTGCCCCCCCGCCCTGACACACACACACACACACACTGCCCCGGCTGGTGTCCCTCCCCCCATCCACTGCCTGGCTGGTGTCCCTCCCCCCCATCCACTGCGTGGCTGGTGTCCCTGCCCCCCATCCACTGCCTGGCTGGTGTCCCTGCCCCCCCATCCACTGCCTGGCTGGTGTCCCTCCCCCCATCCACTGCCTGGCTGGTGTCCCTGCCCCCCCATCCACTGCCTGGCTGGTGTCCCTGCCCCCCCATCCACTGCCTGGCTGGTGTCCACACACATACGCACACAACCCCTGCAGAGCTGCTGTCAGTGGGAACACCAGTGGAGGCTCCACTGTGAGGAGGTGATTAGAGTGAGTGTGTCGAGGCCCCAGCCTCCTTCTGTGAGACACCAATTCTGGCAGTGGAGTGCGGGCAGCAGGTGGCAGCAGCCAGACCGGCGAGGGAGCCCGTGGCCAGTCTGAGTGAATCAGGGGCTGGCCAGCAGCAGGCACAGGGCCCCGGATGTAATCGAATCACGAGGCCTAACTTTGAGCAGCAGGGGTAGTTCACTCTGGTGGTCCCATTTCACAGACGAGGACGAGCAGCCAGGCCACCACGCTTTAGGCAGCAGAGCCAGGGTTGGGACGCGGACCTGCCGACCCCAGGGCCTGAACTCTGAACCATTGCCTGGCACAGCCGTGGGCCCCACCAGGCTGCCAGTGCGGCAGCGCCAGGAGAGAGGGATGCTTTGTCCCTCGGGAAGCACTCCCAGAGGCCGTGTGCTTCCTCTCTGGTCACAAGGATGCTCCCGGAGGGGGTGGCGGGGCCGGACACGGGACCTGCAGAGGGCAGCAGCTGGTCTCCAGGAATGCAGCCCTGCCTGCCGCGTCCACTCAGGCTAGTGCTCCTTTCTTGGGCTCCGTGACAAATGACCACAAACTGGGTGGCTCAGGACGGCGGCAGTGCGTTCTCTAGCAATAGGGGTCATGGGTCAGCCAGGCTGGCACAGCCTCACACGTGGCCCGGCTCCCCGAATAGGGCCCCCCAGACATGGGGACCAACAGCTCTTGCTGAATCAATGCCAGAGTGGATGAGTGATGGCCTGCGCATCTGTAGCATGTTCCTATTTGCCTAATCATTGTCAATGCAGGTCAGCACTTTTAAATAAAGCTTCTCTCTCAGAAAACTGAAGCAGCACTAAAGGCACCTGTCGCTTCCCACACAGGCAGCTGAGCAGCCGAGGTTCCTGGAGACGAGCATTAGACCCACCCCTTGCTCCACCCCACACCAGCTCTGGTGGCAGCAGTCTCCCTGCGCGTCCGGCTGGCCTGGTCCTCTTGAATCCAGGACTCCACGGGGAGGTGTGGGGCTTGCCGGCCACACCTGGACCCGAACCCTGGCACTGTGGGGCACCCTGAGTGGTGAGTTGCTTCTCTCAGAATAACGTTGCCATCAGCACAGCCGCCTGTGCATCGGGGCCTCACCCAAATGACAGGGGAACTTCAGGGGCACCTGAAGTTCCAGTGTGGAGAGGGTCTCCTCTCTGCTCCTGCCACCTCCCCCGGATTCGGCACTCAGGAAGCCGAAGGCAGCTCTGCTTCCCAGTGAGGAGCCCAGCCCGAGAGAGGCTGAGGACTGGGCCAGGTCACACTTCAGCAGGGCATCTGAGCAGGGACCTGAAATGAGGCTGGGGGCCAGGCCCTGGGTGAGCAGCGGCCGCCTGGCCCACAGTCCCCTCCTTCCCCAGTTCTGCCCGTAGCCTCCCCTGTAGGCCCTGCAGCTGGCCTCCCAGGGGTCTAGGGCTGGCCTGCTGGGGTGGGAGTGCAGTGGGTTCCTGTGAGGTCATGGGCCAGGGCCCTGTGGCCCTGCCAGCCTGGGTTCTCACAGACAAATGAGGGTGCCCTCCCTCCACACTCAGGCCCAGACATGGCGTGGGTCCCAGCATTCCCCGGCACCTCATTCATTCATTCCCTCCTCCCCATAATGTATCCGTTCACTCCTTCCCCTGTGCACTAAGCTGTGATGTCTGGCTCATACTCTCTCCAGGCAGCTCCGAGCCCTATGGGGAGCTATTGCTGTGGGTCCTCAGGGGCATGGGCGGTGGTTTCCGAGTGAGAGACGGGCCGGGTTGGCCAGTGAAGGGGGAAGGGTAAGAGGTTGCAGCAAGACCCAGGCACCAATTCTGTGGCTGCAATTGCAGACCCAGTCCACAGTGGAAGCTCCAGGGGCACCTGAAGTTCCATGACCCAGGTGTCTCACACTTAGGGGTCCTGGGCAACTGCGGATCTGTTCATTCTTTAGAACAAAATTAGGATTCTAGGCATCAGATGGTGCCATGCAGGTGCGGGCAGGAGCTGGAGTGAGCTGGGCCGGACAAGGCAGCTGTGGCCACAAAGGCCCCAGGCAGTCCTGAGGTTGTGTCTGGCAGTGGCAGCAGGACGAGGTCTGTGGCTGCACCGCAAGATGGAAAAGAAGGCATTTCGGGAAAAATGTGCCGAGCTGTGCGGAAAAGCAGGCATGGAGGGAGGAGGGGGCATCCACAAGCGCCTGCAAGTGTGGATTTGTCTGTCTGTGTGGACTTGTGTGTGCGGCCGCGTACATGCCCTGGCTCATGCCTTGCTCCCCCTTCTCTGTGGAGCCGTGGGTGTGTTACCTGCTGGGGTCTTCCCTGTGCCCAGGGCGCCGAGCAGGGGCAGCATCTGCAGCCCTCTGAGAACTCAGATCCCTGTCCTCACTGAGCTGAATTGCCAGGCTCAGCCCCTGGGTTAGGACCACTGGACCCCAGCCCCAGGCTCCCCACCACCTCTTCCCTGGGAAGGGTGAGCACAGGTGGGCCCCCTCCCCCGCAGAGTCGTGGGGCGCCCACGTGGGAATCGCCATCTCTCCTTGCTGTCTCATTCCCCACCAGCTCCCTCCGGCCGCTTGCCCCCAACCTGTTTGAATTTCCTTGGATTTAAAAAGCGTGTCTTACGGCCCCCTTGTGAGAGTCCGACTCTGATTTCTTGGGGCTGGCTGAGTTCTGGCTGGGTACCTGCATTTGCTCCGTTTGATTTCCCCGAGGCCTGAACTTGAGACACATTCTTCACAGCTTATCCCAGATCTGGGACAGTGTGGGCGTTTCAGCGCTGCCTTGGACAAGGCCCCTTTATACTGGGAAGAAAGGAAGTCGGGGGGCGGGAGGGGGAAGTGGCTTTGCCGGGGCCCAGGAGGGGTGGAGTTGAAGGATGGAAGGGCGCCAAGGTGAGCTGGGCACTGTGTGTTTCTGTCCCTAAAGTCCACACGTGGACTCCACCCGCGAGGTGATGGTGTGGGGGTGAGGGCGGTGGCAGGTGAGCTTTGCAGCCTCAGGGTGAGGGGCACCCATCACGCGGTCCCTCGGGTGTTTGAGCCATGGTCACAGAGCCAGCCCAGTGGTTTTCTACAGGGGTGAGGGGTTGGTGAGGGGTGCCCCATGCCTGCCCCTTGCCAATGTCTACGTTCTTTCTGGACCATCTCCCTGGGTTAAATTGCGTTGCCCCCAAAAGCTAAGTCCACGTCCTGCCTCTGGCAGCTCAGCCCATGTAGGGCCTCTGCAGGGGGAGGGTGTTAGGGCAGGGGTGCAGCGAGTTGAGGATGAGCAGAGGGTGGAGCTTGGGTGCTGCCCTCACACCAAGGCCTCTGGGCCCCAGGGAGCTGGGGGGCCTCAGCACGTGGAAACCAGCACGTGGGCACCTGGACCCAGGGGCTCCAGAGATGCTGCAGGCCTGTCTCTCAAGTACAAGGCTGTGTGCAAGAACAGGCAGGGGCCTCTTGGCTTCCCCCACATTAGTTTCTCAAGTGGCCACAGAGTGCCCTCCGCACAGTGCCCTTGGGGAATGGGCGCTGGCTGCCCCTAGAGTGTCTGTCCCGGCCCGCCGCCCCGTCCTCGGTCATCACGCGCTCTAATTGCCCACTCTGCCTCGGGGGCCGGGTGCAGGGCATTTGGGAAAGGACTGCCCTGCCTTTGATGCACAGGCGGCCACAGGCGCCTGCTTTCCTCTTCCTCGGCTGCCTGCGTCTCTGGAGCCCCCACCAGGCACGTGGGCCCAGCAGGCCCCGGCCCATCTCCCTCCCAGCTGCCCCTGGACCAGCAGGAGTCACCTGTGAGCTGTGGGAGAAGGCAGCACCGATGTTGGCACTCAGGAGGCCTGAGACTGCCTGTGTCCCTGGGCTCACTGAGACAGGACAGCCCTGTTGTGTGAAAGCAGAGAAACGGGCATCTCCCAGGTCTGAGGCCGGAGCCCAGAGCCAGGGCATCAGGGTGGGGCGGCTCCTTCTGGGGCACACGGCGCCCGCTCCAAGCCTCCCCAGGTCTCCTGACCACATCCCCCCAGGCTCCGCATCCACTCTGGCCTGGCCCCTCCCTTCTGCGTCTCCTGGCAGCTCTCGGCATTCCAACCCTTGGCCCCTCCCCAGCACTGATAGATTCTACCCACAAAGCCCCTGTTTCCAGACAAGACCCATATGTCCTGAGGGCCCAGAGGGGCAGGGATTTTGCAGGACACTGTCATGGAGAGAGCAGGCTTTGGACCACTCTGGTCCTGCGTCCCCGGCTGCTATCCACTGGCTGTGTGACCTCCATGGATGTCAGTAACACGGCAGAGGGCCCTGCTGCTGTGTGCCCTGTGGATCCAGTGTCAGGGAGCCCACACAGTCACCATGTGGAGCCTGGCCAGGCGTGCGTTGTCCAGGACCTGAGGCTGTGGCTTCAGGCCTTGCCTGCCCTGTCTGTGAGGTGTGGGTACCAGTGCACCCCGTAGGGCTAGTGCGGGAGCCTGGCACACTCCCCACGAGGGGCCCTCAGCAGAGGCGGGGCTCAGCCAGCTCAGCCACCCTCCCTCTGCGGCCTTTGGCGGAACACATACCCCAGTGGTAAGGGCCCAGTCTGGGGGAGTCTGGGAGACTCCCCCTCTGGCATCCAGATCTGCCAACTTCGGTTCTTTTGTAACATAGTCTCATTATGAGCAATGCGAAAAACACATAAAAGTAGATTAAGAGGCAAAAAAAAAAAAAAAAAAACCAAAACCCAAGGAGAACTATTATTCATATTTTTTCTTTCCCTGCGACTTGTTTGGCAGTTGAGACAGCCTGGAAACAGCGTTTGTGCAGCTTTGGGGGGGCTCGGCAGCGTCAGGTTCCCAAGTGGGTTTTACTTTCCGCCTGAGACGTGGAGCTTTGGCGGTGGGGCCTCATGTCCTGAACGCACAGGGCTCTGGAGTGGCCATGCGAAGGCAGCGGGCAAGGTCAGCTGGGGGCATGGCTGGGGAGACGCCAGCCGTCCACCCCCGGGCACCTGCTGGCCCACCTGCAGGCTGTGTTCTTAGGCCATCACTTACCTGAGCGTCCCCCAGGGAATCGACACAGAAGGACACTTGTGTTACATCTCACAGAAATGAATCCTTGGAAAGGAAAGTAATCAATCAAGTCAGCACAGAGTAATCAGGGTAGACACTCACCGATTTCCAGGGCCTCTCTGGGGAGCTCAGCAGGCTGCCCTGGAAGCCCTGATGCGCTGCTGCTGACGCTGAGTGCTTGGCCTTGGCGACGATCTTGCTCCTGTGGACAGCAGCAGGCACAGCTGAAGCAGTGGCCTTAGGGAAGTGGCTGGAGGCTGTGGCTTCTGTTCCTGCCACATGGCCCTGGTGTGGGCACAGCAGGGGACTCACCTGGCGGATCCGGCAGACTTCCTGCTCGGAGCCTGGGGGCTCCTCCAGGGCTGGGTGTTTGCTGCCGTGGGGGGGGGCTGAGGACTAGGAGGGAGTACCTGGGACTGGAGCGTTGTGTGCCAGGCACTGTGAGTGTGTGGACGCGTGAACACGTGTGTGACCTTGCATGCGTGTGTGTGTGTGTGTGTGTGTGTCTGCAGTGTGCACAGGCGTATGTGTTACCACATGAGGCTGCAGCCTGCTCTGCCCTGCCTCACGAGCAGACCGCTTCCTGTGCAGCGGCGCACCTGCCACCTCTCCTTCCGTCTGCACCTGAGCTGCTGAGAGCTCCGTGCTCTGCAGCCTCATGTCTCCGCCTGGGTGGCCAGGGGTGGTTGTTTCCAAGTTCATATGCTGCTGCGATGGAATTGAAACTTGGGGTTCCTGTACTGCTTTCTGTTTTCTCCCATAAGTTTTCTCCCATAAGTGGGGGTGCGGATGGCAGCAAATCTGGCCCTGCTCATCCAGCGGGGGCCTAGCAGTGGCCCAGG
This sequence comes from Sylvilagus bachmani, assembly GCA_015711505.1. Taxonomy (NCBI): domain Eukaryota; kingdom Metazoa; phylum Chordata; class Mammalia; order Lagomorpha; family Leporidae; genus Sylvilagus; species Sylvilagus bachmani. The sequence continues at coordinate 52,405,844 of CM027395.1, forward strand.
AGAGCTCACCCCATGGTGCCACAGGCTGTTTGCAGACAGGCTCTGTTTCCCAGTCGTCAGCTCATGGAGAGGACCCCTGCGTCTGGGCCTTCAAGGCAGGCTCCAGGACAAGGGTGTGGGAGTGACCACAGGAAGCTCGGGCTGGAGGAGAGGAGGCCTGGTTCAGGTGTGCTGATGCATGGCTGAGGGTGTCGGCTCAGGTGGGCCCTGGAGGCAGCAGGGACACACTTGTCCCTTTCTTGTCTGGGGCTGCCCTCACAGCCCCTACGCTAGGGAGCAGGCCTGTCCCAGAGAGAGAGAGAATACAAGTGTGAGCAAACCACACTGTCACTGCCAGAGTCCCCAGCATGTCCTGCACGTGCGTGCCCAACTGGCCCAGGCTCCTGCGTATAGGCTCCAGGGAAGGGACCCAGGATTTGAGCTGGATGTAAGCCACCCTGGAAATCGGATATTTCCCACGGGCTCGGATCAGAGCCGCTGCTTGCCCTGCCCCTCCCCCACAGCCACACACTCTGCCCTGGCTACAGCTCGGAGAAGGGCTGTGCTCACCACAAAGCAGACACACAGCAGCTGTCAGGGTTTCCAGGCCTCACTGGGGACTCACGTGCCTGCTGGGGATGGGGAGCCCAACTGTCTATCAGGGACCCAATGGGCAGGCAGTGACAACATGGAGACCCTGGAGCTGTCAGAAAGGCTGGGGCAGACCTGAGGGCACCAGCAGGAAGCAGAGGTGCCAGAGAGAAGCCCCCATCTCCCAGTGGCAGGCGGCCACCTTCCTGGACCTCAGAGAGGGAGGTGGGTGAGCTTCCTGAGGCTGCGCCTGGAAGCAGCTGTGCTTCATCTGCCGGTTCTGGGGGGGTCTCGCTGGGCTGAGGTCAAGGTGCCAGCAGGGCTGGTGACATCTGGAGGCTTTAGGGAGAATCCCTGTGCCCTAGTGAGGGCCTGAACCTGTTCACAGGACCCTAGGGCAGTTCTTGGGCTTCCAGCGGAGCGGAGGGGCGGGAACGGGAGCACCTAGCAGGCTGGGAGCCGCTGCCTTGACTGGGAGGTCGCTGTGGGTGTGAGGCCTCCCGACTCTGGCTCTTAGGCTGTCAACTGTGGGGCAGGACGGAAGCACTGCCCTGCGCAGTCATGTGGCCGAGTTGCTGGATATTGGGATGTTTTGCATCTCAAGGCCCCCGGAACTCTTGTGAACGGTCGGCAAAGGAACCGCCAGAAGCCCCATCCACAGCACGCCCCCACAGGGTCTCCCCCCGCCCAGCCCAGTTTCCAGGGCTCCAGGCTGCCGTCCCCTGCTGTGTCTGTAGAGAGCCAGTGACCCCAGCTGTGTTGTCAGCCCTGGCCAGGTCTTGGCTTTGCTGAGGACCATTCTTGTCATCACCAGCACTCTTCTGCTCGGGACAGGGGTGACCCTGTGACGGTGGCCTGAGCCTGCAAGGTGTCCATGCATGATGGCATGCTCGAGAGAGCCTTGGCCTGTTGCTTTTGGGGAAGAAGGAGGTGGCTGCAGATGGGACAGGCCACAGGTCTGCGCACTCCGCTCGGCGCACTAATCAGTAACAGTCGTCCAGATTGCAACTGACGCACCCCTGACCAAAGTCAAGGCACCCTCCCCTCTGGAGCCCTGAGACCATCTGCCCCTGGGGCCGCAGCACAGCAGAGAGGTGCATGCAGCTGGGGGTGGGCTGACCACAGCTTCCCCTGGTTGCCGTGGCCTTGTTCTGGAATCTTGCTCAGGCTCTGCTGTCCCGGTGGGGCCTCTGCTCCAGCCGCTGCTGAGCATCCAAAGTCTGACGGTCCCTGTGTAGGGCTGAGGCTGCAGCTGGGAAAGAGTGTGCCGGCGCCCCGCACTGAGCGTGCATGAGAACCCTTCCCCTGCTCTCCCGCAGAGCGCTGTGCATGGTCCAGGACCTGCAGCCCAGTTTCTGCTTCTGCTCTTGCTGGGTTGCGTGGGAGAAAATCCCAACTTCCATGCTGGCCTGTCCTGCCCAGGCCTGTGCCCTTCCCTGCTTGTATCCCTGGGGTGAGGCCTAATCTGTCCAGGTCTTCAACCAGAACCACCTGGGAGACTGGACTTGGCTTGGGTTGGGGGATTACTTTGGAAACCCTGATGGCCACACATAGGGGCCAGGAGACTCTGAGCAGCCTGTTCCAAAGGTTTCCATGGCAGGGAAGGGCCCTGTGCTCGGGGGTGCAGAGGTGCTGTGGGTGAGGGCCCTGTGCTCGGGG
>CM027395.1:52408172-52457818 GCA_015711505.1 Sylvilagus bachmani
CGGGGTGCAGAGGTGCTGTGGGCGAGGGCCCTGTGCTGTGGTTTGGTTGTGTGGGGGCTGTACAGGGATCCCACTGGGCATGAAGCAAGGCTTCACCCTGTGGTGTGGCTGTGCTAGGCTGGCTCAGATGTGACGGAGAGGCAGAGGCCATCTGCTGACCTTCAGGTTGGGGCTTTCTCCAGCCCTGTTGTGGCGAGTTCTGGGCTCTGGCCAGGGTGGGGTGCTGCCTCTTCCTTGGAGCTGCTGGGCTCTCCTCCTTAACAATCTGCTGCTTCTGCAACCTGGGTTTGGGGATTTGGTCTGTCGGTTGGTTTTCCGCCTTTGTTCTTTAAGTCCTTTTTCTAAAGCATTAAATTATCTTGTTCTTATGCAGTGAGTTCAGTAGCTTTGGTGGGGCTCCAGAGGGGTCCAGTCCTGCCGAAGTTAGGGAACAGCCACAGGACAGGCTGTGGGGCCCCTCGCCTGGCGGTCATGGCTCAGCATGACCCATGCTCCCTGTCTCTGAGGGCCCAGGGATTCCTGACACAGTCACTGCAGGAGGTAGAGAAGAATTAGCTGCAAGTCCTGTTTGCCTAAGTGGGGGTGGGAACCTTGCGGGTGACCCTTGGGGTCCCTGTTCCTCCTGGGTGGGAGGCAGGAAGAGGGGCATCCTGAAGGAGGGCAGGCCCCAAGAAGGTGCCCGCAGCCCCAGGAAGGGGCAGTGTCTCCTGGGTTGGAGACCGGGTTCTGCAGGTCACCCCTGAACTTAACTGTGAAACGAACAGATCTGAGGACCGCAGGACTGAAGGGCTGTGAGATGCGGCTGGCAGCGCGGTGTCCGGCCCAGTGTTCTCTGCAGGATGCAGGGGCAGGCAGGGCCCTGACTGCCCAGAGCAGCCTCGTCAAACCCACCAGAGCCCACGGCCCTGTTGTCACGTGCTAAGAAGAGCCAGCTGCTCCCTCTAGGTCGTGGGACATTGGCAGGAAGAGCTGGCCTCTGGTGCGTCTGTCCTGTGGCTTTATTTAGGACTGGGCCTCACTCCCCCCCGGGCTGTGGCCCTCCGCCAGGCTCCAGGAGACCGTCCAGCCTCGCTTGGTGACCTGTGAGTCACTTCCCCTGTCTGACCTTGGCTGACTCATGGTAGCTCGAAGGATGAGTAACAGGTTAATCTCGCAAGTCAGCCGGGATTGATTGGTAATGGCTGCCTGCGTACTGGCTGGAAGTGGATCTGACATGTGTGCCGCGGCGCAGGCGGGGCCGGGATGAGCCTACTGCCCTGCAGACTAGGGATTTCGGCAGAGCTCACGTTGTGAGAAAAAGTGCTGGACTCATTCTGATCTTCTCTCTCATGTGGTTAATAAGGGGCAGGGTTTTGAAGTTCCTAATCCTGCTAGAGGTCCCTGGTGGGAAAGGTGTTGGACCCTGTGGCTCTCCTGCCTCTGCTGCGCTGTGGCTAAGCTCAGCATTGTGCCCGTCGGGACCGAGCCTGCGAGGCATCACCCCAGTTTCTGCACCGCAGGTGTTGGACTCCGTGTGGTGCACAGCCCTGTCACTTCCGGCCGGTGCCACTCCCAGGAGTCGTGAGGGCTGACGATACAGGACAGGCCCCATGGGCTGTGGAGGAAGCTGACAGTCCATGGTCCCAGTTCCCTACTGGGGGCCACATGTAGGAAGAGCCACAGGCCTGTGCTGCCACCGACTGCCACTGACCTGGAGCTCAGCAACACTTGACCCATGGCAGTTTAAAGGGCGATGCAGCTGGTTCAGAAACAGCAGACTGCAGTGTTTCTCTGGAAATGGTGCAGTAAGGAGGGACAGGTGATCTGGGGGAGGGGCGGGGGCAGAGGAGAGAAGAGAAGGTGAAAGTGTGGGAGGAGATGCGTAGGCGCTCTGCCCAGTGCGGCCGCCGGGGTGGGGATGGGGGTGAGGGTGGGGAGCCGGCTTCTCTGCAGAGTGTATCTGTGGATGCCGATTGCTGGAGGGAAGGGCATCTGGTGAGGGGAGGGTGGGGCTGGAGCTGGGAGGGACAGACTTGGGACGGAGCCCTCGGGGTGGGTGGGTGTTATGGAGATGGCATCGTCAGCTGCCGCCACTGGCCTCCCCCTGTTGGTTCTGAAGCTGTTGGGAGGAACCCCTGGGCCCCTTCCCCTGACCTCAGGAGCCCTCAGCGGCACTGAGGCTGGACGTCAACCTTTGCTCAGCAGGCATGAGATACAGAGCCTGTGGCTGAGTGCTGGCCCAGCGTCCTTGTTTCCTGGGCCCTGGAGTGTCTGCTCACGTGCATGGGAACGCACCCTCCCTGACGGGCTCACGTATTTGCCCAGCGCTGCTGTTGTGGCATGAAAGTTTGCTTATTATCTGAGACCTGGGAGGCTCAGGAGGAAAAGCTGTCCTGGACCTGGACTTGCTGAGCTCTGGTTCACAGCAGGCTGAGCGGGGACAGCCGGGGACCCCACACTGAACCAGACAGCATGCCTCTTGGGATGGCTTCTCTCCGCACACGCGGTAGATGGGGTTTGTGGTCAGTGGTCAGTGGTCGCTGCTCGCTGAGCCCCTGGCAGGGAGCAGTGGTGCCTGGTGGCCAGGTGTCCTGACCACACAGCTGATGTCACCCATATTGCTCTGGAATACTCCTGTCCTCCCTGCCATGAGGACGGGGAGCTGGGGCAGGAATGAGAAGAGGCTGACCAAGTGCCCAGGGCCAGACCCTGGGGATATGGCCCACAGAGCAGGTGTGGGGCTGAAGGAGCCCAGCAGGCAGGGCCCTGTTCCCCACCAGTTTGTGGTGGAGGCAGGAAGAGGGGTGCATGCCCTCCCCCTGCTCCGGAGCCTTGGCTGCAGCAAGAGCCGCCCACCCTGCAGGCCCCAGGGCATGCACCAAGAGACAGCTGCCTAGGCTGCTAGCGGGAAAAGCCAGCTGGGGACCAGCCATGGTGACTGCTTGGGTCGGTTGGGGGCAAGCCTTGCACGTGTCCATCATCCAAACACTCCTGCTGCTGCGGGCAGACACAGGCCAGACTCGTGGGAGCCTGGGAGCCCTCAGTCTAAGCCCCACCCTCCATTTTCGTCCTACCTGGGCTGCATGACACATTCCACGGGCCTGGCCTTTGTGTCCCAGAGAGGGGCTGCAGACCTGAGGGCAGATGGTTTCAGAGGAGCCATCCTGCCCCGGGCCCACACTTGGGGCACTGAAGTGGGGAAGGCACTAGGCTGGGCAGCCGAGGTCCTCCCTTCCCAGAGACTCAGCCACTTCTGAGGGGCTGGGAGGATTGACAGTGGGGGCAGGTCTGCCTCCGTAGCTGCTGCCGCTCCCCCACAACTGCCCTCTGTAGCTGCCAGCACACACTGGAGCCGGGTGTGGCAGAGGCCACGGGAGGACTTGGCAGAGACTGACCAGCTCAGCAGGCGCTTGTGCCAAGTGGACAAAGGCCCAGTCCCGTGAGAAGCAGATGGCCCCTTCCCATCTGTTGGCATGGGCATCAAGATTCCAAGAACCTGTGCTGTTGTGAGGCCAACCGAACTCACCCGCATCCACCCTGGAAACAGCGTGAACGCCCCAGGCCCAGCAGGCTGTGATGGGCCCTGCGCCTCTGTCTCTGGAGAACCCTAAGGCCCAGGCTGTGGTTGCTGCCCTAGGCACAGGGCGGGCGGTGAGGCCAGCCCTCCTGTGCAGGCTGCCCCTGAGCTTCTGAGCGACCCTGGTGCTGGGCCAGGGGTCTGAGATGAGGCTGGGCAGAGCCCTCCAGGCTCGCAGATGCCATCCTCTTGCCCTGTCCCTGTGTGCTCATCCTCCCTGCCCCTCTTAACAGAGTGGTCAGGCCCACCCCAGTGACCTCCTTTAACCTCAGTCCCCTGCTTTTCGAGGCCCAGTCAGCCTGCAGACACCCTCACGTTCACTAGGACGTGGACTTGGGGGCACAGTTGAGGATACTCCTGGTGGGTGTGTGGCTCCAGTGTGCCCCTGGCCCTTTCCCAGACCAGAGTCCCAGTCGGCAGCTCAGAGAAGGCCAGGCTTCACCTGGAGGGTCCGCCCCAGCCCAGCAGCAGTGACAGCCAGTGCCCGGAAGCATGCGCAGCCTCCCGTGTGGGGTTTGGCACCCGTGCTAAAACCCCAGGGTGTTTACACATTCCTGTCATGAAGGGAAAAACCCAAGAAGCAAAACCTAGGGCAATTATTCACTCTTGGTTTCTTAAGCTACGGAGAGGACCAGTTGGGAAACCGTGAGTCAAGTGAAATCCTTTCTGGAATGAGCAAAAACAGGAACAAAAGCCCTTTGACTGCCCCCCACCCGAGGAAGCAGGAACCGGGGACGTTTGCCTGGGCTGCCCTGCTGTCTGCATTCCTGTGCCCGCTCTCCAGATGTTGACATTGCTGTTCACTGGGCGCACGATGCCAGGAGGTGGCTCTGGGGGGCTGGGAAAACAGCAGGTGTCCTCAGCCAGCACACGGCTCCCTGGCCACTCACGCAGCCGCTGCGGTTCCCGCGGTACCCACCTGAGGTGGCTGGGCTGTGTTCGGCCTGTTCACGCATTTGTGCCTGCCTGTCCTGCCAAAGCTCTCTGTCCACATCTGGCTGCAGGTAGCGTCTGGCCTCGGTCGGAATGCCAAGAGCACGCAGCCCCTCCTGGAAGCTCGTGGTGGCAGTCTGTTACGTTTACACTTGGCTCCTGTCCCCTGCTGATGCGGCTGCCCAGGTCCATTCCATTCCCATCCGTGTCCAAGTCCATGCAGGTGTGGGGAGTGGCCCAGAGTAGATTCTTCATGGTGTCATTTGGATGGATGAATGTGTGGGAGGATGAATGACTGGACTGACAAGCAGATGTTGGATGGTAGATGGATAACTGAGTACTTGGAGGGTTAGAGGGATGGTTGGATGGATGTTAACATAAGTGGGTGGGAATGGATGGGTAGACGGGTGGATGGATGGTGGGTGAGTGGGTGGATGGATGGTGGGTGGGTGGATGGGTGGATGGATGGTGGGTGGGTGGATGGGTGGATGGATGGTGGGTGGGTGGGTTGATAGATGGATGGATGGGTGGATGGATGGACGGTGGGTGGGTGGATGGATGGATGGGTGGATGGATGGTGGGTGGGTGGATGGATAGATGGTGGATGGGTGGGTGGGTGGGTGGATGGGTGGTAGATGGATGGTGGGTGGATGGTAGATGGATGGATGATGGGTGGGTGGGTGGTGGGTGGATGGATGGTGGGTGGATGGATGGTGGATGGGTGGGTGGGTGGATGTGTGGTAGATAGATGGTGGGTGGATGGTGGATGGGTGGGTGGGTGGGTGGGTGGATGGATGGTGGGTAGGTGGATGATGGGTGGATGGATGGTGGGTGAGTGGGTGGATGGATGGGTGGATGGATGGTGGGTGAGTGGGTGGATGGATGGGTGGATGGATGGTGGGTGGGTGGGTGGACAGTGAGTAGATGAGTGAACCCATGGATGGATGATGACTGGGAAGATGAGTGGGTCGGTTAGCATGAAACAGTCATCTAAAGGTGATAGCTGTGGGCATGTTTTGTGCCCAGTGGTGTAGCTCAGAAAGTCCCTGATCTGAGAAAGCCAAGAAGCTCATGGTCCCCAAGAGAAGCTCCTGCCAATGATAAGAAGAGATCCTCTACCTACACGTCCCTGAAACAAGTGGTCATGGACTCTTCAGGAATCCAGGCTTGCGCTGCCCTCCCAGCATTCCTGAGCAGCAGAAGCAAGTCTCCGTGTGGCCCCGTTGAGAGAACTGCTGCTGGGAGAAGATGCCTCTGGGGTGAAGATGTGTCTCCAGAGTCAGCAGGGGCACAGCCATGTGTGCGTGGGACAGACACCGTGGGAACTTCAGGTCGTGTGAAGACTCGGCGCTGGACCTTGCTCCCTCCCTGCAGGCTGTTTCCACGATCAAGCCTGGGTGAGAGGATGTGTCAGCTCCTGGCTGACCCCACCCTGGACTGCAGCCTCTCACAGCCCCTGGAGGGCACATCTGTGCAGCTGCCCCCCTCAGGCCCTGGAGACGCGTCCTGCAGCTGGAGGCCTGGTGCCCAGAGCCAGCATGGGCTAGTGGGCGGCATCACCTCTTGCTCCCAGATGAGTCACGACGTGACAGTCACCTCCTCTTCCTCACAAGCCCACACAAGTCTGCCAAGCAGATCGTGCTCATCCCCGGGCCCCTCCCCTGCCTGTAGGGCTCCTGAGTCAGGGCTCCCCAGCCTATTTTTAGGCCATTTATCCCGATCCTCTCGGGGAGGCAGCGTTTGTTTATCCTGGGGCAGAGCTGCTCTGGGAACACTCCGTGTGGCCACTGACCCTGAGCTTCAGGAAAGAACGGCCAAAGTCCCCGACGCTAAGTATGCCTGCATGTGCCCAGTGACAGCAGCAGCCTGGCCGGCCACGCCCTCCAGGCTGACTCAGGGGCTGGACGCGTTGCTTTCTAGCTCACCCAGCAAAGGCACTGGGCAAAGAGCACTCCCCACTGAGGGCTAGCCAGTCTCAGAGCTCCCCTGTGCAGCCTTCAGCCCTGGCCCCACGCCCTGCAGCAGAGGACTGGGAGCAAGCCGAGGGCAGGCACTGCACCCCTTCCTGTCCGTAGTCTCAACTCCACCCCGGAGAAAAAGCTGATATAGCCACCAGCTCAGACGCTCGCTGCTCACTCACCTGCTGCCACTGGCCCCGTCCCACTGCCGTGTTAGCGTGGCAGTGGCCCCTCACTTGCTCAGTTACCCGCTTGCACTCTCCCTCCAAGGTCGCTGGACTCTAGAGGCCCCAGAACTTCAGGGACCCCCACATTTGAGGTGGGGTTCTTTCTTTCTGGCTGAGCAGCGGCCGTGTACACAGTGGTAACATGCTCAGTGGTGCTACCCGTTTGCCGGTGCAGGACAGCAGTGGCCCAGTTCCAAACATCTGCCCTCCTGTGTCCCACGGCCGTGTGGACGTGTGACAGTGGCTCCCTGAGGCCCAGGCGTGGCAGCAGGGACCCCACTTGGAGTGTCAGGACCACGAGTGTCTGGATCTTCAGCAGGGGTTGGGGTTAGGGTGGTGCAAGGGGAGACTACATCCTGCAAAGCCCCTGTGAAGGCAGAGAGGAGGCTGCGAGGAATGGGCGTGTGTGGCCCAGGGTGGGCAGCGGAGGCAGGGCCAACACCGTGGACACTCCTGGGAGTGAGTGAAAGAAAGCTGACAGTGGGCAGAGTGCTTTTTCAGCGTGATCGGTCAGCTGTCAGGACCCAAGCCTGGGCAGGTCTGGCTCACCCTCCTGCCCGGCTGGTGCTGCTGGGCTGTCCCCCCCGATGCAGGGTGGCCTTTGTGGGGAGGAAGCCTTTTTGCAATCCCCATCACCTCCCGGGGGCAAAATCACATGGCCTTCGGGCCAAACCAGTTGCTAACGTCGGCACTGGGGTGCCAGCTCGCGTCATCACATGTCCATAGCCAGGACCATGTTGGGACATGAGGAGGGGACCTGCAGAACAGCCCAGGCCATGGCGTGGCGGGAAGTCTGTGGTGAGGCTAGGGGAAGGATGAGGGATTGTGAATGGGGAGTCCATGTAAAAAGGGGGAGCAAACCAGTGTCCACGTTGGTGTGGAGACCCCAGGAGGGAGGACAGGGGAGCAGGGAGGCCACAGCAGGCCATATCTGTCATCTCTGGTGGCTGAGTGTGATGCAGCTGACCCAGTGTGAATTCCGAGGCTGGGCACAAAGGGCTCACTTCCTCCTTGTCCACTGGACTCTCGTGTCTGTGGCCCGGCACCCACATCCAGGGTCGGGCTGGGTGCTGTCCTCGTCCACCACCCTTGCGTCTATGTCTCATACTCACACTGCATGTGGGTCGGTACCCTGCCCCCAACCCCACATTACTGGCACCCTAAATAAACTAGCCCCAGGGATTGTCCAATACCCCCACCCGAGCGCCTGAGCTGCTGCTGGGCGGCAGTGGTGGGTGTGAGAACAGCGGGTGGGCACCCACAGCCTGTGTCCTGACCATGCAGAGTCCCCCCTCTGAGCCCTCTTGTCACCAAAGCCTCACCTGAGAACCTCTTGCAAGCTTCAGGATTCAGTGCAGAGCCAGCTCCTCTGACAACGCCCCTCCCTCCCTGCGTTTCTGTCTCTGCCTCTTTATAAAATTAATAGCACTTTAGGCTTTTTAATCCATACGTAAAGTGTGTACAGAGAAGAGACATTGTAAACGTGCCCAGTAACTGTATCAAAACAAAACCACCTGTTAGATTGAGAGGCAGAACCAGACCTGCACCCAGAAGCTTCCCTTCCTGGGCCTCACATTTCTGCCCTTTCCACTTGCCTCAAGGCGACGTCAGCCTGCAGGTGACGTCATCCTGGCCCTACTGCAGGTGACGTCACCCTGGCCCCCCTGCAGGTGACATCATCCTGTCCCCACTGCAGGTGACGTCATCCTGTCCCCCTGCAGGTGACATCATTCTGTCCCCCCTGCAGGTGACATCATCCTGTCCCCCTGCAGGTGACATCGGCCTGTCCCCACTGCAGGTGACGCCATCCTGGCCCTACTGCAGGTGACGTCATCCTGGACCCCCTGCAGGTGACATCATCCTGTCCCCACTGCAGGTGACGTCACCCTGGCCCCCTGCAGGTGACATCATCCTGGACCCCCTGCAGGTGACGTCATCCTGTCCCCACTGCAGGTGACGTCATCCTGGCCCTCTGCAGGTGACGTCACCCTGGCCCCCTGCAGCCTGGCCCCAGCACCAAGGCCTAGCCTCTCGGGCAGGCACTCTGTGGGGCTGTGTCACGTGTGCTGCTTCTCTGAGTGGTGACTGTGCAGGTCTGTGCGTCCTCTTATGTGGAGCTCTGCTTTGTCATTCGCAAGGCTGAGTAATAGTTCACTCTACGAGCATAAAATGTTAGTTTTTCCATTATGCTACTGACAGATGTGTTGAACCTGCCTGGACTTCATGAAGATTCCCAGGTGCACCACATAACTTTCCCACCAGATCTGGGGAGTTCCTCAGATACTGCTCTGCCCCGTCTCCCTCTCCTTCCTTCGGGACTCAGCCACGTGTGTTGTGCCGCTTGCTGTTTTCATGTGGCTTCCTGGAGCTGTCTCCCTTTATTCTCAGTTCTTTGCCTTAGTTTGACCTGTTTGCGAGTCCTTGGAGTCTCCCTCCTTCCGGCTCTGGCCTGTCACTGAGCCCTCGAGAGAGGCGAACCTGCTTCCAGCCCCATAGCCTCCACGCATCTGTCTGACTCGCTGTCTCAGGTGAAGTTCCCTCCCTGGCACGCATGCGTAGCACTCACCTCAAGCGTTTGTCTGTTAAACCTCCTGTCTGGGTCAACCCAGAGTTACTTGCCACTGGCTGGCATGGGCACACCTCCCTGTTCTCTTGGTTGTAGGTGACGCACGTCAGCAGCCCTGGCATCTGCCACGGTGGATTCTCTTTCGCTGTGGTAGGGGTCACGGCCCAGACCCTAATGCAGCTTTGCCCTCCCAGTGGTGAGCCGCAGCTGGTACCTGATCTCTCCTATGGCTTCCGATTGCTGCTCTTACAGCCCGGTCGCTGTGTGACATGGCTGTTGGCCACAGATTTTGGCCGAGGCCCTGTTCCTCTTTTGGGTCCCTTGTGTCCTCGGGGTCTTCCTTGCGTCTAGCGACCCCGCTCCCTGTGAGCTGTCTGCCGCCTGCGAGCTCTGTGGTTGGCAGGCTTGTGCTTGCACAGCCTCTGGTACTGAGGGGGGCAGTCGCACAGCCTCTGGTACTGAGGGGGGCAGTCACACAGTCCCTGCCCGTGCGGCTCCTCCTTCCAGGAGCAGACTCCTGGTCACCACCTTCCATCTGAACTGACGGGCGCCTCCCCTGCACACGCGTGGTCTGGTCCAGGTGTTGGCCAGGCGTGGGGTCTGCTCTGTGGGTGCTGTCCTTGAGGCCGGACTCTGTCCTTCACGTCCCCTGTTGGCTTTGCCAGCCCTGGCTCTTGCCTCTGGCCCCTCCTGCCGGTCAGTCGTGGTTCACTCTCTTCTCCACCGTGATGGTGCAGCTGGGCCAGCAAGCTGCACACCCACAGCACCCACCAAGGGGCTTCCCTTGATTCGGGGTCACTGTCTGGTGGACTTAAACCATCTCTGTCTGCACCAGTTCAAGACCCTGTGGTTGTGACCTGCAGGGAGCTTCCTGTGACCTCAGGAATTTAAATTCTCCTTCCTAAAATGCTGAGTGTGTTAGTATCTATGCAGGCTGCTACCTGGTTTGAATAAGCTGTAAACACACATATGTCCGTGTATATAGACGGGTATTAGTGACATGTCGTTTGTAGACAGCTGTGTGTGACTGGGGGAATTGTGACGAACGTGCACCCTTACACTCAACGCTCAGGAAGAGACAGACCTTCACCCGCACCTGAAATTCCTCCCGGCCATTCCTTCACAGTCGTTCCTCCAGCACCACCAGGAGCCCCCAGTGCTCTGACTCCTAAAGCTGTGCCGAGGTCGCGTCCGTGGGCTTCATTCCTGGTTCCTAGGTTCCTGCCCTTGGTTTTGTTCCCTGTGGTGTTTTTGGGATCAGTCACTGCTGCCGTGGGTCTCAATAGCTCCCTGCTCCTTACTGTTGGGCAGGATCCACCCTATGGCTGTACCACCCTTGGATAATCTATTAGCTTTTTAACAGACACTTGGTTGCTTTGGGCTTTGCCTGTCACAAAGGAGGCTGCTGTCAGCAATCTAGGATGTGGTTTCTTGCAGCCACGTGGACTACACCTAGGAATTAAAACCATGCACCTTGGAGTAGATGGTGTTTTCCTTTGTTAGAAACTAAGAGATTTCCAAAGTTACCCACTGACTAATGCATGAGTGAGTGAAGGTTCTGTCTCACTGCTTTCCCCTGGGGCTGTTGGGTAGGAGGTGAGGCCTGGTCACTGGTGTTTCTCTGGCAGCAGTGAGGTCGAGCACCTTGTGCTGAGCATGGCAGTGTTGTGTGAGTCTTGCTCGATTCTTGCCTGTTTTAGTGGGTGCTTTTTCTGGTTTCGACTGGGTGATTGTTGCAGTTCCTATTTTTGGCAACTGCTTCCTAGTCAGGTGCACACTGTAAATGCTTCCTGCTGGTCTGCACCTTCCCCAGCTTCTTGTGGCATCCCTGAAAAAGCACAAGTTACGGATTTCAACTTTCAACTTTTTTTTCTTTCCTGGTTAATAATTATTTACTTGCCAATCCCAATATCATGAAGATATTCTCCCATATTGTCTCCCATAAACCTTATCGTCCTGGGTTTTATGCTGGGAGCACAATGTAGTGCAAACCAGTTCTTTTACGGCCAGAGTGAGGAGTGGCAGAGGTCCGCCATCCCCCTCGGATCTCGACTGTCCCAGCCCCTGTTAATAATCACCACGATAGCTTTATTTATGACCTGTTGATTGGGTGTACATGAGCTATTTCTGGAGTCTCTGTTCTGGTTTCATTGAGTAATTTGTCTATACTGCAGTGCAGTACCTTGTTGATTGCTGCAGATTTGTAGAAAACCTTAAACTCGGGCAGTGTAGCTTCTCCAGTGTTTTCTTTTTAAAGATTGACTGTTGTAGATCCTTTGAATCACTACATAGCTTTTCATAACAGTTTACCATCCTCTACCAGAAACAAGCCTGCTGGGGTTTTGAATGGAAATGCTTTGAGTCCACAGGTAGCTGTTGGGGAAGGTTGACGTGTAGACAGTATTGAGTTCTGAGTCCATGAACATGGTATACATTTATTTAGGTCTCACTTGTCCCAGTCACATTTGTCAGTTTCGCTGTAGACTTGTTCAGCATGCTGGTTTTTAGTCACCGTGCCACATCTGGATACACTCACATGAGACGTGGGCTGCATTCTCAGGTCGTGTAGGGTCTGACAGAGAAGAAGAGCTGAACGCTGGGACATCAACCAGGAAGCAAAAGGCAAGTTATCATTCACAGTGGACGTGTGAGTGTGCCCGGCCGGTGCAGGTGCAGGGTCTCCTGTCAGTCACAGTGCCAGCTATGCACCAGCAGACAAGGGCAGTCTTCATGTGCCGGGCTTTCCCACACGTCCCCACACAGCTGTGTCTTTTGCAAGTATTTTCTCCCAGTCTATGGAGTATGTTTTCATTTTGTTGGTAGTATCTCTCACAGAGCAGATTTTTGATTCTTAGTCTGGCTTATCAGTTCTTCTTTTGTGGGTTGTGGCTTTGGTGCCTCTGGAAGAGTGGCTGCCAAACCCTGTGTTTTCTTCTTGGAGTTCACACTGAGGTCTGTGGTCCATTGGAGTTTGTTTTTGTGAAGGGTGTGAGGTCTGTGTTTGCAAATGGGACTTTTATGTCCATTTTTCAGATGGGGTTTGGGAAGATTAAATAATCTAGGCAAGGTCTCTAGCTGCTCAGCCGAGGCCCAAATTCCTGCTCCCTCAGGTGGGCTAAGCTGGGGTGCCTTTATGGGAGTCACTTCTTCCTCTCCCACCATCCTTGAGTCACACAGCAGGTGAGGGAGCCTGATGTGAGCCCACCTGTCCTGCGACTGGCGGGGTGAGGCTGACAGCATGCACCTGCTCAGGACCTGCCCCTTCCTCCCTCACCGCTTCCTGCCCACCCTACTCCCCACCCTGCCAGCGTGGCTGTGTCCTTGAAAGGGCCAGAGGATACTCCGTGTGTCTCTTTAAGCACAGTTTTTTTAGGAGAAAGGAAAAGTCACAGCCACAAAGCAGAAAAGCCCTGTGAGCTCTACTGTGGCCACTACTGGCGGGGAGTGGGCAGCCTGGAGCGGTCCCGTCGGACAGGGCTGGGCCAAGCTTCACATGCAGGGGTGCTGGGACCCCTTCCCCAGCACACGGCCCCTCGCATCCCTCTGGGCTTTTCCAGGGGCCTGGGAAACTGTCCAGGGGAGGGGAAGCGGCCAGGCTCCTGGGAGGAGGCCGGGAACAAACCCACCATTGTTCCCTTCAAGCTGAAATCAGGAAAAACAACAGCTTTTCCACTCGGGGGCATGTGTGGACACACATATCCTGCAAGCATTCCCCACTCGCCGGAGAGCCATGGCCTTTTGTCCACTGAGGGAGGAAATACTCTTGAAGTGTCCAGCACCAACCCCCCCAGGGCCAGAGCAGCTGGGGCCCTTCCTGTGATCCCCCTAGAGCCCCCAGATGACACCCCACCCCTCCATTGTGCCCCCGCGGCCCTGCAGCCCTCCTGGAGGTGGTGTGGGGGCCCTGTGACTCCTTCCACTGAGAGCACAGGTGGAGGGGGAGCAGTGAGTTTGCAGTGAGAGGTGTGGCGGACAGCCCAGCCGGGGACATGTGTGTGGTCAGTCAGGGACACCGTGTTGGGAATCTCTTCACTTTGGGGTCTTCCTCCCAAGGAGGCTGTGCCCCAGACTGCTCATGGGAGCAGCAGCAGCAACCCGTGAGGGCAGCCACAGCCCCTGAGCTGCCACCTGAAATGGCGACCACCATGGGGCACAGGAGCCAGAGGAGGCTGTGGGACAATGAACGGCTGTCACGTGGGGCCCTGGGTGGGGGCCTGGGGCAGAGCACAGGCGTCAGGGAAGACTGAGGATGTGTGAGAAGGCGTGGGCTGCAGGGGCTGGAGGCCGGCCAGTGCTGGCTCGCGCATCGTGTGAGACGGGTGGGACTCATGAAGCCATCAGGACTCTGTCGATGGTGAACTGCTCTGGGGGTGCGAGTTCATCCGCAGCAGTCAGCAAAGGGAAGGAGGGAATGTGTGATCGGACACAAATGGCCCCAGGCTGGGGAGGCTGTCGGTGAGCCTGCTCTGGGCCTGGTTCCCAGCGTCACGGGATACAGGCTGACCTCTGCTGCCACCTCACGCTCATTCCGGTCCCCAGGCTGGAGCTGAGCCCTGGAGCTTCTCCCGCCCCTTAGGAAGGGCGTTCACCTCCCCACCCTGCAGCTCTGCACCAGCCGTGGGCACCTGTTGCACTCACATGCCCATCACATCTCATGGAGCAGGCTCTGTGTTGGGAAAGGGGCCAGGAGGGCAGGAACCCATGCATTTGTCCTCATGGCCTCCAGGGGTCTGGGACCAGAACCTCTTGCTCTGGGCTTATTTAGGGCAAAATCCTTGTGGAAAAGGCTCCTGGGGAGACCCACGGCCCCCTCTCACCTTGCTTGCCCTTCCCGGGAAGTGGCTGGGGCGCCTGCTTGGCCTCTGACCCCTTCCCAGTGTTTTCAGGCCAGGGACTGAATGCCCTCAGCCTCCCACCCCTGACCCAGTCATTGACCCCCCCCCCCCCAATGACCTCAAACTCATTGGGCCTTAATCCCGGGAAGCCGTGGGTGCCCCTGCCTAGGGCAGATGGTCTGGGGGTCACAATATCACAATCCTGTGATGGGGCTGATACATCAGAGGAGAGAGACGTGAGGTGATCTGAAGGGGAGGAGAGATAGAGCCGTGTGGCCAGGGACACCACAGCCCCCAGACCTTGAGATGGGCTGGCGGCTTGGGCCGGCCCTGGGGAGCTTCACCCACAGCCAGGCCGCCTGTCGGGCTCCTCTGGTGTCACGTCGTTGGCCTTCACGCCACTCCCTTGAGTCACGCTCTGGACTTTGCATCTCTGTCCTGGCCTCTCTGAGACCCTGGCTTTGCAGGGCCTGAAGCCCAGAGCAGGAAAATCAGTGCACAGAGGGCAGCGACTGGCCAAGTCCACAATCGCTGGCCCTGCCTCCCCCAGATGCTGAGAGCAAGTTCCTGGCCCAGTATGGTCTGGGCTGGGGGGTGAGGGGAGCTGCCCTTGGGTTGTCCCTGTGGGGTTCCTGCCGGCTGCAGCGGAGGCTTCTGTGTGTCCCCACAGGCTGCTGGGGGACAAGGACTCCAGGCAGGCTGTGTGCTGGGGGAGGCAGAGTTAGCACACTGCAGAGCCAGGGCTGGGCAGAGGCCTGAAGCCCGGACCCTCCCCCTCCTGCCTTCTCGCCCCCGATCACTCCCCTGCAGGAGCCAGCTGTGCAGGCTGCCGAGGAGCTGGCGGGGACCTGCGTGCCAGGCCGGCCTCTCCAGCCACACCCGCCGGCTCTTTCTTTGCCATCACGGAGGCTATTTCTGGCCCCAGCTGTACCCGGTTTTATTTAAGGAGCCGGGTCTTGGGGTTGCGGGAATCGGCTGGAGGAGGACTTTTCCACCCTGGTGGTACCAGGAATGGAAACCATGCTGGGAGTGAAACAACCTGAAGTAACAGAGGCCTGGGTGCGCCAGTGCTGGCGGGCAGTGGCGCCCCTCGTGAGCAGGGCCAGTGGCCGGGAGGGGCCCCAGGCCACCGCTCCACAGCCAGGCACACACTTGGTCTAGAAGGGCCGCCCTGGAGTAGGGAGCAGCCCCCATCCCGACTGCGTTTTGAG
Source organism: Sylvilagus bachmani (assembly GCA_015711505.1). Lineage (NCBI taxonomy): Eukaryota > Metazoa > Chordata > Mammalia > Lagomorpha > Leporidae > Sylvilagus > Sylvilagus bachmani. The sequence continues at coordinate 52,423,459 of CM027395.1, forward strand.
GGTTGGGAATGGTGAACACGTCTGTCATGCGGGGTAAAGGAGACAGTCCTTCCCAGTTGCTGTCCAGGGCCCTAAGGAAGCTCTGGAAGTTCTGTCCTTCCTACCCTGGGGCCCCTGCTCGGCAGGGAGTCAGGGTAGGGCGTGGTTCCAGTGTCCCCGACCTTGGAGTGGGAGTGCTGGGCGGTGGCGAGGCCCAGGCATCCTCAGAGAGAGAGGAGGAGGACCTGCACAGGGCTCCCCAGCCTCCTCGGGGCCGAGGGTGGGGCCTTGATGCCACCTGCAGGGGACGCCCATCCTACGACCAAGCAGCTGCAGCCATGGGGTGAGGACACAGACCGTGGGCCTTCCCCTCTCCACCACACCCCCAAGCAGGGGGCGGGACCAGCAGTGGATCCAGCCCCCAAAGCCCAGTGTGTGAAGTGTGGTGTGGAGCCGGAGACAGCTTGGGCAGCACCAGACCCCTCCCCTCTGGGAGGGCAGAGCCGCCTTCCCCAGCTCCTCCTGCCTGTGGGAGTGGCTGGGGTGAGTGGAGGGTCTGTGCAGGGGCAGACAGGGAGGGGCTGTGGGAACAGCCACTGCCCCATGCTGGGAGCCATTTCGGGCTATAGGACTCAGACAAGCCGCGAGCCGCGCCGTAGCTCCCGGCGTGGCGTCTGCCTTGCTTTGTTCTGTTCAGTGTGGGCTGCCCTGGGGGCTGTAGCCCCCTTCCTGAAGGGCTCAGAAGGGTCCAGGGATAGCCCACCAGCTCCTGTCTGAAAGCCACTGAGGACGGAATTGTCCCAGGGCGGCCCCTCTTCCTTCTCTGCCCCTTCTGCAGAGCTGCTTTGTGGAGGCATCACTTGCTCCATGTGACGTTCACACAGGGACTGTGGGGTGAAGGCACCCAGGCCACCAGCAGCCCTGACATGTGGCTGTCTCATGCTCACCGTCAGTCCTGTCCCGCTCTGGTAACCTCATGTGCACAAGAAGGCCATCCAGGACCTGCCCTCTTTGCCGGTCCCTTCTCAGCACTGCATGTGGATGTGTGTCCTGTGGCCCTCCCGCCAGCTGAGGGGCTTTGGGGGTGTTTCCCACGTGAGGCCATGGTGAGCAGTGAATGCTCGCATGGGACGTTTGCATGGATGCAAGTGTCACTCCCTGGGCTGGGTCCTGGGAGCAGAGCCGCGGGTTTTGAGTGCAGCTCAGCTGCCCCATGCCCAGTCCCTCTGAGGAAGGCTTGGCTCCATCTCCTGGTGGCCCCTGTGGCACGAGAGACTCCGGCTCCATCTCCTGATGGCCCCCATGGCACAGGAGGCTCCGGCTCCATCTCCTGATGGCCCCCGTGGCATGGGAGGCTCCAGTTCCATCTCCTGGTGGCCCCCGTGGCATGGGAGGCTCCGGCTCCATCTCCTGGTGGCCCCCATGGCACGGGAGGCTCCGGCGTGGTCTGGCTGTTGACTGGGGCTGTTCCATGGCGTCTCCCAGGGGTTTGGGTGTGCATTTCCTGATAGTCAGTGAGGCTGGGCTCTTTGTCCTAACTTAGCTGTTTCTGTGTTGTCTTCCAGGGAACACGCCTACAAATATCTTGCCCATTGTTTTAAATAAGCCTTTAATTTGGAAAGACCTTCAGATTTCAGAGAAGTTGCAAAAAATAGTCTCGAGGGTTTCTGAGAGCCCCTTATAAGCATTGTAACATGGTGCACTTGTTAAAGCCGAGGACGGGGCAGGGGACATCCCTCATCCGAGAGTCTGGGTGCAGGCTCCGGCTCTGCTCCTCTCTGCAGCGTCCTGCTCACGAGCTCCCTGGGAGGCAGCAGGGTTGGCTTCAGCACCTGGGTCCCTGCCCAGCCCACATGGGACACCTGGATGGAGTTCCCAGGGCCTGCTTTCAGTCTGGCCCAGCCCTGGCCGTGGCAAGCGCTTGAAGGGTGAACTAGCAGATATTCTCTCTCCCTCTCCCCCTCTCTCCCCCTCTCTCCCCTTTCTCTCCCCCCTCTCTCCCCCCTCTCTCCCCCCTCTCTCCCCTCTCTCCTTCTCTCTCTCCCTCTCTCTATCACTCTTTTCTCTCCCTCTTTCTCTCCTTCTTTCTCTCCCTCCTTCCCACTCTTTCCTTCTCCCTCCATCCCTCCCTTTCAAGTAAAATAAAAATGAATTTTAATAACTCCTAAAGACTGAGCAGTGCCAGCCACTGACTGCACGGAGCACCAGCCTCTGCCCCAGTGTCGGCGGCTTTCCCCCCAGTGCCTTTCTTGTGTCCCAGGACCCCATGCAGGACACCACAGGGCAGTTGGTCACCATGCCTCCCCGTGACTGTGCCTTACTTTTGATGACCCTGAAGGCTCTGGGGACTGGCCAGGGAGTTCCAGAGTGTCCCTGACTGGGGTCAGCCCCGTGCTTTTCTCGCAGTCAGACTGAGATGAGGGGATGAGGTGTTTGGGCACTGGCACCCAGGGTCCGGTCTGTGCTGCTGACCCCATCACCCGGCTGGGCCGGCCGTCGAGTCCCTCTAGAGAGGTGACCGTGTTCTTCACAAGCAGGTGCCAGTCGCCTCTTGTCTCCCTAAGGGCGGGGCCTCAGCTGCCCCTGATGGATCCTTCTCTCGCATGCGTTTCCCTGGTGTGGTCGCCTGCGCGTCCCAGTCCAGCACCACATTGTTTGTCGCTCAGTGGCTCCGGCGTTGGCCCCACTTTCTGGCACCAGATGCTGCTGCAGGCTCATCTTGTGTTTTCTGCATCCCAGCCCTAGAATCGGCTATTCCTCAGGATTCGCTGGTCCGTCCTTTGGAGGGTGACATTTATAACCAAGGGCTGGGCCAGTGCAGTGCGACCCAAGCTGCAGCTGTGATGTCGGCATTCCGTACAGGAGGGTGGGTTCCAGCTGCTCGCTTCTGATCCAGCTCCTTGCTGATGGCCTGCAAAGATAGCAGATGATGGTCCAAGTCCTTGGGCCCCTGCCACCCACATGGGAGACCCACGTGGCTTCAGCATGGTCCACACCTGGCTGCTGCAGCCATTTGGGAAGTGGAACACTGGAGGGAAGACCTCCCTCCCCCTTTTCTCTCCCTCTCCTTCCTTCCCTCTCCCTCTCTGTGACTCTGCCTTTCAATTAAGTAAATCCTGAAAAAAAAGGGGGGGCATGGAATGGCACTATGAGGTTGCTGCCAGGGGCCGGGTCCTTGCTTCTAGACCCTCTCCACAGTGGCATGAGAGAGCCACGTGTGTGCCAGCAGGTGTGTTACACACTAACACAGCTGGAGCCAGCCCGTACACAGGCCCACATCAATGCCTGTGACCCGGCCTCACGCGGTATGCCCTGCCCATCCACCTGCTGATCCATTTGCTCCTTGTCCACCATAAGACGCCTGGCTCCAGAGTCTGCCCCCACTCACGTGTTTGTTCCACCACCACAGGCAGCAGGCAGAATATCACTTTCACTAGCTGTGTCCCCCAGCTCGGACCTTTGTCCTCACCGTGGGGGTCCAGCCTCAGCCCCACTTTCCAGAGTCCCTCAGGCCGGCGCCCCAGTCACCCCTCACCAGTGAGACCCAGCCATGTTCCCCGTCACAGGCAGCACTCCATCCTGGGATCCCCACATTTGGTGGATGGGTTAACGTGTGTGTTATGCAGCTCCTCTTTTTTTTTTTTTTTTTTAAAGATGTATTTATTTCTTTGAAAGGCAGAGTTACAGAGAGAGAAAGGGTTGGGGGAGAGATCTTCCATCTGCTGGTTCACGCCCCAAATGACCTCAGTGGCGGGGCTGGGCCAGGAGGAAGCCAGCAGCCTAGAACTCCCCCCAGGTCTCCCACATTGGGGCAGGCGCCCACGCACTTGGGCCATCTTCCGCTGTTTCCCAGGTGCATGTGGAGGGAGTCGAATGGGAAGTGGAGCAGCCAGGACACAAAACAGCATTCCTAGGGGATACCAGTGTCAGGCACAGCTTTGAGGGCTGAAGCTCTCTGTCTCAGAAAGGCTTGGAGCCAGGCACACAGAGCCCGGGACTGTCCCATCGCCGGAAGCCTCTCCTGCCATCCGTCCTGTGGGTCTCCCCTGGGCGCCTTGGTTGCTTCCAGGGTGATTGTGCCCACGGCCGCCAAGTGCACTCCCAGGCAAGGTTCTGAGTGTTGGGCTCGCGTAAGCACACACATCAGAGCCTGCCTGTGGGCCCTGCGGCAAGGGTGTGCCTGGCGGCCGCCTGAGCATCCACACCATTCCCACCCCTCCAGCAACTGACTAGAGTCCCTGTCCCTCCCAGTGCTGGGCGGGGGCCAGATGCTGGTGGTCCTCGCAAGCATGCAGCCAGGTCTCGTCCTGGCACTCATTTGCATTCCCTGGGGCCGAGGGGCACGGCACCTCTTCCCACCAGCTACTCTGCCACCTGCAGTCCTGGCGTGTCAGCCCTGTTTCTCCATCGGGTTGCTTGTTCTCTGACTATTGAGTCTCACAGTGCATGTATCCTACATGGGAGTCCTTGAGCAGAAATGTAATCTGAAGTATTCTCTGTTTCACGGCTTATCTCTTCATTCTCTTAGCACCTTTCGTGGAGCAAATGTTATGTTTGATAAAATCCACTGCTTTGTTCTGTGTAGTGTTACAATGGCAAGATGCTCGAGGCCAGGTCATTCATATAAGAAGTCACGGCACCAGTATCGGCTTCCGTGAGGCCTCTCAGGGTGGCCTGTGTGGCAGGGGCATGGTGTGGTGGGAGCACGTGCATGGGGTATGCCATGGCACGTGAGGAAGCAGGACGAGCCTGGACGCCCAGCCCTGCTCAGTCCCTCCCTGCCCCCACCCCTGGCCCCACACATGGAAGGTCCCATGCCCCTTGCTGCCTCTGCCTTGGGGACCCAGCGTCCAACCCAGGAGCATGGGGACAACTCACACTGGGACCACAGCCTCCCAGGTGCCGGCTTTTTCTTTCCTGGGTTGCACTTCTGGTGCTGTGTCTGGATGCTTGCTGGTAAGCAGAAGGTCACAGGTCACTGACAAGCTCAAGGTCATAGGTTTTCACTTGTCACCTTTAGGAAATCTTAGATTTCTGTGTTTTCCATTTCGGTTGATGCCACCTTTTGAGCTGGCTGTGCAGCAGGGGCTAAAGTCGGTGGCCCCGCCATGGGCCTGACTCCAAGTTCTATGCTCAGGTCCCTCTGCTGCGCCTCCACCCTCAGCCAGCACCGCAGCTCCTTGTGCAGAGCCCTGCTGAGCCAGGCTGGGCCTACACGTATTTGGGAGCCATTGGCATGCAGCCTCACTCTCTTGTTTTTCTGGTCGATTCTGTGTGCTTCTTGAATACACCGGAAGTACCTGCTACCTTTTGGTTCAGTGTGTCCAATGGACGCTGACTGGGACCCTGGTCTTGTGAGCAGAAGCAGCCGGGGCCGATGTCCTCCTGCCCCTGAGGCTCACGCAGCAGGTGCAGGACAAGAAGTCACATGCTCTGTGTGGACAGACGGGGCCTCATGTCACCAGACCCATGGGCTGGCTCACATGGCCTCTGTAGCCAAAGCAGCTTTTCTTTTCTCTTTTCTGAGATTTAGTCATCCATTTGCAATCAGAGTTACAGAGAGCCAGGGAGAGCCAGAGAGGTCATCCTCCCACTGGCTCATCCCCAGAAGGCCTCAACAGCCAAGGCTGGGCCAGGCTGGTGCCAGGAGCCTCCTCCTGGTCTCTCACATGGGTGAGGGGCCCAAGCACCTTGGCTATCTCAGGGAGCTGGATCAGAAGTGGAGCAGCTGGGACACAAAGCAGTGTACATAGGGGATGCCAGTGTCGCAGGCAGCGGCTTCACCTGCTGCACCACAGTGCCGGCCCCAGCCAAAGCTTAACGGAAGCCAGAAGGTCATTTTGGAGAGCTGGGGTGCCACAGCACCAAAGTGTGGCACCCACTGGAATTGTGCTGTGACCACTAGGAGAGGGTCTGCCCTCCCCACCCATTGCCACAGGATACCACAGTGTGAGAGGCTGAGAAGCAGAAAAAAAAAACACCCAGGAAAGTTGTCTGCATATTCTCAGACTCAGCCTGAGTAGGGTGGGCATGTGTGTGACACGGGTCAGTCTACTCCACGTCCAGCAGTGGCCGGAGAGGAGCTCAGTGCTGACCTCCTAGGGAAGCTGGGACAGGTGTGTCAGCCCCGCCCCAGCCCTCTCTGGCTTCCCTGCATGCTGGAGCAGACCCCGCCACGTGGGCTGCCCCTGTGCCTTCAAGGTTCTCAGCACTCGCACCTGCCATTGCTCCCCGCAAGGGCAGCCACGCATAGCTGTGTGCCCTCGGATGCTGCGAGTGAGTGAGAGGAACCACGACAAGAAGTGGCACTGACAGTTGCTTGTCTGCACTCTTCACCTTCTGAGCCTGCCCAGCCCAAGGGGCAGGAGGGAGAAGCCGGCCTCGAGCGCGGACGCTTCCTGCGTGTCCAAGACAGGGTGCCTATGGCGCATCCTCCGCACTCCCGAGGAGGAGGTGCTGAGTCTCTCCACTGGGAGCTAGGCCCAGGGTCCCAGCGGGATGCCAAACAGGGGAGCATCTGAGCAGCATCGGAGTCACAGGGACTCTGAGGGAGGTGGGAGCCATGGCGGGGCGGGGTGGAGAGGGCGAGAGGTTTCCAAGGAAGGGCAGCCCTGGGACCAACTCACCCTCCAGGGCACTCGCTCCTGTCTGAGCCAATGACAAAGGTGTGGAGACCTGGCTCACTGGCAGCCCTTGTCAGTGCAGGGACCGGGGGTCAGGAACACCTGGGACTGCCCCCCTCGTGGTGGTGACAGGTCTAGGAACGCTTTCCTGAGGCAGCAGCAGGTGGGACTGCAGGTGCAGGGGTGTGCATGGCACATGGTACTGGCCACCTCCAAGGCTGCAGGCCCTCAGAGCCGCCGTCCTCTGCCGGACATTGCCTTGGCCCTGCCGGTCCCAGCAGTATCACCACAGGGACTCCAGGGTAACGAGCGTAACAAGGCAGATGGTTCAGGAAATTGGAAGCATCTAGAACAGGGGCCTGGCCACAGTGGGGCCCCATGTCCTGTGGCCTGGCCACAGTGGGGCTCCATGTCCTGTGGCCTGGCCACAAGTAGGACCCCTTGTCCTGTGGCCTGGGTGCAAGTGGACACCTTGTCCTGTGGCCTGGGTACAAGTGGGGCTCCATGTCCTGTGGCCTGGCCGCAAGTGGGGCCCCATGTCCTGTGGCCTGGCCACAGTGGAGCTCCACGTCCTGTGGCCTGGGTGCAAGTAGGACCCCTTGTCCTGTGGCCTGGCCACAGTGGGGCTCCACGTCCTGTGGCCTGGGTGCAAGTAGGACCCCTTGTCCTGTGGCCTGGCCACAGTGGAGCTCCACGTCCTGTGGCCTGGGTGCAAGTGGACACCTTGTCCTGTGGCCTGGCCGCAAGTGGACACCTTGTCCCAAGCCTCCTTCCTATAGACATGGATGAACCTGCACGTCCAGACAACAAAGTAGGCACAGCCAGAATCCTGACAGAGCAGGTGGCTCAGCCACCCTGGGAGCAGCTTTCCGGGGCTGGGCCGCCTGGCAGACCTCTGGAACAGGCCACACCCCTTGGCCGTGAACCCCTCTGTGTACTGAGGCAGCCTGTGCCGGCCCCCGGCTGGAAGCCCTGTGGTGGGGGCCTCTCCTGCTCAGGTGGCCTGCACAGACTCCTGGGGCCAGGCGGGCGGAGCCCAGGCATTCCCACTGCTGCCCACAGCCCCAGCCTTGCGTGCAGAGCCCCGTCACAGGCCCCGGCAGCGGGTGCTCACGGTGCTTCCGACAGGGCTCAGCGCCTGCTTTCCTGTTTCCCTCCTGGTCCTCACCTTCTCTTTCTCTCCACCCCTCACCCGGGAGCTCACTGGAAAGGCTGCACACGGAGCATCTGCCCCCGCTGCCCCTCCAGGCCACCCCGCCCTCCTTCCAGTTCTCATGGCCTCTCCCTCCCGAGACTGCCTGTGCCCAGGGGGCTTCGTGGTGCATGTGGGTCACTCATTCCCTGCTGTCCAAGGGCCCCTGAGACACTCTGACGCCACACCCGGGCACGGTGCTCAGGCTCGCCCGTCCCAGTCCTGGCCCAGCTTGGAGTCAGCTGCTTCTCATGGACAGAGTGTTCTCCAGGAGGAGGACCAGGGCCTGGGGGTGGGGACGGCTACTTCGGAGAGTGGTGGGTGGCAGCTGCACCCCATGTGCAGTCTTGTCGGTTCTGAGCAGGGCACAGGGTCCCGCAGGCCCCACCCCAGCTCCAGTGCCTGACCTCGGCCCCCAGTTCCACCAGCTCTGGCGGGGACCACGCAGCAGGGGTGTGGGTCAGCTGCTATCCGCCCGGTGTGGGCTGCAGCAGTGCTGGGGTGCTCCACAGGAGGACCCAGCTCGGACCCCCGAGTACAAGCGCCTGCATGTGGGCCGTATCCTGGGTCTCCCTGGCTACTTCGGAGGGCCTGAGTGGCTCCAGATGCACCTGGGGCTCCCCGGCCAGCAGCGAGAGAAACCCAACCCTTGCCCAGCCGCATGCAGAATCCTAGCACGCAAGCAGCTGGGCGCACTCGGGGGTGCTTGGGGCTGCTGTGCAGGGCTCCTGGCTTGACCTTGTTCTTGTGGTGCTGCCCTCATTGCGGGTACAGCACTGACTGCTGGGAGCCTGGCTTCAGGACATACCCACTGGCTCTCTCGCTTGTGCACTTGCTCTCGTTTTCCACTGAGGGGTCACCACTGGGCAGGAATCCAGCTTGGACCCTGCTGTGCTGTGTGACCTGGGCTAGTTACTCTGCCTCTCTAAGCCTCCGAGGCCTCATCCATAAGGCAAGGATAACAGAGTGTTCCCCAAAGTGGCCGGAATGTTCCAGCCCAGGCACTGTGCTCTTCACTGAGAACAGATCTGTGGGAAAGCCACTGCAGTGGACTTCTGATGAAGTGCGCGGTGATGGCAGCCCGGGCTCTTTCCGGCTTCCAGGCGTGAAGGGAAGGGCCCAGCCTGGAGCAGCACAGGGCATGAAGCTTGGGGGCACTGAGAGCTCATGCCCGGCTTGGGCTGCAGAGGGCCCCAGGGCCTAGCAGTGGGGCTTGTGTAGCCCTGGGAGATAAGCTGCCTGGCGTGGCGATCGGCACTGCTTGGTCACATGGTATCCAAGGTCAGATCAGCCAGGGGCTGCATAGGGAACAGGGAGTCCCAGGATGCTCCGAGGACCTTGAGGATCAGGACTAGGGAGGGGCAGATGAGCTGGGTTCACTAGAGCAGATGGGTGCAGGTGGGAGCAGGTGGGAGCAGGTGGAGGGCAGTGGGAGCAGGTGGGAGCAGGTGGAGGGCAGTGGGAGCAGGTGGAGGGCAGTGGGAGCAGGTGGGAGCAGGTGGAGGGCAGTGGGAGCAGGTGGGAGCAGGTGGGAGCAGGTGGGTGCAGGTGGGTGCAGGTGGAGGGCAGTGGGAGCAGGTGGGAGCAGGTGGGAGCAGGTGGAGGGCAGTGGGAGCAGGTGGGAGCAGGTGGGTGCAGGTGGGTGCAGGTGGAGGGCAGTGGGAGCAGGTGGGAGCAGGTGGGTGCAGGTGGAGGGCAGTGGGAGCAGGTGGGTGCAGGTGGGAGCAGGTGGGAGCAGGTGGGTGCAGGTGGGAGCAGGTGGGTGCAGGTGGGAGCAGGTGGGAGCAGGTGGGTGCAAGTGGGAGCAGATGGGTAGAGGTGGGAGCAGGTGGGTGCAGGTGGGAGCAGGTGGGCGCAGGTGAGTGCAGGTGGGTGCAGGTGGAGGGCAGTGGGAGTGACCTTCAAAGGCTGGGGAAGAAAAAAGCATCTGTAACTTAACAGAGGAGCGCAGGTGGGGCTGGATGTGGCAGGTTCTCTCAGTTGCAAGTGGGCATAAATAGTAAAACAAGGGGCTGGTGCTGTGGTGTGGCGGGTAAAGCCGCCACCTGCAGTGCTGGTATCCCATATGGGCACTGGTTCGAGTCCTGGCTGCTCCATTTCCAATCCAGGTCTCTGCTATGGCCTGGAAAAGCAGTGGAAGATGGCCCAAATTATTGGGGCCCTGCACCCATGTGGGAGACCCAGAAGAAGCTCCTGGCTCCTGGCTTTGGATTGGTGCAGCTCTAGCTGTTGCGGCCAATTGGGGAGTGAACCAGCAGACGGAAGACCTCTCTCTCTCTCTCTGTCTCTGCCTCCTTTCAAATAAAGAAATAAATCTTTAAAAGGAAAGAGTGAAAAGGAATAGATTTCCTTTAGAGGCAGAGTTGGGGGGCTGGCGTTGTGGTGCAGCAGGTTAAACCTCCACTTGTGATGCCAGCATCCCATATATGAGCTCTGCTTCAACTGCTCTGCTTCCAGCCCAGCTCCCTGCTAATGCCCCTGGGAAAGCAGCAGATGAGAGCCAAGTGCTTGGGCCCTTGCACCCATGTGGGAGATCCAGATGGAGTTCTGGGCTCCTGGCGTTGAGTTGGCCCAGCCCAGGTTGTTGGTGGCCATTTGGGGACTACACTGGAGATTTAAAGATACATTCTCTCTCTCTCTCTCTCTCTCTCTCTCTCTCTCTCTGCTTATCAAATAAATAAGTCTTTTTTTTTTGGAAAGAGGAGTGAGTGTGAGAGGGTGGTCTCTGGAAAGCCAGGGCACCCCACCCCCTGTCTGAGGGTCGTGGTGACCTGGAAGTGATTGTCAGCGGTAGGACAGGAGCCCGTGCAGGCCGCTGTTCTTCATGTGCCGCTGGCAGTCCAGACAGTGCAGGTAAAGCGACTGGACCAGGCCAGCTGACCGCCTTGCGTGCTGTCAGCTGGGACCGTGCTGTCCCTCACCACCTCCCGTCACACTTCTACACCCAACCATGCAGAGAGGGCTTGTGTTGGGGACCACTCCAGATAAGAGTTTGCTCGGGAGATGAGGGCTGGGGTCTCCCAGCAGTCACCCTGCGCTTCGGGCTCCCCACCTTACCCCTGCTCGCCATCATGCTGAGCCTCTGGGACTTTCTCTCCGTGTCCTAAGGGGACACAAAGGCACTGAAAGACAGGGCGGGCACTGGGCTTCACGTGCAGTGCAGCTTCTGAGCAGGTGTCTGCCTTGTGGCTTGGATTTCTTCGCTTCCTCCAAAGCCCACCTGGACCCTGCATGGGGAAGGAAGTGGCCTGGGGGCATCAGCTCTTGCTGTTTCCTCCACTGCTGGGAGGAAAGGACCAGTCGGTCACAGCCACAGACCCTTGAGAGGCGCAAGTGCCCTGCCCTCCCAGCCTGAGCCATGGGACTTGTGGGGTGGGGATCCAGGACTGGGTTCCTTCTAGAAGCCCTTGGAAGTGACCCCCACCTTGGGCCCCTGAGTTCCCCAGTTGACTAGTGCAGGCTGGCAGGAGACACCCTCTCTGGGCTGCTGTGTGGTGACTGGAATGCCCTGGTCCGGGAGGGGTCCCTAGGGGGGCCCTTGGGGGATAAAATGAGGACAGTGAAGGAATCCCAGAAGGTGGGGCGAGGGTGTCTGGGGCCGAGGGTGTCTGGGGCTGAGGGTGCAGACAGCAGCACAGGCCCACATGCAGGCCGGGGGTGGGGGACATGGAACAGGGAGAGGTGCATACACATCCCTGACCGGCACTGGTGAGTGGGGGCCTCTCCTGCATGGCCACCGACCCTGCTCACCTCTGGGGGCTGCCCCATGCCGGCCCCCAACAAGTACTGCCTGGTCCTGCTCTCAAGGCCACCTTCTGAACTGTCCCATGTGATCCACAGGGTCTGATGGCGGCCCAGGGCTGAGCAAGGCTGGAGCACCGGGCAGCCGGCCCTCCTGCGGGGTGGACCCATCAGCTGCGACCTGGCATCACACAGGTAAGAGCAGCTTCCTCTTCTCTTGGGATTTTAGTTGGCGCCAGGTCCTGCCATTTTGCTCATACTTGTTGTTGCAGCTCACCAGTATGTGGCGTGGGTGCACGGGCTGTGAACGTGCGGCCACTGGCTGAGTACGTGGTTCCTCAGAGCTGTGCTGAGTCTCTGGCATGGTGGGTGCTGTGCCAGCGTCAGTGCACAGTGCACTAGCTTGTGCTGGTTGATGCTTCTGTGCTGCTTAATACAGTGCTGATGTCAGGCGTGGCTGGCACCGGTGCCAGCATGTGGGTCACTCGGATGGCACCAATGCCAGCGTGTGGGTTGGTCAGATGGCACTCGTGTGTGTGTGCAGGATGGCACCAGTGCCGGCATGTGGATTCATCAGATGGCATTCATGTGCGCGTGTATGCAGGGTGGCACCAGTGCCAGCACACTGAATAGCACTGGACTGACAGTGGTGTGAAGGGGGTAGCTTTGGACAGAGGTGTGGCCCAGGTGTTGAAGTGGTTCTCAGAATGGACGGGCCAGGAATGTTGTCTGTGCAAGAAAGGTCAGAGGGCAGTGCTGGTCATGTCCGTCAGGGTATGCACCCCACACATGGTGACTGGAGGTCGTCCTGGGTGTGCTCACCACACTTGGAGTGAAGTGAAGTTCAGAGCAATGGTCAGGCCTGGACGACAGGGCGGGCCGCCCAAACCAGGGAAGGGGGGGCAGCTCACAGCAATGGCCAAGTCCCCGCCTCTCCACTTCCCTCGGAAGCTGCTCTCTGCCCAGATGGCTGCCCCTGCCAGGGGTGCTGCAGGGACCATCTGGGGCCAACCTGTGCACGGGGGAGCGCGTGCGAGAGGAGGGAGTGCGCGGAGCATGCAGGGACCCTGCCAGAAAGGCTCCTTGGAACCCTGACCACATGTCCCCGTGTGGGTGAGAGCCACCCAGGCCCTCGTGACAGCTGTGCCGTTTACTGTCTGTAAGAGTCGCCCTCAGAAGTCACTTTGGGGCTGGTCTCTGAGAGGTCACATGAAGAGCAGCGCACCCCAGGCGGGCAGTGCCTCCCCTCCCAGGAGCTCTCGGGCCAGGGAACAGACTCGGAGCACAAAGCATCCTCATGGCATTCAATTCAGAACGAGCAGGAGCCCACACGGCTGCCTCCAGGATGCACCAGCTGGAAGGAAGGCCCCTCGTACGTGTAGCCATCGAAGGCGTTGCTGCACGGACGGTCAGTGTGGCATTGTCCTTTGCTGGAACAGACGGTGTGTGGGCAGGGAGTGGACAGACAGCCTCTAGGGTGGCAGAAGCCATGTTGGCTGACAGACTCATCCCCACCGGGCTGTGGCCCTGAGGGGGCGCGTGTCCCCCGGGGGTAAACTACAGAAATAAGCCCTTGAGCCATCTCCTGTGGCAAAGCAGAGAGGGGGGTGCCATTGAGTTTGCGGTGTATCAGGAGGTGATGGCGACGGAGGGACACGAGGGCACACCACGGAGTAAGCCAGGGTGTCTGCCTGTCTGAGCACTTGCAGGTTCCCCTGAGAAAATGCTGGGTTATGGGAACTCACAGCCTTCTTTGCCAGGCCTTTGTGAACCACAAACGTTCGTGATCCACTGGGCACTTGGGTCGCTGTGGATTCCCCAGGCCACTTGACCTCTGTGTCCAGCATTTGCCTCGGGTTCTGTCACAGCAGTGAGCCCCAGCCTCAGATGGACAAGGCTCCAGGAGCACCACCTGCAGCCTTGAGTGGGTCCTCCCAGAGTGAACGGGAGGCACTGTCGGTGGGTAGGGGTACAGCCCTGGGTGGGTCCTCCCAGGGTGAGCGGGGGGCACTGTGAGTGGGTGGGGTACAGGGCGTGGATGAGCAGGGGCACTGTGAGTGGGTAGGGGTACAGGGTTTGGGTGGGTCCTCCCAGGATGAGCAGGGGGCACTGTGAGTGGGTAGGGGTACAGGGCGTGGATGAGCGGGGGGCACTGTGAGTGGGTAGGGGTATAGGGTGTGGGTGGGTCCTCCCAGGATGAGCGGGGGGCACTGTGAGTGGGTAGGAGTACAGTACGTGGGTGGGTCCTTGCTTCCCTGAGAGGCCCCCTCCTTCCCCTGCCCCTCATGAACGGAGACCTGCAGGGTCGGACAGCAGTGGACTTGCTCTCTGGAGCCCGGGAGCTGTGGCCTGGCCTCAGACACCTGCTGTCTTCAGAGGGCTAAGTGTCCAGGTGGCTGCCAGGGCTTCTGCACCTGCCTGTTTGCTGCGAGCTCTCCAGAACATTCCTCTCCCTCCCCTTCTTCTGCCCCTTGAAAGCCACATACTGATCCCTTCATACCTGCTGGCGGGAGCCAGCTCCTTCACGCTGTCCTCTGGCTGCAGATCTGAGCTGTTTATGCCGGGAGAGGCCGAGGCCTGTCCTGTCCGCCGGGCCCTCCCCTGGCCTGGGCCCCCGCCAGGCCTTTGTCAGGGCAGCTGCGGCTGGGATTGCAGAGGGGGAGGCGGGCTGTCAGGGCTGGTGAAGTGCCATCACTCAACTGGGCTGAACTGGGAGGGACACCTGATGTACAGGTGCACTGCCACGAGCCTTGGGAAGGATGAAAACCCCTCTGTTCCCAGGGCTGCCGTGGCCCTGTCCTGGCTGCCTGGTCTCCCACGCAGCTCTGCATCCATCAGCATCAGGCAATGCTGCCCCCAGAGAACTCCCAAAGAGGGGAAGATGGCAGCTCCCTACGTTGGGGGCGGCCAGCATGGCGCCCTTGGTGCCTGAGCAGGGGGACTTGCTGTTCCGCAAGCACTCGAGCCGGGCTGCTCATTGCCCACCTCGCACTGCTGTGCTCCAGCAGGGGGGAGCCGGGAGCCGTCAGGCGGCGTCCCCCGCCGCGGCCCACTGCCTGCCGCCGCCAGCCCCCTCCCCACCCTGCTCTGGTGCCCATGCTCCTGCCGTCGCTCTCATCTGCTTGCCTTTCCTTCCACTGTAATGCTTATGTTCCCCGCACACGGGGACTGCTCCTGCTCATGCTGCATTTCGGGGAAGTGGTGCTGTCCAGCTCACGCGTCATCCTGCGACCTGCTTCAGCCCAAGGAGGGCTCTGCTTCGGTGGTGCCGCTTGGGCCCTTCCACTGCTCCTGAACTACCACTCCCTCCAGGGAATGCACCACCATGGTTTCCCCATCCGCCACCGTGGACACCGCAGAGTCCCCGGTGTCCTGGCGTCACTGTCCCGAAGCTGCTAAGAGCGTCTTGGCTCTCCTGATGTGCAGGTCTGGTGGTTTCTCCAGTGCACGCGCACACAGACACTGCCTTGCCGAGGGCGTGGATGCAACCGCACCAGTAGGAGCCACCATCTCCCCGGGACTGCAGCTCCACCCACACCCGCCAGGGCGACCGCAGCTCCAGGTGCTCACCACCTTGTCGAAGGTTTCCATTGTTTTCCCCTTCTATCTAGCGGTGGCAAGAATGCATTTCATTTTGTGCTTGGTTGGCCTTTCATCGCAGTCATAAATACACATCACTTCAAGTGCCAGCAGTTCTGCAGGGCTCGCCAGGAGCCAGGTCCAGCCCCACCACAAGGCCATTGCTTATCCCTCAGGGTCTAAGTCAACTGCTTAGATCGGCTTTTGGCCTTTTGGGTCTGTTTCCATAACGCTGGTATATTGCTACTTCCTAGAATTCTGCTTTTAACACTGTGTGCTCATGCTCCAGGTGGCCCTCGCCTAGCCGGTCCCACGGTCAGCACTGACCACGAGGCTCAGCCGGGCACGGTTCATAGCCAGCACCCTGCGTCCTGTGACTCCTCCTATTTAGTGCAAGTTGGTCGTGTTGCTCGACTGGGTCCTCTGTGCTCACCACTGCGGCCCCGGACTGTCCCCAGTTATGCGCTTGCTCTCAATACTTGCAAACATAGGCAGTCCATTTCACCTCCACGAAGAAATCTTTCTCTTCCTGTTGCTCCAATCTGGGCAAGGTGATTCCCAAGCCCTGTGACCAGGCGGAGTCCTGGCAGTTTCCTCTCTCCGCCCTCCCAGGGGGCAGCTCTTTTGTCAGAGCCCTGGACTCTGGGTCCACGTTGTTGGCCTCCTCAGTTTACTCCAGTTTTCATGGAGCACGTCCTCCGGTGGCTTCCAGAGAGAGGCTACAGACATTGGTCAAGGTCTTGCGTGTCCTCACGTGTATGTTGGCTAGGGAGGGACGCTGCTTAAGGTCTTGCGTGTCCTCACGTGTATGTTGGCTAGGGAGGGACGCTGGTTAAGGTCTTTCATGTCCTCACATGTATGTTGGCTAGGGAGGGACGCTGCTTAAGGTCTTGCATGTCCTCACGTGTATGTTGGCTAGGGAGGGACGTTGGTTAAGGTCTTGCCTATCTAATTTTATTTTATTTATTTTTTGACGGGCAGAGTTAGACATTGAGAGAGAGAGAGACAGACAGAGAGAGAGACAGAGAGAGACAGAGAGAAAGGTCTTCCTTCCGTCGGTTCACCCCCCAAATAGCTGCTACAGCCAGCGCACCAATCTGAAGCCAGGAGCCAGGTACTTCCTCCTGGTCTCCCATGTGGGTGCAGGGCCCAAGGACCTGGGCCATCCTCCACTGCACTCCTGGGCCACAGCAGAGAGCTGGACTGGAAGAGGAGCAACTGGGACAGAATCCAACGCCCCAACTGGGACTAGAACCTGGGGTGCCGGCACTGCAGGCGGAGGATTAGCCTAGTGAGCCGTGGCGCCGGCCAAGACCTTGCCTGTCTTTACATGTGATCACTGGACTCTCACTCAGGCCCCTTGATGGACCTGTTCCTGTTGTGTTGTGTGTGCCTTTGTTCACTACATTTTTCTTGCGGGCATAGTCTCCATATCTTTACCCATCCAGATCTTGATCCATTGCCAAGGCCAAACTCAACTACGGGCTCTTCCCAGGATCTTCCTGGCCTCTTGGTCCTGACTGCATGACCCCTTGGGCATTTGTGCGCATCGTGTTTGATTAGCTCGGCACTCGTTTCCTCAGCACTGTCTGTGCTGGCAGCCTTCACAGCCAATCAGAAGCAAGCTCTGGCGACAGGGACGGGCTTAGGATACTGGAAGTGGAGGGTGCCCAGGGAGGCCCTGTCGCGAAGGTGTAGAGTGAGAGACAGCTGCTCCGCCCTGGCTTCCGTCTGTTGCTCCTCCTTTGGTGAGGGTCCCCTACACAAAGGGCTGTCAAGCGCAGATAAAAGCCTCGGCAGAGTTTGTGACGGGAGCACCGAGAACGGCGGCATCAGAAAGTTGTTCAGTGATGGAGAGCGTGAGGTGAGGCTTCATGGCGATTCAGTGACGGTGGTGATGATGAAGAGAACAACGTGAGGAGTGGCGGCAGCTGGTGGCCACCTGCCTCAGTGCCTGTCTCTGCCAAGTGCCACACTGAGCGCGTCTAGCCCCACCCCCGCTCCGTGCCAGATGAGTGCTGCTCACTCTTCACTGGAGGCCGAGACACAGGAGTGTGTGGCCTGTCAGTGGTGGGTGTGGGGTCGTGCCTGGGGGGTCTGACTTCCGAGGGAGGTGCAGAGGGGCGAGTGTGCTCTGAGATCTCCGTCCACATGCCTTGGGATCCTGGCCATAGACAAAGACTCAACCAGCAGATGCGCACAGTAGGGTTTGTGGACTAACCATGGGACGTGACATGTGTTTCGCACGGTAGGGGTGGGATCCGCGGCACCATTGCCTAACCAGGGAATGGCCCTCCCTGGCCAGGAAACCCCGCCCCGCCATCCAGGACAGCGGACATTCCTAAGCGTCTGGAGCACTCGGGCGACCGAGCCTGTCTGCACCACTTGGGGAAGTTGCTGCCGCACTCAGTGTGACACAGCTCCCGGAGCTCAGACGGCAGCAGTGGACGTGCAGGCAGCTGTGCTGGGGCTGTCCAGGCCGGGCGAGAGGCAGCCTGCCCAGCGCTGGGAGTGGCGCAGCCCACTCATGGCGGCAGGAGCCGACACGTGCGCTGCGTGACTCCTGTGGCTCCGCCTCGCCTTGGATTTCCTCCGCAGCTGAGGGATTTTCGGATGAAAGACAAAATTTCCTGTGCCCTTGATCTCAAAATTGTCTTTTGGACTCCCCACTTCCTCATAAGCTGTGTCCACAAAGGGGCAGAAACGGAGTGGGCGCAGTAAGTTGTTAGCAGAACCTGCCTCTGGCCAGGAGGGTGACTGCCCCTGCCTCAGACCAACTCATCCCCTGTGTCGGCGTCTGGCCGTGACGTTCCACGGCCACGTTCAGTCTTGCACAATTAACTCGTGAGAGTCGACCGAAAGGGCCCCCAGCAGCATCACACACGAGATGCCAGTTATTCCCTTCCTAAGGGATTCCTGAAATTTCCAGGGCTCCAGTCTTTTCTAAAAATAAATTTATTTGAGGTGCAAAAAGGTAAACAGATGAAGTTTCCATCCACTGATTCACTCCCCAAAAGCCCACAACAGTCAGAGCTGGGCCAGGCTGAAGCTGGGAGCTGGGACCCAGTCCAGGTCTCCCACATGGGTGGCAGGGGCCCAGTCATGTGAGCCATCACCTGTTGCTCCCAGGGTGGAGACAGGAAGCTGGAGTCAGGAGCTGGGCCCTGTGATGTGGGACACGCACACACAGTCCTCTGTCCTTTTATTTATTTATTTTTAAAGATTTTATTTATTTATTTGAGAGGTAGAGTTACAGACAGTTAGAGGAGGAGACAGAGAGAGAGGTCTTCCTTCCATTGGTTCACTCTCCAAATGGCCGCAATGGCCAGAGCTGCGCTGATCCAAAGCCAGGAGCTTCTTCCAGGTCTCCCACGTGGGTATAGGGGCCCAAGGACTTGGGCCATCTTCTACTGCTTTCCCAGGCCACAGCAGAGAGCTGGATGGGAAGAGGAGCAGCTGGGACTCGAACCGGCGCCCGTATGGGATGCCGGTGCTGCAGGTGCTGCTAGTGTGCCACAGCACCAGCCCCCTCTCCCTGTAGACACAGTGCAATGTAGATGCCTCTGAACGTTTACATGAGGTGGGATTTCTGAAGTTGGTTCTTCTCCAGCTCCCACGTCCACACCACCCCACAGCAGGCCCACACCCCCCACACTGGATCTGCTCACTCGACTCTGATTGTCAGAGGAGCACACGCGGGTTCTCCACTCACGTCCGCTGATGGAGAGAAGTGGCACCCCGCTGGCACTTGCTCACCTGGGACTCCAAGCACCCCCATTTCCAGGACTGTCGCTGTCCAGGTGCTTAACCCACTGATCCCCATGTGGGTGCTTGTTCACATTTCTGCCCCGCACTGGACTCTCCCCAAGGTTGAGTTGCATCAGTCTTGACCCCTACTCCCTGCCAAATGCCCAGGACGATTCCCGCAAGCTAAGAAGAACCTGGGAAATGCCAGCAAGTGACCAGGTGGCTTTAGGTGCCTCTCTTCCAACACACCTCAGTGAATGTCTGAGAGAGGTGGCCAGAGCTGGCCAGGCCATGCCAGCCCACACAGAGGGCAGACAGGCATGCCCCTGCCCTTCCAGACCCTCGCAGACCCTTGCAGACCCTCTGATATCCGTAGAAGCACAGGCAGGCAGGAGCCACGAGCTCCCTGTGTAGACTTCTCTGTGGGACCCGGCGTCTGTGAGTGCGTCTCACTGCACGGCACAAGCGTGGTCTGAGGCTTGGCAGGGACTCAGGGAATATGGAGCAGAATCGGGGGTGGCAGCGGGAGGCTGCAGGCCATGTCCTGCTGGTGTGCATTGTGCAAATCTAGCTCTCATCTGCCAGTTGTCACTGTCCGCATGGGCAGTGCCGGGCTCTTCAGCAGTGGCTTCGCTACTCCCAGGGTATTCCGTTCCACAGCGGCCTTGAACCAAGTCTTCCATCCATCACACCCTTGCCCAGTGCCTCCCAGGTAATGAGAAGTAGGGTCCAGAGTCTGACTTGCCTGCCTAGATGCAGACTCTGCCCACCTCCCCACTAGGCCATCCTTGAATGCCCAGGGCACCCCCACCCACAGCACCCGACCTGCAAGCAGTGGGCTCAGGGTGGCAGTAGCAGCTGGCAGAGAGGAAATGACGCATTGTCGTCTTGAGTCCTCTGAGTCTGGGTGGCTTAGGCGAGTTCCTGAGCCATCCTGAGTCCCAGGCCCCACTCTAGGGACAGAAGAGCCGCCGGTGCCTGTCCTCCTTTCCAAGTAGAAGGGGTCTGGGCCTACATGTAGGGGGATGGAACGGGCACTTGTCATGGGGAGACAGGCTTTGGCCTTGAGTAGGAGTTTGGACCTGGGAAGGGGCTCCTAGCTCTGGCCAAGGGGGCACAGCAGGAGGTGTAGGGGTGGAGCAGCAAGGACTCCCCGGGCAGAGGCAGACCTGTGGTGTGCAAGTAGCTACCTGGCCCCACACTGGTTGGGTGCACGTGACACCAGTGGGGGTGCTAACCATGCAGGGACGGATGCCCATGATGCCAGCAGTGGAAAATGAGCTTCAGCCAAGGAGGGGAGGCCAGGGGCAACGAGGGTGTGGAAGGCAGGAGGCTGGGGTAGGTGCCTGACCACGAGTGCTGGTTATATCCCGGGTGAATTATCGGATGTAGGCCTCAGTGCTCCTACAGAGGAAACGGGATCCCTGGGGCCCCCAGCAGGGCTGTGGTGGGGGCCTGGGGAGCTCGACAGGAACTAGTGGGACGGGCACAGCAGGGGGTTGAAAGATGGCCTGGGTCTCAGCGACACTGGGGGAGGGGGAGGGAAGACGGGTGTGGCAGTGGCGGTGTCTGCTGGGTCTCCATGCGCTTGGAAGAGTGTGACCCCTGCTGCGCCGCCATGAGGACAAGCCGTGCCCCCTCCACCGGTGGCCTTTCCAGGCCTCTCCAGTCCCTGCCCTAAGTCACTTTTTCCTATGTTAGTTTCTTCCAGCCTGTGTTATATAAAAAAATTTAGCAGGATTTGATTTGCATCCAGCTCACTCCGAGCTTTAAACCCCTGTGTTCTGACCCTTTACTGAACACTTGTCCACGTCCACTGGGCAGTCTCGTCTAGGAGCCCAGCTCTGACAGTGTCAGTGAAACACCTGTGGGGGGAGGCCGGGGAGGCCGAGTCTGCTCCTCCTTCACACACACAGGTGGGCACCAGTGGGAAGACCCCTGTCGGCGCCAGAGGAGTGTCCACAGGATCTGCACTGAGGCCTACGGAGGGAGGGAGGGGTACAGGGAGGGGAAGAGGGAGGGGAAGAGGCAGAGAAGGAGGGGTGTAGGGAGGGGAGGGGAGGAGGGAAGGAGGGAGGGAGGGGTAGAGGGAGGGGATGGAGGGAAGGAGGGAGGGGAGGAGGGAGAGGTGGAGGGGTTCAGGGAGCAGAGAGAGGAAGAAAGGAGGGGAGGATGGCGGAAGGAGGGGAGGAGGGAGAAATGGAGGGTGCAGGGAGGGAGGGGAGGGAGGAAGAAGGGGAAGAGGGAGAGATGGAGGGAGGGGAGGGAGGAAGGAGGGGAATGCTCGGACAGTTGCCGGGTGGGTCCGTGGGTGGATAGATGGATTAGGATTGTGTTTGTGGGTGGGTACATAGAGCAGTAAATTAACAGATGAATGGAGGAAGGACTGGGCTGCTCCCTGCTCACCGCCCCCCAGGAGGGACTGGGCTGCTCTGTGCCCATGGCCTCCTAGACAACTTTTGGCCAAGTCCCTTTGTGGCTACAAACTGCTTGTGGCTAACAGGCACTGACCCAGCAGCAGCGGTCGGTGGGCCTGAGTCGCCATCACCCAGCCCCTCCCCATGGGGCTTACCTGCCAGGTCCTGGCCTTGGACCCTGAGAAAAAGCCTAAGCTTTCCCTACTTCCTCGTCCCCTTCTCCCTCTCCTCTTCCTCCTCCCTCTCTCCCTCCCCCCGAAGATACCCGGTGCTCTCTGTCTGTTTCCCATGGTCCACAGCACCATGGAGGCTCCACAGTATTTTGCAAAGCGCTCATCCAGCATCCACTCAGGTCTTTCTGCCTGGCGGTTTGCTGATTTCCTGGCCCCTGCTCCCCAGTGCATTGCTGTGATGGAAGAGGCCACTGCCCAACCAGGCTTCTCCGGGTAGAGCCAACTGCTGTGCCCTGGGCACCATGAGAGTGGGCACTACAGGCGGACACGCCTGCATCCTCCAATGGCCGCCAGCCTGGGGCTTGGCCACCTGTGAGCCAGTGCCTGTGGGATGCCGGCCTGCAGGGTGGAAGGCAGAGGAGGCACTGAGCATTCCTGCACAGGTCTCCCTCCATGCCACAGGCATGGAAACAGACCCTGGAAGCTGTTTGCCAAAGAGTAAGCCCCAGGCCTTTGTAATGGCAAGGGCGTGATTGTCATCAGGTACGGTTACCCCTGGGGCCTGGGGAGCTGTGGTCCCCAGAGCATTGTGGGGCTCTGCACAGGATGTCCGGTACTTTAGCTGATGCCCCCCACCCCCTGCTGAGTTGAGCAGGTTTGGGGGTGGTGGTGCTGGGTCTGTGCCTTCTGTGGGTTTGACCAGAGGACACAAGTCTGCCACGGGCCATGTCTCCATGCACACTGGTGCTGTGGTCAGTGTTGCCCCGCGCACTCGCTGGTACAGGATCAGCCAGCTGTTTTCCCTTCACTGTGCTGTGTCCTGCACAGACGGCTGGGTTCCGGAGAAGTCACTCCCCCAAGACGTTGAAGCAGATGTGCCAGGAGTGGCCGGCCATTCTCCCTGCACGCAGATTGCATTTGGCTGCTGCATGACCAGCAGCAGGAGTGGGGGCGTCACCTCCCACTGGAGCCTGGCTTTGATAAGCCGCGCCCTGGGGCTCTCAGCATAGCCCAGGATATTGCAGGAAGCCAGCCGGCCCAGCCACACCCCCACACGGATCCTGTCCCCTGAGCACAGCCCTGATGTGTTGCTGCCCATGCTCCCCCGGCCATGGAGTTAGGCTTCTGGAACTGCTCCCAGACCTAGACGTGGGGTTGAGCGTGGCCCAGATTGTTCCAGACCTCTTATGAGGGCTCAGTTCCCGACCCCAGGAGAGTAGGGCAGGGCGGGGTTGGGGGTAGGGAACCTGAGAGCCGGGCTTGTCTCACAGGTGTACTGAACTCACACATGCACATATACCACACACACATGTGGCCATGTATGTGCACATGGCACAGGACTGTTGCACCCATTGCACAGCAGCGGCTCTCAGGAGCCACTTGGCTGTGACTGGAGCCACACTGGGGAGACTGGGTCACAAGTGACCTAGACTTATGTCAAGCACTGGGCACTGCTCTGCCCGCACCTCCCCTGTGCCCTCTCCAGACCAGATTCGGGGCTGACGCTGCCAGAGCCCCTGCCCATGGCACCTGGGCTGCCTCAGTCAGTCCCAGAAACACAGGGATGTAGGACAGAGGAGAAGTTTCCAGGCTCCTCCCTGATGAGGTTGGGGTCCTCACTGAGCAGGGTCCCGCTGGAGGCCATGCCCAGGGCACTGAATGTACGTGGTCAGGTGGTGGCCACGGCTCCTTCCCTCTGCTTCCTCTCATGCAGCTTTGCTTGGCCTTGGCCATAACACTTTCATGTGTCTGCCCCACCTTCAGTCCCATCAACCCCCACACGTGTGGCCTGCCATGGTCCCACCTGGCACCTCCCTGCTGAGGATGGCGCCTGCCTGGCCAGACACACCAAGCTTCAGCTCCGTCTGAGCAGCATGACTGTGGGAGGAGTGGGGAAGGAGAGCAGAGCCAGGGACCTGGGTCTCAGCTCTCAGCTCCATCCCTCACCCGAGGGGTCAGGCCGGGCTGCAACACCTGATCTGCCACTTGCCAGATTGGGCTCTCACGAGATGGCAGTGGAAGCTTTCTGATGAGACGCCTCAGCCCTAGAGACAGTTCAGCACCGTGGGTCCCCTGGGCTCCCCCCGCCCGCCCGACTCCAGCAGTTGCTCACAAGTGGGATAAGGCATGCATGTGGTGGGAGATGACACACAGGCCCCGGGACTCCAGCTGTTACTGTTGCGTATCAGGAAGGTGCCGTGCGGCGGAGGGGATGCGGGCAGCTACAGTGCTTGCTGTCCCGGGTTCACACGTCTCACGCTGCTGGCCGTGTGCTGAGATCTGGGACCTGGAGGGACAGCCCCTGAGAGGTAAGGGCCCTGCCTCCCCCTCCTCCCCAGTGGCTTTGCAGACAACTCTGAGACAGGGCTCAGGGCCACACACAGGTGGACATCCCAGCCCGACATGGACGGCCTGCTAGGAAGGCCCTATGTAGGAACCCCAGTCCACATCACAGCCACCCCTTCATGGGTGCTCTTGGCTGTGAGCTCCCTGAGAGCAGGCTCTGAGGTGGCCACAGGTGCTGGACAAGTAGAAGGTGCCAGGCCTGGCCTCCAGGGCTTCCGTGGAGCAGAATGGCACGTGGCTGAGGTCAGGACAGGCTTTCTGGAAGAGGTGAGTCCCGAGGTGGTGGAGAGATCGGCCCTGGGAGGAAGGAGCTGAGCAGCAGCGGGCTGGGCCGTGTTGTCCTGGATGCCACGGGGATGCAGAGAAGGTCATGCTTCCGTCACCTCCTCAGGGCTCCTCTTGAACCTGGACGCCATGGCTGTCTGGGGCCAGAGCCAGGGTTTTGGATGGTGGGGGTCTCTGTTCGTGGGCAGCAGGTGTGGGTGAGATCCTGTGGGAGCCCACCCAGCAGGGCACCAACTCGACTCTCTCCTAAGTGAGTTGAGGCCTTTGGGGCCCCAGGTGAGCTCTGTCCAGCCCCCATGGTCTGTCTCTTCCCCATGCTGTCCCTGGGTGAGTGGAGGGCCAGGCTGAGAGCCCAGGCGTCTTCCTCTGCTCCCAGCAAGATGTCCAGCCCCAGGCATACAAGCTTTCCCAGCAGCACTCAAGCTGCCCAGCCGGAGGACCCTCTCCTGGTTAGCAGGAACAGCACGCCTGCATAGAACTGCGTGCTCACGGCACCTGGGTGAGGTGGCACCTACCTCCACGTGGCAGCAGTGCCGTGACACCTGGGCTGGATTTCTCACTGTGGAGTCTAAGGTGATGTTGGGGGGCAGCGCTTGGTGTGGCGAGACCTGATTTCTTTGGCAGCACTTGGGGGTCCCAGGCGCCGTTGACAAGGGCTCAGCTCCAGGCTGCCCAGCTCACGCCGTTTGACTATGGTTGGTTGACCTGGGAGAAAGAAGTAGGAACTTCTCCCCTCTGTGTGGCTGGGGGCTTCCCTCAGCTGAGTCACACTGAGAACCCTTCCCTAGCACTCAGTGACTCAGCTCGGGTGGGGGTAGGGGTGGGGACAGGATGACTGTGGGTGGGCCCTGGGCCTGTGGCTAGGAGACCCTTTCAGAGCCCCACCACCACCCCCCGCAAGCCAGCGCTGTGGCAGCGGTCTTGTCCAGATCCCTGGAGGCATCTCTTCTGCTGAGCCTGTCAGCACCTGTGGCTCAGTGCCCATACTACCCTGCGCTGGCACCCATGGCTTCACCTACGTGACCAGGGAGCCCTGGGCGTTGGCACACGGCTGCCATTCCACACACGCATGGGGACTTGGCTCCCCTGTGGTGATTACCAAGTCGAGCCTCTGCCTGGTGGTTAACCCCGTGCCACCTGGGGGCTCCCTGATGACCTGAGCACTGGCTCGGGACAGAGCTGCCCGGCACCTCGCAGGCGAGGGCTGGTGCTGGGAGCTTGGTGTCAGGTCCACAGCCAGGGCTCAGCGAGGCTTTGGGAGGCAGCGGGACCCTCGCTCAGCAGCCGCCCCAGGTCCCTTTGGGCTAGGGGCAGAGACCACACCTCCAGGGCTGGGCAGGCGGGCGCTTGTGAGGGGGTCTGCAGCAGCTGGTGGGGTGCTGGCTGTGGCCTCCTTCGAGACTCTGCAGCACGTGACTGTGGGAAACTGACCTCTGGCAGTGACCAGTGTGGCCAGGTCACTTCTGCCCCTGTGCCTCTGCCTCCGCCCCAGCCGCCCCGGCCTGGGCTCAGCTTTCCCGTCCCAGGCCCCTCCATGGGGGTTACTACTAGGGTAGTGACCCCCAATAGCTGCCCAGACCTGTCCCCCCGGTCCTCCCAGTAACACGTGCACCCACTTGAAGGACAAGGAAACGGGCTCAGAGAAGCCCAGGCCTCCCCGAGCAGGGCGAGCCAGACCCGGGTGCCATCCCCCCAGGCTCCTGGGAAGAACAAGCACCTCAGGATAGTCCAGAGCTGGCAGTCAGAACAGGGGCCAGGCAGTGACCAGCACCGTGCAGACGCAGGGAAGGGAAGGGCGTGGCTGCTGCTTGCAGTCTGACCTGCCGTCCCTGCCAAGGTCGGTGGTGAGCAGGTTTCCGTTCGAGGCGGGCTCACTGGGTCTCTCGAGAAAACCCGTCCCTGTCAGTAGACAACAAGGACTTTACCTGTCATCCGTGTGACACGATGTTCGTGCCAGTGCTTCTTCCTTTGGCCTACCCTGCCGACTCCTGGCACCAGGCCGGGTCTGTTCCCAGCCACTCACTCAGCTCCCACACCTATGCCAACTTGGGCCTTTGTATGGAGAGGTTTCTCAGTCACCTGGGCCAGGCTGTGCATGCAGACGGTGCTGCACAGATGCTCCCTGGGTGAGAGTGGACAGGTGGCTTCTCTTCCCCATCTCAGGTGACCTTCTGTTTGGGTTCCAATGTCCTTGCCCCATCCACTGCCCTCTCTCCCATCTCCCATCTGCCCACATCTCCCGTCTACCTCCCCATCCCTCTTTGCCATGGGGCAGCCTGGGGCTGTGTGGGGGAGGGGCAGCACTGATCCCAGAACCAGGAGGGGGACATGGCTGGGGTGGGAAGGGCTCCGCACCCCCGGCCCCACACATGTGGGCCGGCCACCGCTCCAGTGCCTGCCCATCAGGGCTCTCGGTGCAGCTCAGGCCTGGAGTTGAAGAGAAGTTGCCTGCTCTGAGGCCTTGTGCGCGGGTCCCCTTCCCACCCACTGTCTTCTCAGCCCCGGATCCCTGCCTGTCTCCTTGTGCCCAGACCTCTGGGCCCTCAGTTCCCACCCGCTTCAGCCCACCCCAGCCCCAGGAGGGGACTCCTGCGTGCACTGCTTTGAGGGGTCGCAGGAGAAAATCTGAGAGCCGTGAAGTCAGAAAGGATGCCCGAAGGGCACGGGGCAGCTCTGCCTCCTCAATCCATGTCCAGCTCTGGGTTTGCCTCGACTGCCTCCTCCGGCGTCCTCCCACCGGCCTGTCCTCAGCCTCTTGTTCCTCATCCACAGAGTGGGCACAGGCATGTCCTCCATGCAGGGAGGGTGTCCTGTGCATGAAGGGAAGCAGAGGCACAAAGGGCACTGCAGGGCTGCCAGAGGCCAGCCCTCACCAGCATCTCTGCTCTCGGAGGTCTCTGATGCTGCGGGCTGGGCCTGCTTCCTCCTGGAGAGGTGCCTGTACGGGGGCTGCCAGCCGGGGGTGGGGGCGCCCAGGGAGAAGTGGGTGGCCACACCCCAGGCATGCACACAGGGCCATCTGGGAGGAGCTCCTGCTGACCCTCAGGGGCAGTGTGGATCTCAATGGGGGCTTTGAGCAAGCTCATGCCGGGGTGTGGACGAGGCCTGGGAAGGGAGTGAGACTGGATTTGCAGCTGATTATCTTATCTGGAGGTTAGCGATGCCTGGATAGCCCAGCCTCCCACACGCATGACGCAAGGGCAGTGGAATCTGCGCGGCTGCATCACGCCTGCTAGGAGCACAGGGCCAGCGCGGCAGCCTGGAGACAGCAGATGCGGAAGGGCCCAGGCACCAGGGTCTGGCAGGGACTGGGCGCCCGTCCAGCCAAGGGAGCTGCCGGCAGGGCTTTTGGCTTCTGGCGCCTGAGTCATCCTTGCCCTGGAACAGCGGGGCCGGCATATTCCCACACGCGTTCGGGGGATTGGCCAGCTGCTTCAGTCTCCGTGGCGGCCTTACAAATCGGGAAGCCGAAGAGCACACGGTGGCAGACCTCCTGGAGAGCTCGTCCCACACTCTGCTGAGGTGGCTTCTGCCCCCCGAGCTCGCGTTGGGACCCACATTCCTGGCAGCTCTGGGAGGAGACCTTGCCGTCTCGTCTGGCTGGAGAGGAGACAGCGGCGCTGCTGGTGCTCTGAGGCCAGAGAAGCCATTTTCCCAGCAAGGCTGGAGGCACTGGTTGAGTTCCTGCCTGAGGGTCTAAAAGCCACACCCATCAAGGAGCCCCCGCCCCCGGCCCCACCAGGGGCAGCGTGGGCTCTGACAGTCACTCCAAGTGCATGTAGAGCAGTGGGTATCCACACACCTGACCTGCTGGCATAGCTCCCTGTCCTGCTGAGGCCTGATGTCCACACCCAACACGGGATTCCTGCAAGTCCAGGAAGTTGAATTGTGCACACACACACATGTATGCTCACAATGCACATGTGTGCACATGGCCACATATGCATACTCCTGCACATATGTGCCAACCGTCCCCCCCACACAGACATGCTCACAAAGCTTATGTGTACACCTGATCACAGCCACACGCCTACACATGTGTATACCATCCTACATGCACTCATTCATGCATGCTCACATGTGCACATGTATGTGCATGGTCACAACACACACATACCCACATGGTCACACATTTCCATGCAGTCATGTGCACACTTGTACCTGTGCTCACAAGTATACAGATGCACACAAATGTGTACACATGCACTCTTGCTCACACACACATGCACACTTGGTTGGACACGTCATATGTACAGATACACTCACATGTGATTGCATTCATGCTCACACACAGCAGGCCTATGCACAGTCACAGTTGTCACACACATGCACATATTCGCTCACACTCACACCCAGGCACATTTGCACACGTGACCCCCGTGCCCACTCACACATGCTCACACAGGGACACACTCCCCCTCCCACACACAGGAAGGAGAGTGTTGGATCCCTGGTTCTTCCTTTGCTGTGGACAGAGTTGCTGTCCTCGCAAGATCTGGGAGGACTCAAGGAAGACACGAAGCAGGGCTCCCATGACAGCTCGGGCTCAGCCACCCCACCAAGGCACCCACAGTGTGTCGGCCACCCTCAAGTGCTCCCTCCCTGTGCCACCCCCTCGTTCTGGACTCTGTCTCCTTCTCTGAGAAAAGCTGACGGGCCGAGGCGCTTGCCCGGCCTTCCTCTGAGCACCTGCCCCACTCGGCGCTCTGTTCCCCACGCTGCTCTCTGCAGAGCTGCTGCAAACTCCTTGCCACATGCAGCACCCAGGAGGCCAGCAGCCAAGAGCACAGCGGCCACCTGGCCAGCACTGGCAGCGTGAGGTCCCACAGCTCAGCTGGCTGTGGACAATGGCGGGACCCACAAAACAGGACAGAGTGGCCCCGGGACCCCATCCAGCCTCAAGGCTGTCCTTCAGGAATGGCTGGCCGGGCCTTGCCACTCTGTGCCCACCTCATCCATGGGGTGGAGCGGTGAAGAAGTGACTCGTGGGCGGCTTCTGTGTTTACATGCAGTCCACAGTCCATAGAATCTGTCTGTCTAGTGCGCAACTCGGTGGTTTTTAGGCTGTCCACAGAGCTGTGCGGCCGTCATTGCTGTCCGATGCCAGGACACGGTCTCATCTCCAAGGGAAACCTCTGCCCTTGACCTCCCTGGTTCCTCACCCCCAGCCCTGTCCTGGCAGCCGCGACTCTGCTTTCTGTTATAGGGAGTGTCTGGGACACCCCATCAGAAGGGAGCCTGCAGTGGGCAGCCTTTCACAGTAGCTGCCTTTTGTGCCTGGCGTATCTCACTGGATATCAAGTTTGCAGGGTTCACCCACAGAGTCATGTGTCACGGAATTTGTTCTTTTTGTGGCCAGTTACGGTTACATTTTGTTAATTTGTCCTCCCATTGCTGTAAGTTTTGGCTGTTCCAACTTTGAAACTGAATAAAGAACATTTGTGTACAAGTTTTTACATAGACAAAAGTTTTGTTTTTCTTCCGTATATACTTAGAAATGGAGTTGCAAGATATACTGCCTCTGTGGTGGGTTTTTTTTTTTTTTAAGATTTCTTCATTCAAAAGGCAGAATCACACGCACACGCACACGCACACACACATCTTCCATCCATTGGTTCACTCCCCAAATGGCTACAACAGCCAAGGCTGGGCCAGGCTGAAGGCAGTAGTCAGGAACCCCATCTGGGACTCCACGGGCTGGCAGGGGCCCAAGGACTCAGGCCGTCTTCCCACTGCTTTCCCACGTGCGTCAATGTGGAGCTGAACCGTAAGCGGGGTGACCAGGACTCGAGCAGACACATCAGAACTGGATACTGGCGTCCCAGCTGTGCCCCACCGCTGGCCCAGGCTCGTGGGTTACACCAGGAGCTGCAGGCTGTTGTCTGTTGTTTCCCCAGCCACTAGGGCTCCTCGTCCACACCTGCCAGTGTCTGTCCTGACACAGCCACATCCTGGACTGGAGCTGCAAGTCCCCCATGACGAGTGTTCTGTACTCACTGTCCATTCACATTCAGAAATGTCCACGGGGACCTTCTCTCTGGAGAAACGTCCATTCAGACCATTGTAATTATGTGTTTGCCTTGTTATTGTCACAAGGGTTCTTGGGTGTTCTCCAGCCAAGGCCCTTGCAAGTTTCCCTGCTTGCTCTCGATGGCATGGCCTGCAGCACAAACCTTAGTTCTTCCTTGTGACCTGCTAAGTCAGGGTCACAAATATTCACTCCTGTAGTGTGTGTGTGTGTCAATTTATTTTTTCAAAAAACAGCTCTTCGTTTTGCTGATCTTTTGTATTTTTTGATTCAATTTTGTTTATTTATTCTCTGAATTTAATTAGTTCTTTTCTCCTACCAGTTTTGGTTTTGATTTGCTGTTGTTTTTCTAGATCCTTGAGATGCATTGATAGCTCGTTTATTTGGTGCCTTTCCAGTTTCTTGATGCAGGCACCAATTGCAATAAACTTTCCTCTTAACACTGCTTTTGCTGTTTCCCGTAAGTTTTGATATGTTGTATTGTCTTCGTTTCCAGAAAGCTTTTGATTTCTCTTTTGATTTCTTCTATGACCCACTGTTCATTCAGGAGCTGCTGTTCAGTCTCCGTGTGTTTGCATTTGCTCTAGGGATTCCTGAGTTGCTGATTTCCAGCTTCATTCCACTGTGGTCTGAGAAGCTGCATGGTTTGATTTTAATTTTTTTGAATTTGCTGAGACTCACTTTAGTCCTAGAGAAAGTTCCATGCACTACTGAGAAGAATGTGTATTCTGCAACTGTAGGATGAAAAGTTCTGTAGGTATCTGTTAGGTCTATTTGGTCTTTAGTGTCGATTTTAGCTCCTGTTCCCTTGCTGATTTTCTGTCTGAATGATCAGTCCATTTCTGAAAGTGGAGTATTAGAGTCCCCCATTACTATTGTATTGGAGTCTATGTCTCCTTTTATTTTTTTAAAGATTTTATTTATTTATTTGAGAGGTAGAGTTATAGACAGTGAGAGGGAGAGACAGAGAAAGGTCTTCCCTCTGTTGGTTCACTCCCCAAGTGGCCGAATAGGCTGGAGTTGTGCCCATCTGAAGCCAGGGGCCAGGAGCTTCTTCCCAGTCTCCCATGCAGGTGCAGGGGCCCAAGCACTTGGGCCATCCTCTACTGCTTTCCCAGGCCACAACAGAGAACTGGATTGGAAGAGGAGCTGCCAAGACTAGAACCAGCACCCATATGGGATGCCAGCTCCGCAGGCAGAGTATTAATCTACTGTGCCACGACGTCGGCCCCTAAGTCTCCCTTTAGATCCCTTAAAATTTCTTTTAAACAGCCAGGTGCCCTGTGATTAGGAGCATGTGAGTTTATAATAGTCACATCTTCCTTTTGAATTGACCCCTTAATCACTACATAGTGCCCTTCTTTGTCTCTTTTAACAGTTTTCATGTTGAAGTCTATTTTGTCTGATATTAGGATGGCTACACCAGTTCTTTTTGGTTTTTGTTGGCATGGACTGTCTTTTTCCATCCTTTCACTTTCAGTCTGCGTGTATCTTTGTTGGTGAGATGTGTTTCTTGTAGACAGTAAATAGAGGAGTTTTGTGTTTAATCCATTCAGCCGATCTGTGTCTTTCAACTGGAGAGTTGAAGGCAAAGTAACGACTTTGCCCTGTCATTTTTCCAAAAATACTCCTATTTATTTTACTTTGGATTTCCTTTGAACATTTACTGGGAGATTTTCTTCCTTTACCTTCTTTTTTAGTGATGACCATGTTTCTGTGTGCAGCACATCCTTAAGCATCTTTTGTAGGGCTAGAAGGGTGGTGAAAAATTCAATTTCTGTTTGTTATGGAAGGTCTGTATTTCACCTTCATTCATAAGTAAGAGCTTTATAGGGTATAGTATTCTGGATTGACAGTTCTTTGCTCTTAAGACTTGGAATAGGGGCCGGCACTGTGGCGAAGTGGGTAAAGCCACCACCTTCAGTGCCGGCATCCCATATGGGCACTGGTTTGAGTTCCGGCTCCTCCACTTCCGATCCAGCTCTCTGCTATGGCCTGGGAAAGCAGTAGAAGTTGGCCCAAGTCCTTGGGACCCTGCACCCACATGGGAGACCCGGAGGAAGCTCCTGGCCCCTCATTTCAGATCAGCACAGCTCTGGCCATTGTGGCCAGTTGGGGAGTGATCCAGCTGATGGAAAACCTCTCTCTCTCTCTCTCTCTCTCTCTCTGCCTCTCCTTTCTCTGTGTAACTCTGACTTTCAAATAAATATCAAAAAAAAGAAGAAGACTTGGAATATACCTCGCCGTTTTCTCAGAGCTTGTAGGGTTTCTGATGGGAAATCTGCTGTGAGTCTAGTTGGAGATCCTCTGAGAGTAACCTGGTGTTTCTCTCGTGCACATTTTAGAATCTTGTCTTTATGTTTCACTGTGGAGAGTTTGATCGTTTGTGTCGTGGTGAAGATCTTTCTGGTCATGTCTATTAGGAGTTCTGTGTGCTTCCCAAGCTTGGATGTCCCTTTCTTGCTCCAGATTAGGACATTTCACTGAAAAGGCCTTCTAATCCTTTCTTTCCACACCTTCAGGAACCCCTAGAACCGTATGTTGGATCATTTGATAGTATCCTGTAGATTCCCAACAGTGTTTTTTAGTTTTCTTTTTTTATATTTTATATTTTATTTCTATTTATTATTTTTTTTATTTTTGACAGGCAGAGTGGACAGTGAGAGAGAGAGACAGAGAGAAAGGTCTTCCTTTGCCATTGGTTCACCCTCCAATGGCTGCCGCGGCCGGCGCACCACACTGATCCGAAGCCAGGAGCCAGGTGCTTCTCCTGGTCTCCCATGGGGTGCAGGGCCCAAACACTTGGGCCATCCTCCCCTGCACTCCCAGGCCACAGCAGAGAGCTGGACTGGAAGAGGGGCAACCAGAACAGAATCCGGTCCCCCAACCGGGACTAGAACCCACGGTGCAGGTGCCGCAGGTGGAGGATTAGCCCAGTGAGCTGCGGCGCGGGCCATTCTTTAGATTTCTAATGTCCTCTTCCTGTCTTTGGTCTGACGGTATACTTTCCTGGGCTCTGTCCTCTACGTCTGACATTCTCTCTTCTGCATTCCCAGTTCTGCTGTTAAGGCTCCCCACTGCACTTTTATTTATTCTATTGAATTCCTCATTTCATCTTGTTTTCTCTTTAAGATCTCAATCTCATGAGAGAAATTTTCCTTCATGTCCTGATCGGATTTCAGTAGTTCATTCATTTGCTTCTGATTAGTTCTATGTGATCTTTTTTATTTTTTGACAGCAGAGTAGACAGAGAGAGAGAGAGAGAGAGAGAAAGGTCTTCCTTTACCATTGGTTCACCCTCCAATGGCTGCCGTGGCCAGCACGCTGCGGTTGGCAAACTGCGCTGATCCGAAGGCAGAAGCCAGGTGCTTCCCCTGGTCTCCCATGTGGGTACAGGGCCCAAGGACCTGGGCATCCCCCACTGCCTTCCCGGGCCACAGCAGAGAGCTGGCCTGGAAGAGGGGCAACCGGGACAGAATCCGGCGCCCCGACCGGGACTAGAACCCGGTGTGCCGGCACCACCGCAGGCAGAGGATTAGCCTAGTGAGCCATGGCTCCGGCCCTATGTGATCTTATGAATTCCATTTCTGGCATTTCTTCAACCTCATCATCTTCACAACCTAGTAGTGACGTGTTGTGTTCTTGTGGGCATCATGTTGTCTTCCTTATCCTTGTTTCTTGAATTGGTACGTTGGTTATTCAGCATTTGTGGAGATACTCGTTGATTTCTTTGTTTTTTTCACGATGGTGGTTTTTACCTGTTATAGTATGCCTCTGTAGATCCCCTGTATTTTCCTCTAAAAGTTTCATGGTTTTAGCTTTTATATCTATATTGTTAATCCTTTTAGGGGCAATTTTGTGTGTCTTGTGAGCAGGGGTCAGCCTCCTGTGTGTGTGAGCAGGGGTCAGCCTCCTGTGTGTAGGATGAGCAGGGGTCAGCCTCCTGTGTGTAGGGTGAGCAGGGGTCAGCCTCCTGTGTATAGGGTGAGCAGGGGTCAGCCTCCCTGTGTGTGAGAGCAGGGGTCAGCCTCCTGTGTGTGTGGGGTGAGCAGGGGTCAGCCTCCCTGTGTGTGAGAGCAGGGGTCAGCCTCCTGTGTATAGGGTGAGCAGGGGTCAGCCTCCTGTGTGTGAGAGCAGGGGTCAGCCTCCTGTGTGTGTGGGGTGAGCAGGGGTCAGCCTCCCTGTGTGTGAGAGCAGGGGTCAGCCTCCCTGTGTGTGAGAGCAGGGGTCAGCCTCCTGTGTATAGGGTG
>CM027395.1:52457918-52473847 GCA_015711505.1 Sylvilagus bachmani
GTAGGATGAGCAGGGGTCAGCCTCCCTGTGTGTAGAGTGAGCAGGGGTCAGCCTCCTGTGTGTGAGAGCAGGGGTCAGCCTCCCTGTGTGTGTGAGCAGGGGTCAGCCTCCTATGTGTGAGAGCAGGGGTCAGCCTCCCTGTGTGTGAGAGCAGGGGTCAGCCTCCAGTGTGTGTGGGGTGAGCAGGGGTCAGCTTCCCTGTGTGTGTGAGCAGGGGTCAGCCTCCCTGTGTGTAGGATGAGCAGGGGTCAGCCTCCTGTGTGTGTGAGCAGGGGTCAGCCTCCCTGTGTGTGTGAGCAGGGGTCAGCCTACTCTTGGTGTAGGGCTGCAGTCGTCCCTGTGTGTGGTGTGGTCTCCTGGTCCCAGCATGTGGGTCAGAAGCTGTTCCCTTACTTAAGATGGCCTCAGAAGGCTTGGTGAACAGGCGTTGGCTGTGGGTGGCAGGGTTTATTCTGGACTCCTCCTGGTCCGTGCCACGGCCTGAGCTGCACTCGTGCGAACGTTCTGCCTTGACTGCTGTCTTTCCAGGCTGCGCGAGTCTTCCAGCTTTGCCCTTCTTGTCAGTAGTGGTCTGGTCATCCGGGTCCATTGCGTTTCCGCATGAGTTTCAGATCAGCTTGGTGATTTAGCAAGGAGGCAGCTGAGATTGTGAGGCAGTGAGTCATATCAAATGAATATTTTAAACCCATTTGCGAGTTTTTTTAATTGTTCTTGAAAATCTTCCACCAACATTGGGTTCTTGTTGAAAGGCTGTGTTTTTCCCACACTGACACCCCTGCTGAGTTTTGCAAGGAGCTCGTGGCTCCGCCTTCTGTCTGCTGGAGCTCGTGTCATTGAGTGGGATTCTGCCTCTTTCTCTCTGCTGTCCTCCAGTGCCTAGAGCAGAGTAAGTTCACAGGGTGAGCCGCCAGGGACTAGGAGAGGAAATGGACCCACGTCAGGGGCTTCCAGGGTGCAGACACAGCTGGTTTCCAGGAGCCCCAGGGAAAGGGACCACAGGGGCCTGAGACTACGCCTCTCAGGTCTCCCACCCGGGATGCAGCCCCGGCCCGGCCTCTGAGCCCCGGGCCTGCCCCTGCCCTTGACTGACGCCTGGCAGCCACATGTGCAGCCACAGCTGGGCAGGGCCCCCATGCAAGCAGAAGGCAGTGGATGACCCCTGGAGACGTCCACGTCCATGCAAGCAGAAGGCAGTGGATGACCCCTGGACGTCCACGTCCATGTCCACAGGCAGAGGGTGTAGAGGACCCTGGAGGTGCTCTCCGGGAGGCCCTGTCAGTCAAGGGCAGGAGGCAGGAGACCGGCTCTCACCTCAGAGAGAAGCTTCCTGCTGGGGGTGGTGCCTGACTCCTTCTGTCCCTGTGCCCTCCCCACTGGGCACCGTCCTCCTGGCCTCCATGGTGTGTTTTCTCCGTGTGGAGTGGGCGTGTGCCTGTGCGACTCATCAGGCTCCAGGGCACCCAGGTCCCGCCCCTCCCCAGAGCCATTCAGACCGTGAAGACAGGTGGTGGGGCTGCAGTTGCTGCTCTGCTGTGGGCCCAGTCGAGGCACCAGCAGCGGAGAGTGAACCAAGGAAGCCCCTGTGCCCAAGTGAGCCAGACCAGGGCAGGGGTCCTAGGTCATTCTCCCTTAGCCTGGGGCTTGGGACACAGACAGCCTGCTGTCCAAAGTTGGGGGCCCCTGGATCTGGCTCCGATGGGTACGGTCCAGGCCACTGCGCACAGGGCCCTCCCCGGGGTGTCCTGTGCACCAGACGTGGCCCAGGAGGGAGGAGAGTTGGGCAGGGAGCAGCCAGCAGGAAAGGAAGGGATTGTCGGGCAGGACAGCCCCGAGGGTGGTGTCCAGCGGTGGAAATCTCCGCAGAACCCACAAGGCTGCCAGGAAGGTCAGCCTCGGGCACCCACCTGCACTGGCAGCGGCACCCCTGGGGCCATGTGCAGGTGATGGGACCTGGACCTGGGCAGGAGTTGGAGCTGTCGCTGCTGATTTCAAGAAATCTGAATGTTTACCCGAGGCAGCAAAGACATCGCACGGCCTGGGCGCGCCACCAAGCAGGGGTCAGAGCTCTGGGGGAGTGGAGGCGGTGGACAGGGCGCGGTCCCCACTGCTGTCCTGCTGGGCATGCTCACCACTTGCCGTGCTGCGTGCTCCGGCTGTCGGGTGGGAGAGCGGTCTTCCGGGCCGTGCTACGTGCTCCGGCTGTCGGGTGGGAGAGCGATCTTCCGGGCCGTGCTGCGTGCTCCGGCTGTCGGGTGGGAGAGCGATCTTCCGGGCCGTGCTGCTGTGCTGCAGGCCGTCCTGGGCCAGGCGTCTCTGCCTGTTCCTGTCAGGTGGATGCCTAGGAGGACCACACCTGACCTCGAGACTGGGTATCCTAAACGACTTTCCAGCGAGCCGGCTGGGCGGTGGCTGGGGCTGTCATGGACGTCTCTGCACCTTCCCCAAAACCGCCCCTTCAGGGCACTGATCTGGAGTACCTGCCAGGGGAAGCCTGGGTACCACCGCTGCCCTGATCCTGCGCACTTAGCCCCATTCCATGTGTGGAAATGGAAGTGCCTGGCCTGGTTTGCCCGTCGGTGCCGACCACACCGCTGGTACCTGTTTCTGTCTCCCTGGGTTGGTCTCCGACTTACTCTTTCTGTCAATTTTTAATTCTCTTTTCCTGAAACACAAGAGTACTTCAAAAACTTCATGGAAAATGGAATAAAAAAAAAAGTAAGGTTTTTTTGGTGCAAAATTTTTGGAAACCCATACATATACAGGGTCTTTAAAGCGTTCGTGGAAAGTGCACATAACGCAAAAAAGACAAGCGGTTTCAGCAGTTTCCCGCATCCTCCGGCAAGTCGCCAGGTTTCCTCCTTTTTCACTTTGCATGAGTGTGTGCTGTTCGTTGGACACTAAGACACTTGATTTTAGGTGGTTAAATGCCAGTGTTCCCTTAGGGTTCCCGTGTCTGGGTCACCATCACTAAGGCCCCATGCACACTGGAAGTGTTCTTAAAACGTCTTTCATGGTTTCTTCTGCTGCTTTGGTTTCACAGATCAGCCTCTTCCTCTCCCCAGGCATTGGCTCTGGGGCATTTCCAGTGCCGCCTTCCCATCCACAACCACAGGCGTGTGTGCACCTGCTCAGCAGGCTGCTGCTTCCTCTCTGCTGGGCCCACTGTCCCCCTGAGCCCAGGGGATGGCTGGAGGCCCTGCCAGTGAGCACATGGGCCTAGGAGAGCTCCCTGGGGCCAGACCCTCCGTACTGAAATGGATAGCGCTGTCCATCTTGCAGAAGGGAGGCAGACAGGAACAACGTTCTCCTGGGGTCTTGGCTTCTGCAGAGGACACCTCGTGGCTGGGAATGCTGGTTCTCAAGCCAGCGGCAGGCACCAGGCTGGGGTCCTAGGAGGCCAAGGGTGGAGATGCCGGGCAAGGAAGTGAGAGAAGCTGCTGCCCAAGGTCCTCTGGGTCCTGCCCCTCCTGCTGAGTCACCAAGGGACGGGTGTGCCTTCTGGGACGGAGCCTCCACACATGTCCTCATCCCAGGACGCCTGCCCCGGACTTTGCCGAGGAGACCTGGAAGAGCACACGGCCACTGCTGGAGCACAGCTGCTCTGTGCGGGGAGCCATACACCTGCAGCTCTGACTGGCCCCACATGCTCCAGTCATGGACCGCGTGGGCAGACACGGCTGGCCACCTCATGCAGGGAGGATCCCCAGACCTGGCCTTCCCTCCCGGATCTCCTGGGCAGCTTTGTCTTGCTTTTCTGATGCTCGCATCCTGACTGGAATCACAGGGTGGGCCTGGACACATCTCTGACCCTCAGCCAGCGCGTGTGCCAGCCCCCAACTCGGGGACTGGAACCCCGGCTCTGCTGGACTCAGCTTCCTGGGGATCCTTCCGCTGCCCTGCCCCAGGAAGTGTGAGCTGGGATGAGCTGACAGCATGGGCACCAGGCCTGGGCACGCGGTCACTCAGCCACTGTGTGTCCACTCGGCCCACGAGGGCGCAGCATGGGTGTGGCCACAACGTACCCACTTCCCTCACTTGGTACTGCTGGACACTGAGGGCCCCCTTGAGAGCAGACAGACACCCCCATGAAGTCCCAGACCCTTGAGGCTCCATGCAGTGTGGGTAGCTTCCTCCCCAGCCAGGCTGGAAGGGGAGACCTTTAACCCAGAGAAAAGGACCTGGGACAGGGAGGCCTGGGCAGAGCCACACCTGCCCAGGTGGGATGGGGACTTTGGACGTGGCACCTAGACTGCCTGTCAGTAAGCTCACTGGGCAGCCCGTGCCCTCTTGGTGTGATAGAATCAAGCCCATCTCGGGACTAAGCCCTTCCTGGCCAGGTGGGAGGACCAGCAGGACCTCGCCTCTGCAGGCAGCAGGAGCAGGTCCAGTGGCCACTCCCACCTGTGACCTGCTACTGGTCCGTCACAGCCCCAGTCAGGCAGCACCACCCCCGGAGCTCCTGCTGCCTTTGCCCAAGGCAGGGCCTGAGTCCCCCAACCCCAGGCGTGTCTGCCCTTCCATGCTGGGTGGGCCCAGGGGGAGTTGCGGGCAGGGGCAGTGCCCCATAGAGCAGGGGTAGGGTGGGTATGTCGTCCTGGGAGGCCCTGTGCTCTCCTCCAGATGAATGCGAGGGCTGTCCTGAAGTGGGCCTGGGGGTGTGGGCTAAGGGGCAACTCATGTCCTTGGTTGCCCTGTGCACCCCTGCTCCGAGGCCGCCTCCTGGCTGCTGTGCTCGTGGGAGTCTTGTCTGCCCTACCCCACTTGCAGCCACGTTTCCCAGCCACCATCCACGGGTGTTTCCACAGCGTCTCGCCTTGGCCACCTCCCCAGTCCCCAGGGACTCTCGGGAGCCTTCCAGAACCACCCCCTTATCTCCTAGCTCCCATCTGGTCCTGTTTAAGGGCTCATGCTCATCCCTGCTGGGCTCTGGGCCCTCAAGTCAGGCCCATCAGTGCTCAGCGTGATCCTCCTCCCCGTGACCCAGGAGCCCAGGTTTCCTGTGCTGTGGCCTCACCACAGCCCTGTCCCAAGGCTGCTGTTCCTGCCCCAGACTCTGCCACCTCCCGCCGTCCCACCTGTGGCCAGAGGGCCCTCTTGTCCCTGGGAGCTGTGGGCTCTGGCCCCCTCCAGTTTGGCTTAAGTTTAGACAGCTAGTGGCAGCTCCCCCATCGTGACCTTTGTCTCCCTGAGTTGCCAAGCCCAGCCTGGGGTAGGCAGAAGCTGTGTGTTTTCCATGGGCATCCATGGCATGGATGTGGCTTCTTGTTAGGGTTAGCCATGAACTGCAGAGCCCCAGGCAGGTGTGGGCCCGGCTAGCCCCAAGGCCTGGTTCCCTTAAGCCCATCCTCCCCACCCCAGGCCACCTCTCTGGCAACACTGTCCAGAACTCGTCCCCAAAAAGTGTGTAAGCAGCAAGTCCAGTCCAGGAGGACCGGGCGCCAAACCCGAACTTGAACGCTGAGTGGGAGAACGCCCAGTGTGTCGGCTCCAAGCTGACGGGCGTGCTCCGGGTGGGAACAGCCACCCCTCACATGACTGCTGTCCGCACTGAGGTCGCCAGCATGGGCTGTATCCAAGGGGAGGCTCCTCGTGCAAGGCTGTGGCGTGGCGTGGCATCTCTGTGGCCCTGGGCTGGAAGCTGGGTGTCTCTCTGGATCCCTCCAGAGCAGGCCCGAGAGCCACAGCGCCGGCCAGGGCCTCAGGCAGCCCCTCGTCTCCGAGGGACTTGCAGCTCTGCTCTGCAGGTCTGCGCCTGCGGCAGAGGCCCACCCGCCTCCCCAGAGCATACCTCAGGGTCTCCGGCTTTGCTCAAGTCCCCGACTCAGATGCTGACCACCTCCAGACTTGGGTTTGAGTTTGTCACTGGGGGTGGAGCCCAGCCATGTAGAAATCTTGGCCATCTCACCTCATGGGCCAGATGAAGGCCAGGGAGGCACCCTGGACCACTCGGCTCCACTGACAGGCAAGAGCGCGTCCCTGCTGGCTTCTAGCAGCGTTTCCCAAAGCTGCAGGGCAGGATCCACCTGAGGCCCCACAGCCGCTTCTGGGCAGCCTGGGCAGCACTTTGCTGTCCCTGTCGCCTGAGAGACGGTGCAAGAGCTGACCTGGGAACTGACCATCTGCTTGTCTTCATGGTGTCCATGAGGCTGGTTCTCCCCATTGTTCACATGATAACCCTGACATGTGTGACAGCCCCACAACTGTGCTCGTGAACGGGGTGCCACTGGCAGCTTTCTGCCTATCAGAGAGCTTGCTGGCTCCAGACTGGGAGGTAGAAGCACTGCCCTGAGGGTTTCTGTAGAGGTGTGGCCAGAGCCATTGCCTGGGCAAGGGTCTCTGGGGCCTACAGGAACAGGGCAACCGCCTCGCAGCCATGAACCACATGGCTCTGTTCCAGCATCTTGGGGCATGTGTAAAGTTCAGAGCAGTGACCCACCTATCCCCATGCACACCATTCTTGCAGAGGCTGTGGTGGGTTAGGACCGTCAATGGGCACTGGATCAGGCTTGGGGACCCGGAGGTTTAGACCTGCTCCCAAGTCAAGCTAG
The DNA here is from genome assembly GCA_015711505.1 of Sylvilagus bachmani. Lineage (NCBI taxonomy): Eukaryota > Metazoa > Chordata > Mammalia > Lagomorpha > Leporidae > Sylvilagus > Sylvilagus bachmani. Next base: position 52,464,467 of record CM027395.1, read on the forward strand.
CCAGAGCAGACGTGTGACCTCAGAGCCAGGAGATGCTCGACATAAACAGTGGGGAGACTAAGGGCACGTGGTGCCCTTTCCTGGGCTCTTAGCACTGAGCCACCTGACCATGAGCACCTGTGGATCTTAGCCATTATTGTCTGTGTGTGCCCAGAGAGTGCAGGGGGAGCCTCAGTTTCCCTCTGTGGTAGGAGAGTGCAGTAATCTCACATGAAAGCAACCACTCCTCATAAATGCAGTGCGTCAGGAATCCCTTGTGTGTGTTCAAAGACCAGTCTTACTGATCATGGTCCCACATAGCCTACCAGACTCAGGCCTTGGAAACATGAGTGCCACCCTCCTGGGTGGCTGTGCACTGTGGGGTGCACAACCTCCTAGGTAACTGTGCACTGTGGGGTGTACACGCTCCTGAGCGACTGCACTGTGGATGCACACCCTCCTGGATGATTTGTACTGTGGGTGCACACCCTCCTGGGTGACTTCACTATAGGGGTATACACCCTCCTAGGTGACTGCACTGTGGGATGTACACCCACCTGGGTGACTGTGCACTGTGGGGGTATACACCCTCCTAGGTGACTGTGCACTGTTGGGTATATACCCTCCTGGGTGACTTGCATTGTGGGGTGTACACCTTCGTGGGTGACTGTGCACTGTGGGGTATACACCCTCGTGGGTGACTGTGTACTGTGGGATGTACACCCTCCTGGGTGACTGTGCACTGTGCGGGTGTACACCCTCCTGGGTGACTTGCCCTGTGGGGTGTACACCCTCCTGAGTGTGCACTGTGGGGTGTACACCCTCGTGGGTGACTGTGCAGTGTGGGGTGTACACCCTCCAGAGTGACTGTGCACTGTGGGGTATACACCCTCCTGGGTGACTGTGATCTGTGGGGTATACACCATCCTGGGTGACTTGCCCTGTGGGGTGTACACCCTCCAGGGTGACTGTGCACTGTGGGGGTGTACACCCTCCAGGGTGATTGTGCACTGTGGGGTATACACCCTCCTGGGTGACTGTGATCTGTGGGGTATACACCATCCTGGGTGACTGTGCAGTGTGGGGTGTACACCCTCCTAGGTGACTGTGCTCTGTGGGGTGTACACCCTTGTGGGTGACTGTGCACTGTGGGGTGTACACCCTCCAGAGTGACTGTGCACTGTGGGGTATACACCCTCCTGGGTGACTGTGATCTGTGGGGTATACACCATCCTGGGTGACTGTGCACTGTGGGGGTGTACACCCTCCAGGGTGACTGTGCACTGTGGGGTGTATACCCTCCTGGGTGACTGTGCAGTATGGGATGTACACCATCCTGGGTGACTGTGTGCTGTGGGGGTGTACACACTCCTGGGTGACTGTGCACTGTGGGGTGTATACCCTCCTGGGTGACTGTGCAGTATGGGATGTACACCATCCTGGGTGACTGTGTGCTGTGGGGGTGTACACACTCCTGGGTGACTGTGCACTGTGGGGTGCACACCCTCCCGGGTGACTGCGCTGTGGGGTGCACACCCTCCCATGTGACTGAACACTCCAAAATCTCAAGCAGTGGAGTGTGCGGCAGCCTCTGCGCATCCCCTCGTTGTCCTCAGTGCTGTCCCCCAGCTGCTCTCCACAGGCCTCTGCTGCCCTTGCAGACCCCGGCTGTCGTGTCTGGGCCCTTGCGCCTGCTTGGAACTTTGGCTGCAGGTCTGAGGCCCGCCTACCTCGTTGGCTCAGTTACATCTGTGCTGGATGGCTCTTGGGGAGAGCTTTGTGGATTGTAAGGAAGGGTTCCATGTCGGGGTGGCCCCTCACAGGGAGTGGTACCTGAAGCCCAGGCCCCTTGGGGTGCCACGTGCATTCTTGGTGACCTTATGTCTCCCCAGCCTCTGCCTTTCCTGTCCTGCTGCAGATGTGGGGTCAGGGTGGCAGCAGTGAGCGGCCAGGCCCTCAGGCAGCCCTGTCTGTGGCTGGGATGACCAAGTCACCACAGACCTGCAGCCCCTCTGCCCTACACAGTCGGCCGGCCCTGAGGTAGGCCGTCGCCTCCGTCCCAGTGGCACAGGGCGCCATGGGCCGAGCAGGAGGACAGCAGGCTCAGAGCAGCTGCAGCTGCCGTCCAGGCCTTGGAGTGCATTTCACCCCCGCAGTCCCCGCACTGCGGAGCAGAGCCCCACCCTGTCTCAGAACGCTGCAGTTCTTTGAGCTTCTCTCAGATCCACAGTGTGAGCAGTGCTAGGCCGTCAGCTGGGGCAGCTGCTCTGGGATTGGATAGCCCTCTTCAGGTGGGCCCAGGTGCTGGCGGGAGACCTTCTCTCTGTGGGGGCGGGCCCGGGGTCCAGTGTTCCCGAGGAAGGAAGTAGGAGCTGCCAGCTTCTTGGGGTGGGGTCCAGACTTGTGCTTAGCGCTGCTTCTGCAGATTGCTTCCAATAAGTGGAAACATCCAGACCCCCCCTCCAACCGGGATGGCTGCAGGGGCTGGCTCCCGACAGGTGCACCCCAGACTGAGGGTCAGGGCGCGGCTCCCTGCCATCCCTCTTGGCCTGCCATCCCCTGGGCCTTCCATTCCCTACCAGTGAGAGGATGGGGGCTGGACCAGATGTCAAGTCCCCTGGTGTCTGTCCCCACACCCTGCTCCTGGCCCCAGCAGGCTGTCTGACCATAGCTGGACTTAAGGATGGTTTCATGTTACGATGCTGCAAAAGTGGAGTGCATTCAGCAGGAACCAACCTGGAGTTTTGAATTTTGATCTTTTCCCAGGTGGGGGTGGATGCCTGGTCCCACATGCTCTTGGGGGGCTATCAGCCCCGTGGTCACAGGCGGGACCGCGTCCTGAGCCAGCGTGGACAGGGGGTGCGGTGCTCCGTGCTTCTCGGACTCCGATGCTTTCGGTGGCTAGTCAGGGTGTAGGCATGGCAAGCCGAGCCACGGCGTACTCCCCTGCTCTGAGGCACATCCTCCTGATCACCTCCTGGGGCTGCTTTCAGGTCAGCTGGGTCCCGAGGACCCTCTGAGCCTGTTTTCCCGCCGTGTGTGACTGCACAGGACATGCATCTCCAGGTGCCCACTGACACTTCGAGAAGGCAGGCACTGAGTACAGCTTCAGGGGGACCGGGGCCTCCGGGGGGATAGCACATGGAGCCTGTTGAAAAGACCATTCCTGGGGTCACTCGTGGCCACACTCCCAGCCCCTCCTCGTGGTGGGGAGGGGACCCGGCCTGTCCTTTGCGGTATCACCTTCACCACAGGAACTGGCTGGTGGCTTCCCAGGTGTTCAGAGGGCCAGGGCATTCGTTGGGGGTCATCTTCAGCTCCCATCCTGTCTCCAGAGTACTTGCTGCATGTCTGGTGGCCCGGGGCCCCCGCCAGCTGAGTGTGACAGCACCGCGTGCCCCCTCCTGGTTTACATGAAGCCATCTGTCGCCGTTTAAACATAAAATCAAATCAGTGGAAGGTATGAGGCTGTGTCAGCTCCGTTCCAGCAAAAGACACTGTGTCCCAAAGGCTCAGATCTGGGAGGGAGGCAAGGACCAAGAGCCACCCCTGCGCCGGCCCTGGCAGCCCCCATTCCGGTCCTGTCTCTAGGATTCTGGCTCCTCAGGGACCTCTGTCTGTGGCCGTCCAGGGTTTGTCCCTTGAGACTGGGCTCTTGCTCCATGTGGTGTCCTCGAGGTCACCCTCCGTCCATGGCTCACACACCCGTGAAAGCGCCAGGCTGCCCTGCTCGCACCGCCCCCTCTGCTCGCGGCTGGCTGGTTCTTGAGCACCATCCCCGTGGGTCCGAGGTGGCGCCCGCTGTGTCCCTGAGTGAGTGACATCCTCTCGTGTGTGGGGATTCCTTGCTCTGGGCATCTCAGACACTCAGAGGCACCTTACACACTTCTCACATGGCCTGGCAGCTGCCCTGAAAGACTAAACCTCCCTGGGACAGGCTCTTCCCTGCAGCGGCTCAACTGCTCACCTCGAGGTGAGCGTGGTGCCTTGAGGTGCACATGAGCCACCTTCTGTGAACCATGGATTCCCATTCCTTACAAGCAGGAAATCCAGAGCCCACATCTAGAACCTTCTGTCGCAGATCACTGGGCAACATCCTGCCCCAGCGCCAGCTCTGTTCACTGTGGACAGAAGTTTTAAAAAGCAACACTGTGCTCTCCAGTCACCTAAGAAGCCAGGCCTGAAGGGCACCTCATTCCTCAGGATCCAGGGTCTAGGCTGGGAAGCGGAGGTCAAGGTCACTGATGACCCCCACCCCCACCCCGGGCCAAGCTTTGGCTGGGTCATCTGGGCCTGGGCCTGAGTGAGTCCAGAACAAGGTTGTGAGTGCATGTGTGCGTGCGGTGAGCCGAGGCTCGGTGTCCTGTGTTCTTGGTTCCGCCCTTTGGGCCATCTGGGGATGGCCCCCTGGGGATGAAGCCCCCACCCGCCTCGGTCACCTCTGTGGTCACTGTGGAAGGCCGTCCACCTCACCTCGCCTCTACTCATTGTCTTCACTGACTCCTGCTACCCTGGGGTCTGCAGCCCCTGCTCCCCTCCCTACCGGCCCTGACAAAGGCTGGGGCTCCTGTGGCCAGGGCAGCTGTGTGGCTGCCGGCTCATGTCCACTCCCTGCGGGACTGAGGGAGCCTTAATTACACTGGCATCCTGGGGGCAGTCCTTCACGGCGACTGTGGGAGGCTGAGGGTGTGGGGAGGGACCGTGGAGCAGCGAAGCATTGATACCCAGCCTGCCAGAGGGCTCTAGAACCCCTGCGAGGGTGCCCTGTGCCTCGCTGGGGCACCTGCCCCACACATATGCCAGGGAGCAGCCTCTGCCCAGGGAGTCCGTGCTCATCCAGCTTTGGCTGCCACTGGCAGATAAGAAAGGAGAGCGAGCAGCCACATTTCATGGCTTTCCCTGCCAGCCGCTCACTGCCCAGCCGAGTATCTCCAGAGTCCAAGGACTGGGTTGGAGGATCGAGATGGCTCTTGGGGCTCGTGTCCTGGGAAGCAGACACAGCTGGCTGCACCCAGATTCCTCTCGGGTGTCTGTGCTGAGAGATGTCTCAGCAGCCATGTACCAGGACACATCCCCAGCCCCAAAAGCCCCACGCGGAGGTATCTTGGCTGCTGTGGGTGGGGGTGAGGAGAAAGTTGTTGACAATGTCTGGGCTTAAAATTTACCAGGTCCTGAACGAGTGTGTGTGGCCTGGCTGTGGAGGGGGTAGGGGGTTGGGGGCCGAGGGAAGGGATAGGATGCAAACCCAAGGCCAGTAGGGGTGGACGCCTTATTCCAGATGCTTTCAAAGCCCATGACAGCCACCCACTGCAGCTGGAAGACCCCCTCAGACCATCGCACAGAGGTGACTCAGCCATAGGAAGGGAGGCAGCTCTAGCACACGCTACAACACGGACCAGCCTCAGACACGGGCTGCTCGGTGAAGGGGCTGGTCTCAGAGCCACATGTGTGTGTCTTCACTCCAGTGAAACGTCCCAGACAGCGCAACCACAGAGTCAGGGAGCAGCAGGGGAAGAGAACCAAAGGGAGCTGAGTGACAGCTAGCAGGGCGGGGCTTCCGTTGTGGTGATGAGAATGTTCTGGAATCAGATAGTGGTGATGTTCGTACAGTTTTGTAAATACACTGAAAACCACGGGATTGTATGCTTCGAAAGGGAGAATTTCATGGCATATGAACTTATCTCAATAAAAAACAAACCAAAAATATTTAAGGTGGAAACCACATCCCTGCCCAGACCTGGCAGGCCCTGTGCTGTTTCCCAGGGCCCCACCCTGCAGACTCTGTGGCCTGTCCCAGCCCCTTCCTCCCCGTTGAGCAGGGGTCTCTTTTCCGCCAAGCACACGCGGGGCCTAGGGGATTGTAGAAGCTGCAGCAGGAGCCACCTGAGACCCGTGTGTGGCCATGTCGCGTGTCGGTCCCCTCCTACAGTCGCCTTTTTCCTGCCCTGAATCAAGTCACTCGGTTCTGGTGATGCTTCAAGTGTAAAAGGGTCTGAGTTCCAGAGAAGCAACACCCCCGGAGCCTGGCTCACAGATGGGGCCTGGCCATGGCCTCCTCCTGGGCAGAGCTGAGGGGATGCTGCCCCGCGCCCGCCCAGCGAGGGCCTCCCGGAGGCACAGGGACCGAGCGCGTCCTCCCCTTGACTCTTTGTCTTGGCAAAAGACACGGAATTCCGCTGGAGGAGAGAATTCCAGGAAGTAGGGATTTCTAGTCCAGATCAAGTCTGTGCCTTTCCCTCTTCTGGGGTGGGTGGCCTGACCACCTGCTACAGGGGCGCTCTCCAGGGGGTCAGCTGGGGCTCTGAGCTCCCAGAGGGTGACCAAGGTTGGCCTGTCCCTGTCAGTGCTGCAGCGGCCAGGTCAGCAAACAGCTGGAGCCCACACAGGGGGGCCATCGTATATGTTGCCCCAGGGTCCAAGCGTAGCCCCCCAGGGCCAAAAGAGTGAGGCCTATGTGCCCACTGTGGGGAAGGCCCCATGGGGCAGAGGGATGGGACTGGCTTCTGCTTCCAGGGCCTCCCTCCTGGGCACACTCCTGCCCCTTTCCCCACTGCCCCAGCCTCCTCCAGCCCTCTCAGGCACAGATGCCACTGCACTGAGCAAGAGGCCCTGCCCTGGGCTTCCCCCAGGCGGCTCTGGGGTGGACCTGGTTGCAGGCCGAGAGCCAGGCTGGGCTCCGTCGACTCCTGCTTGGGCCAGACTCGCTCACTCTGGCAGCCTCCCAAGGGCCTGTGATTCTCGGTCATTTGCCTTTGGTTTGCTTTGCAAAGGGACCTTGGCTGGCTTGGTCAGAAGTTGACAGGAAAATTCCAGGGCCCAGAGTGGAGGAGGGGGCCCCGTGCAGCCTGCATCTGAGGGGCTGCATCTGGGAGTCTCTTGACTCCTCTAGGACACCCATCCTCCCCTCATGGGAAATGCAGGAGCTTCAGCCTCCAGGGTGGGACTGGGCTACTTGAGGCGACGCCCACATGTCTGGAGCCTGTGGACCCTCCAAGGTGCCAGCAGGGGTTTCCAGGGGCACCGTGGGGGCTGATCATGGATTCTCATGGAGTCTCACCAGCCTCCAGCAAAGTTAAGCCACCCCTGGCCAACGACAGCGGCCCCTGGAACTGGGCAGCGCTAGCAAGCCCCAAGCATGGGCATGGGCCTCCTGGCCCTGCGTGCCCTCCGCTCTGCCCAGCAGCTGTCACAGCCTACAGGGCCTGAGGAGGTGGGCCCTTTGGACCCCACCCATTTCTGGCATGGAATCTTCCCTGTGGGTTTGCCTCCTGTCACCTCTGGGACCCTGGCCCCAGGGGTCCAAGGTCCTCACCTGGACTCCAGGGGCCAGGTCGACTCTGCCTTGATTCCTGCCCATTCTCCAGCTTGTTTCCAGCCTGAATCCTTCCGTGACACCCCGCCTCCCCCCCGACACACACAGAGGAAGTGCTGGGAGGCGGAGAGCTGCAGGGGACAGCACCTTCCACTGACACTGACTCCATCCCCCACAGCCCCTCAGGGGCAGGGGCCTTCTACAGAAAGGTAAACTGAGGCTGAGGGCCAGTGCCTCGCCTGAAGTGTCTGGCTGGAAAGCTGTGTGCACCCTCCTCCACCTAGCGGTTCCCTCAGTCCACACCAGGCATAGGGCACCCGGCAGGTACAGGCGTTCGGCTCATCTTCAGCCCAGCCTGTGCCAGGCCTGGCAAGGACCAGCTCCTGTCCAAAGGCCTACATTTGAAGTAGAGCCCCAAAGGCAGGCAGCAGGTCCCCAGGGCAAGGTATTGGGGACGCTGGGGACACCCGTGGGACAGGGCAGGCATTGGAGCTGTGACGTGTGACGTGGACCTGCCACACATGGCAGCCAGAGACCACCTCCTCCTGCAGCCAGGGGCCAGAGGCGGCGCTCAGCCGGCTGCTCCTACAAGTGGAGCCTGCAGTGAGCCAGTGAGGGACTGAGGGCTTTCCCTACCTGCCTTGCCAAGCCAAGGACTCTACCTGGCCTACTGTGTGCACCTGTGAGGAGGAGGGGCAGGGTATTGTCTGTGGCACCCCTGGCTTTGTGGTCCCAGCTCATGGGCTGTGCAGCCCACAGCAGACGTCCACTGTCCTGTCTGGGAGGTGGGCAGTGCAGCCTCTGGGAGCTGAGGGAAGAGGCGTCCCTCAGAAGATGTCCCACTTGCAGTCCATGGCGTTCCAGCATCGAGCAGGACACTGGGGCTCTGTGGGAAGTGTCTGCCTCCAGGCCCCCAGGGCCCCCATGTCAGTGTCCACCTCCTGAGTCTGTTCCTAGGAGAAACCCGGCCATGGTTGGCACCGCACAGCTGGGTTTGTCTAGGTCGCTTGCAAAGCCACCCCCACTTCCCTCCCCACACTCGGATCCATCCTGGCACACGCTTCTGAGCCCCGCTGTAATTCACTCAGCTAACACAGCTGTTTGTGAATGCCAGGTCCTCTTCAGCAGAGGTGGTTAACAGGAACACGTTGGTGTGTAGCCTTCCAGAAGTTTCCATGCCATGGGGCTGGTGGATGTGGAGCATCCTTGTGAATGGAATCCTGTGTTTCTTTCACACGTTGTCCCATGGCCCCAGCCCCGAGCTTCCTTAGTGCAGGCCTGCACTGGCTCCTTCGCCAAGTCCCTCAAGGACGGGTATTCCAGTGTTGCTGTTGCCGGCTGTGGCAGAAAGCCTCTTGTCCCAGTATTGGTGTAAAGTCTCTGCCCAGCGTTTGTGCTGAGGGGCTGTAGGCTGAGTTCCTGGGTCATGGTAGCGAGGCATAAGAGCCTGGTGCCCAGGGCAGCCCTTCCAAGAAATGGGCAGTTGAGGCTTTTACCAGGAGCTGAGCAGACCTGTGCTCCCACCCTCTCCAGATGATGGGTAGCCAGGGGCTTGCCGTTCTGTGGCTCCCACTGGCTGGATGGTGACCTCCACTTGGCAGACTGCGAAGTCATGAAAGAATCCCCCACCCCACTTGCTGCTTGCAGGGTCACAGCCCATACCCTGCCCCCAGCCAGGACGAGAGAGGAGGGACCTGAGCCCCGAGGAGAGGGGCAGTTCCTCTCCTAGCTCACTGGGCTCTCTTGGCAAAGCCTGCCTGTGGAGCAACAGCCACAGAAGCCATGCCCTCCCATACCTGTTGGCTGCTCTGCTACCTGAGCTGGCCGTTGGACTTATCAGGGCCTCATCCACAAAAAGGGAGCAGATGGGTTGTGTGGTCTGAGAGCGTGTCCACAAAAATCCCCACATGCAGTGGTGCTCACTATACACTGAGTAACAGCCACATCACCACCACCACCACCACCATGCCCGTCCTCATCACCACCACCACCACCATGCCCGTCCTCATCACCACATCACCACCACCATGACCATCCTCATCACCACCACCACCACCATGCCCGTCCTCATCACCACATCACCACCACCA
>CM027395.1:52481884-52516140 GCA_015711505.1 Sylvilagus bachmani
ACTGTCAGCACAGGGGAACCTGGGCCAGCACAGCCTGTCCTGGGTGATCCATTGGGCACGGGAGCTGAGTGCACAGCTCTGCCCTGAGGGGCCTTTGCAGGTGAAGTCAGAGCGCGAGTGCCCCGCTGTCCATGTCAGAGGGGGCTGGTGGGACAGAGTCCCACCATGACCGTGCCATGACCAGGGCAGAGGCAGGAACACCAAGCACTCTGGCTGCCACCAGAAGCTGCAAGGGGTAGCCAGGGTCCTCCCTGGGCCTCGCCTAGCCTCATGTCCTGTCCCCTGAGAGTCTGCTCCCAACACGGTGTTTCTGTCTCGCTTGTTCCCAGTCAGCAGACATGTCACTGACCCATCACAGAGGCCCCTCCACACACAGGGGTCTGGGCTGACCCCGCCAGTGAATGCAGCCGGCACACACGGTGGGTACTGTGGTGCAGGTCGGGGTACCTCACAGGTGGAAGTGAGCCAGATGTAACAAGCCGGGTGACGTGGGCCAGGGTCATGGGTCAGGTGTCACAGGACAGGTCCTCAAGGCCCCACAGTGCTCCCACCTCACATTCATGAGCTCTGGGTGGTCCACAGAGTGTGGGAGGGCTGGGGAATGCCAGATTAGAGCAGGAAAGGCCCCAGGGAGGGTGGGTTGCAACCCACTCACGGAGCACGTGACGAAACTGAGGCCGAGGGGCGGAAGACCGGCTCAGGGCCACACAGCTTGGTGCGGGAACAGGTGGGCGGGCCGGGGCAGAGGGCTGCTGGGAGCCGAATGTGAGGGGCGTCGGGGGAGCCGGTCTACAGGGCGCGAGGGTGGCTGCACCTCTGAGAGGCTGTGAGAGAGCTTGGAAGGGGCCTCCATAAAGCAGGGGCCTGGGGGCTGGGCTGCAGCTGGAAGCACAGCTCAGGGCCCCCAGCCCCCATGCCCCTGAGAAGCTGCCCTTCTCCCACACCCCAGAGGCTCCCGTGAAGACTGCAGGCTCAGGTGGTCCCTGTCGCCGTGTTTGATTTTCGACAATCCTTCAACACGGGAAAGCCACACTTAGTGGGGGTACCTCCAAAAGCTTGGCCCGCCCATTCTCTGAGTGTTTGCTGGCTGCTAGGCACCCCTTGACCAGGCACTGATGGGACAGTTGGGCCTCAGGTACCTTCATTGGTGCTCCCCTTCTCCCCACCAGCACCCCAGACCCAGCTCATCCTCAGAACCCGGGACCCAGGGCCTGGCGGCAGGAGGCAAAGTCACCAGTGGTCAACATGCATGCTTCCTGCCCCCGGCCAACCGCAGGACCCTTGGTCTCAGGCTCTCCCTCCCTGGCAGTCAGAAGACCCCCACCTCCATCCCAAATAGGGCTTCAGGGCTGGGGAAGGAAACACGGGGCTGACTTAGCAGCACATGGGCGCCTGGGCAGCCTAGTGGCCCTGCTCCCTGGGCTCCGGGCCCAGCACGGGAGGGATGTGGGCCATCTGCCCCTCAGGCAGCTGGAGGCAGTGAGAGTGGCCAGCACTCGGGCCCATCTCAGGGACAGGCCAGGACTTCCACACATGGAGTCCCATCCTGGTCACATAGGGACTGCCTGTGACATACACCGGGTGTTGTAGGAGCCCTGTCTGGGCCGTGACCCAGGAGCACACAGAAGGACTGAGTCGGTCCCTGCCTCTGCCGTGGGTGCTATGAGCAGAGGTGGAGCTGTGTGTGACCCAAGGCTTAGGAGGTTGATGTGTTTAAGGAGGAAACTATTTCTTCCCCAGAGACTTAGAGCGGGGCGAGAGTAGGTACAGGGCCGCCCAGCGCTGACCCACCACGGGATTTGCTCCAGGCTGCCGCTCCCTGTGTCTCCACTCCCAGCTTCCCCCGCAAAGCAGACCCCTTGTCTCCTAGCATCTCCAACGCCCTCAATGGACCCGTGACAAGACGGGGCTGGGCCCATCTGGGGTTGGACTCTGTGTCCCAGTTTTGCCCCCTGCCAGGGTGGGGAAGCTACACCTCCCACAGAACGGGTGAGGTGTGGACAGTCCTGGGCATGTGGGCCGTGAGGTTGAACCAAGGGCAGTGTGCAGGCCCAGGGCTGTCAGGGGTGTGGTCGAAGAGCATCCACTAGGACCTGGCCTGTGTTGGTCTGGCCGGGCAGTAGCCAGGCAAGGTGACCCCAGCAGGCTTGGCAGCACAGGGCACAAGGGCATGAGGAGCAGTGTGGCATGGGGCACTGGCTACTGAGGACACAGGGGAGGGTGGGCCTGGGTGCCAGGGGTGTAGGGGCATCCAGACTAGACATGGGGAGGGCCAGGGGCTGCAGAGCAGGGGCTTCCTTGCAGCCACCTCTCGATTGGCAGGAACATGACCCACCAGAGGGAGTTCAGCATGGGGATTGGCTGTGGTGTGGATTTCTTTCTGGGGCCTACGCATCTTGCAGGTTCCTGGAGCCTTCGGGGAAGCTCGTGGTCTCTCCCCTCTCCCACTGCCCTGGGCACTCGCACTGATGCCACCGAGGGCCGTTAGCCCACTCTGCAGAGCCTCGGGCCTTCTCGTCCCAGCCCTCTGTGCCTTATTGCGATGTTCTGTCGCCCCTCCCCTGCAGTTGGGATGGGTGTGTGGGCAGAAAGCGCTGACTGGGTGCAGCAAGGCCTGGGCTTGAGTTCTGGTGGCCTCTGGCCAGGTTTCTCATGTCCTGTCCTGTCCCGGTCCCCGCCAAAGTAGCAGGGAGTGCAGGCTGGCAGGGTCCCAGCCCCACGACCCACGCAGGTGCACGTACTCATGCAGAGGCCCAGGCTACTGGAGGGGGTGGCCCAGAGTTTGGACCAGCACCTCCGCTTCCTGTCTGCACGAGCAGTAGCTGTGGTCCCATCGTTACATGGGAGGCGGGGAGGGCTCAGACGTGAGGAGCTCAGCTGGAGTGCGAGTGAAGCCACGGGCAGGGCTCCCTGGGGAGGATGTCTGTCATGGGCCCGTCGGTCCCGGACCTGCTTCTCTGCTTCCTGGGAGGCGCAAGGGTACAGCTGAGTGAGGGGGCTGCGAAGACCCCTAGGGCCATGGGTGACACTTGGGGACATCATGGGAACCCCAGGTCTGCTCAGCACAAGTGCAGAGACAGAGAGATGGCAGCGTCTCTGGCTGCGTGTGCCTGACCCGAGAATGCTCACTCTGTCAGCCCAGGGGCCTGTAGGCAGTGGTGCCTGAGCAGCAGTGAGCTCACCTCAGCCAAGCGCAGGGCTGGGCATGGGGGCCACCAGTCTTAGTGCCCAACAGTGGCACAGGGCACAGGAACCAGCCAAAGCCAATTCCATCGCGAGAGCTAGTGCAAGCATTGTATGGGGTTGTGACGGAGGTCAGCCCTGGCTCTGTGAAGACATCACTCAGTGACCAGGTCATGGAGGAGGAAGAGTGATCTCTCCCCAGCAGTACAGGGGGACACTCGTCACCCCGCCCCTCAGGTGACTGCTTCCACTGAGAGCACGGTGGAGGGCGGACAGACAGCCCATTTGGGACGTGTGTGTGGTCAGTAAGGGGTTCCACACAGAGGGCACTTCACCCCAGGGTCATCCTCCTGAGGAGGTCATGTCCCAGCCTACTCACAAGAGAGACAGAAGCAGAACCATGAGGGGCAGCCCTACATGGCCTCTACATCTGCAGGTGTGTCCTTGGCAACCCTGACAAAGGACCACGAACGGCGGGTGGGGAGTCCCCAGGAAAACAGGCAGGTGCCTCCTGAAGCCCTGGGGCTCATAGTTTAAGGCCTCTCAAGGCCCCAGGGCAGTGTCCTCACCACCTCCAGCTCCTGATGGCTCCTGGCGACCCTGGACCATGACTGCCTCCCTCCAGTCTCTGCCTCTAGGGTCACTTGAGTGTCTTCCCATCGCCCCATGGCTCTATCCACCTGGCTGCCTTATAAGGACACCAGGTGGAGGATTTAGGGCCCACTCTAGCCTAGCCCAACCTTGTCTTAACTCAGTCACTTCTGTACTCCCCTCACCTCCTGGCAGGGCCACTCTCACAGGTCCCAGCCACCAGATTGGGATGCTGTGGGGGCACGGTTCTATCTACCTACTGCATGGTCCCTGAGAAGGACCCTGGGCCTGGCTCGTACCTCCTCTCTGAGCTACATCCCGTCGCCTCCTCCTCGATCCCCCCGCTGGCCCTCTTCACGTTTCTTAACGCCAGCAGCAGGCTCCTGCTCTCCTTCCTCCAGGGTTCAGCCCACGGTTGCCCGGCTGGAGAGCCCTTTCCCCAGTCCCCCTCCAGTTCTCCGAGCCCCACCCTGCCTCTCCTCTCTGGAGCCCGTACCACCTGCAGTGGGTTGAACAGAGAACTCCAAAAATTTGTGTCCACCCAAAACCTCAGAATGCACCTTACTTGGAAATAGAGTCCTTGCAGATGCAACTCGTTAAGGATCAAAATGCAGAGCATACTGGATTCGGGTGGGCCCCACATCCAACCCAGTGTCCTGAAAAGAGAGACAGAGTCGCAGGCAGCGAACCTGTGACTGTGGAGGCAGGCCTGGAACTGTGCGGCTGCAAGCCAAGGACGCCTAGAGAGGGCAGGAAGGGGCCTCCCTCAGAGCCCCCGGAGAGGGTGCGATCCTGCTGACCCCTTGGTTTAACAGATCTTCTATCCCCTACTTTACTCCACAAGTGCCCACAACAGCCAGGGCTGGGCCAGGCTGCAGTCAGGAGCAAGGAACCCCATCTGGGCCTCCCACATGGGTGGCAGGGGTCTCAGCACTTGGGCCGTCGTGCCCTGCCTTTCCAGGTGCATTAGCAGGGAGCTGGACCAGAAGCAGGGGCGGGACTTGATCCCAAGCTCTCCACAGTGTGGGGTGTGTCCGTCCCGAGGATAGCTTAACTGCTCTGAATGCCCACCCCCATCTGTCTGTCAAGCTGGCACATCTCTGAGGTCCGCCCACGTCTTGAGATGACCAGGTCTTTGATGGGCAAATGCACCTCCTTTCATCCCCCACCAAGCCAGGGCTGGACATCAGGTGTTTCATGCTCTGGCCGTGACTGTGGTGTGATGCCTGTTTCTCGGCCAATCCTGGGTGCCCACAGAGCACTCCCCGTGGGTAGCACTGCCAGGAGTCATCTGCATGGGGGCCAGCCTCTGTTCACGCGGCCGAACAGATGTTCAGAGTCTTTGTGGCACCTCACTGCTGCCAGCGGCTTGTGAGTATTCCGGGCCCCTGCACCCCTGCCAGCTCATGGCACTGTCTGGCGCTGGGTTTCGTGGTTTCTGTTCTGGCCCTTGGGTGTGCGTGGGAAGGGGCCCCGCCCGAGCGACAATGCTGTGAACTCCCCAGCTCCTAGGACATCCTCTTCTGTGACATGGCTGCTCAGCTTTTTCTTACTCCAGGTACATCACGTCTGTCTGTGGTTTTAGAAGTATTTAATGACACTGTCAGGACATCGGTTCTCTGTGGGGAAGGTCCCTGCAAAGGTGCCGTGTGGTCCAGTGGCCTGCGTTGTCTCTGCTCTGCCCCAGGCTGTTAGGAAAATCCCCACGCAGTTCCAAAGAGCCTGTGGCAGCCGCCCAGTACCCACCACCCAGATTCTGTAGCTAGCCCTGACCAGGCCTGCTTCACGATCTTTCCATCCATCTGCCCATCAATCATCTCTCTTTCTTTTTTAAAAAAAATTGCTATTTGAAAGGTAGAGTTACAGAGAGTGAGAGAGATCTTCCACCTGCTGGTTCACTCTTCAGGTGCTCCCCAACACCCAGGGAGTACCTGGCTGGGCCAGGCCAAAGCCAGGAGCTCTAACCAGGTCTCCCACTCGGTGGCAGGAGCCCGAGCACCTGGGCCATCTTCTGCTGCTCCCCAGGCACATTAGCAGAAGCTGGATTGGAAGCAGAGCAGCTGGGACTCGAACCAGCACTGTGATACATGATGCCAGCATCCCACGTGGCAGCTTAGCCCGCTGCTCCTCCACCTTCCTCCTTGGTGTGTTTCAGAACGCACTGCAGACTCCGTGTGTGCTGTTCCAAATCCTTCAACACGTGTGTCAGTAACTTGGAGGTCAGATTCTGTGTATAAAAGTCTTACATGTACCATCTGATGTCGCTGAAGGAGCCCCAACAGAAGTGGACCCCAGTCTGGGGGGTGCAGGACGTCCCCCAGGGGTACACACTGTGTGAGTCCCCATGCGTCGAGATCTGGAACAGGCAGCTGACCTGTGGTGAGGCATTAGAACACTGCACCCAAGAGGCTTTTTCTGCCCGGTGACTGATGACACAGACGGCTTCCGTGTGCTGACTGGCCGTCTGCCTGTCTCCCTGGGTAAGGAAGTCCCCTCCAGTCCTCTCCTCATTTGACAACTCTTCCTGTTCTGGTTCTGTGTATCCACCTGTCCCAGCCTCTTGTCAGAAGCATGCTTTGCGAACATTCCCTCCCAGTGTGTGGCTTGCCCATTTACTTTCTTTTTGTTTTTAAGATTTTATTTCATTTGACAACAGAGTTACAGAGTGAGAGAAAGAAGGAGAGAAACCTTCCAACTGCTGGTTCACTCCCCAGATGGCCAGGGCTGGGCCAGGCCAAAGACAGATCTCCCATGCGGGTGCAGAGGCCCAAGGACTTGGGCCATCTTCCAATGATTTCCCAGGCCATTAGCAGGGAGCTGGATGGGAAGTGGAGCAGCCGGGACCTGAACCAGCACCCACATGGGATGCCGGTACTATAGGCCATGGCTTCACTAGCTACACCACAGTGCCAGCTCCCATTTTACTCTCTTCATGATGACTTTTCATGAGCACAAACTTTTTATTTTGTTGAATTCTAGCTTATATTTTTCTTATATGTTATTGCTTTTATGTCCCAAGAAGCTTTCACCAATCCTCCAGTTGTGAAGAAGTTCATCTAAATTCTGTTCTGATGGCCCCTGTTCTGATGGTTTAAGCCTGCAGCTGTGCTCTGTGACTGGTGCTGCTGTTGGAAAAGGGCTTCCATGTGCACAGGGGTCTGTGCCCCAGCCCTGCCTCCGCGCCGCTGAGCTCCTTGTCGGCCTTAGCGGCCCTGGTGAGTGCAGGGGGTGCCTTGAGTTCCCATTTTTCAAGGTTACTTGTGGATGTGCCTGGGCCTCTGCCTTCCCCTCGGAATTTTAGAATCAGTTTGTCACTTTCTACCAAGACATTCTTGTAAAAGTCCCCTTGTGAAAGCAGTAGGAGATGGCCCAAGTCCTTGGACCCTGCACCTGCGTGGGAGACCCAGAAGAAGCTCCTGGCTCCTGGCTTCGGGTTGGCGCAGCTCCGGCAGTTGTGGCCAACTGGGGAGTGGACCAGTGGATGGAAGACCTCTCTCTCTCTCTCTCTCTGTCTCTCTCTCTCTCTCTCTGCCTCTCCTCTCTCTGTGTAACTCTGACTTTCAAATAAATAAATAAATCTTTTTTAAAAAAAAATCCCCTTGGGACTGCATGCATTTGAAGATCCATTGATAGTTCACGGTTTGTGCAGAGGATGTAGAAGTCTGGAGAGTTTTGCACCTGTCTTCGAAGCTGTCCACCCACACAGTGGCCAATTCTGACGCTCCCTGAAGTCCTGAATTTCTGTCTGGCCCCCTCTCGGCCCTGAGAGCCTGGTTTGGCGTCAGCACACCCGGCCAGCTAGCGGCTCTGTGTGAGACGTCTCCACTTCAGCCCCGACAGGTGCTTCGCCACCATGGCTGATTTGCCTTTTTTTAAAAAAAAGATTTATTTATTTATTTATTTATTTGAAAGTCAGAGTTTCACAGAGAGAGGAGAGGCAGAGAGAGAGAGAGAGAGAGGTCTTCCATCTGCTGATTCACTCCCCAGTTGGCCACAACTGCCGGAGCTGTGCCAACCCGAAGCCAGGAGCCAGGATCTTCTTCTGGGTTTCCCACGCGGATGCAGGGTCCAAGGACTTGGGCCATCTCCTACTGTTTTCCCAGGCCATAGCAGAGGGCTAGATCGGAAGAGGAGCAGCCAGGACTCGAACCAGCACCCATATGGGATGCTGGCTCTTCAGGCCAGGGCGTTAACCCGCTGAGCCACAGCGCCAATTCCATGATTTGTCTTGTTTTTAATGAGAGTCGGGCTGTCTTCGGGACAATCACTGCCCTGAATTTTCAGTGCATTTTCTCTCTGGCTTTGAGAAGCTTGGTTCCAATACGCCTTCTAGGATTTCCTCCATTTTCCTTTGGCTTAGTGTCCAGGGACTTCCTGTATCTGTAGATTTGTCTTTTACTAAATGGAGCAGATTCTTAGCTGTTGGTTCTTTTTTGCCCCATTCTCGCCTCCTTTTGCGCGGGGACTCCAGTCACATGTGGATGTTGTGATATTGTCACGGAGGTCCCTGAGGCTTTGGGAGTTTTTTTAAGATTTATTTTATTTATTTGAAAGATAGAGTTACAGAGAAAGGTAGAGACAGAGAGAGAGGTCTTCCATCCACTGCTTCACTCCCCAAATGACCACAAAGGCCGGAGCTGAGCCAATCCAAAGCCAGGAGCTAGGAGCTTCTTCCAGGTCTCCCATGTTGGTACAGGGCCCTAAGCACTTGGGCCATCTTCCACTGCTTTCCCAGGTGTATTAGCAGGGAGCTGGCAAGGAAGTAGAGCAGCCGGGACTTGAACTGTTGCCCATATGGGATGCTGGTGTCACAGGCCAGGGCTTTAACCTGCTGTGCCACTGGCCCCTGGTCATTTTCACTTCAACCTTTCTCTACTTTCAGATTGAATTGTTTCTGTTCATCTGTGCTCGGGTTCATGTTTGCCGTTGGTTCACCCTCCAATGGCCACCGCGGCCAGTGCGCTGCGGCCGGCACACCGTGCTGATCCGAAGCCAGGAGCCAGGTGCTTCTCCTGGTCTCCCATGCGGGTGCAGGGCCCAAGGACTTGGGCCATCCTCCACTGCACTCCCGGGCCACAGCAGAGAGCTGGCCTGGACGAGGGGCAACCGGGACAGAATCTGGTGCCCCAACCGGGACTAGAACCTGGTGTGTCGGCGCCGCTAGGCAGAGGATTAGCCTGTTGAGCTGCAGTGCCGGCCCAGGTTCATGGTTTTTACCTCTGTCATCCCCATTCTGGTGTGGAGCCCCTCTCGTGAACTTCCACCTCAAGCATCACAGGTTTGAGAGCTAGAATTTGCACCCCTCGCTGTTTAGTGTCCGTTTTCCTGTTTGTGGTGTTTCTCCGAGTGGCCCTGTCTTTCCACTTACCACAGGGTAATGTTCTTCACCGTGAGCGCAGTCAAGGGGTTGCTTTAGAGCTCTAATGAGGCGGACATCCGGGCCGGGCCTGGCCCAGCCCTGTGAGCTTCCCGCTCTCAAGATAGCGTCGTTCTCCTCTATCCACGCAGCAAGGCCGTGGAGCCCGGGCGCTGGGAGCAGCACGGGCCAGAAGCCCTGCATTTGCTGTGTCCCTCCAAAGAGCAGCATTCACACTGGAAACTCCATGCCCGCTGCTGCCCAGTCTTTCTGCTCCAGCTGAACTCCCCGGGATGTACCACTACGAGTGGTTCAGCGGGGTCAGCCAGACCTTCAGGCAGAGTCTAGAATGTACTGATTTATTTATTTTATGGAGAGAGATGGAAAAGAGATCTCTCACCCCCTGATTCCCTACCTAAATGCCCTCAATGTCCAGGACTGCACCAGACCAGGGCTGGGCCAGAGCTCAATCCTCAGGTCTCCCCATGGGTGGCAGGGACCTAACTACTTGAGCCATCACCTGCTGCCCCTGGGTGCCCATCAGTGGAAACTGGAGGCAGGAGCTGCAGATGGGAGTTGAAGCAGGCACTCTGACACGGGACTGGTGGCTTGCCTACCATGCCAAACGCTCACCCTTTGGCAGGGTTTTTTTTTTTTAATTTTTTAAAGATTTATTTTATTTATTTGAAGGAGTTACAGAGAGGGGTAGAGACAGAGAGAGAGAGATAAGTCTTCCATCTGCTGGTCCATTCCACAAATGGCCACTATGGCCAGAGCTGAGCCAGTCCAAAACCAGGAGCTTCTTCTGGATCTCCCACATGAGTGCAGGGGCCCAAGTTCTTGGGCCATCTTCTACTGCTTTCCCAGGCCATTTGCAGGAAGCTGGATCAGAAGTGGAGCAGCCAGGACTCGAACCAGCACGCAGATGGAATGCCAGCCCTGCAGGCTGGGGCTTTAACCCACAGTGCCACAGTGCCACAGTGCCAGCCCCCTTTGGCAGGGTTTAAACCTGCATTGGTCTCTTCTATCCAAGGACCCACTGAACCCCGTCTTCCGATTCTTTGACCCAGGTTCTGCACCTGCCACCCCACATGGCGCAGACAAGGGGCTGCTCTCAGAGTAAAGATGGTAAAAGAACAGGAAGTGCCACCAGTTCCGTCTCCCGCTTATGGTTCCCTGTGCCCTGCAGCACCGCCGGCCTGCCTTCCCCTCAGGTGCCTGCAGGGAGCTGTTGCTCAGTGTTCCGTCAGTTTGCAGTGACTCCCCGCCGGAGGGTTGGTCGAAAGGAAGTGTGACTTTGGTTTGCATTTTCCTCTCTTAATGGCGCCTGCTGATAACTAGATGGTTCTGGTGTTAGCGCAGTCTGGCAAATCCATCCATCCCTCATTCAATGCTTGTGTGTCCTGTTCGAGACACCAGAGCCTACCCCATAGCCACAGGCACATTCTTAAGTGTTACCTCTGGAAGTCTTGCGACCTTGCACATGGAGACCTCCAGTTCTGGGACTGACTGTGTGGTGTGGTGTCAGGCAGGCCTTGGCATTGAGCTGATGCAGCAGCGTCCACGGGAAGTGCTGTCCCCTCCCCTACAATTCAGTGGAGCTTCAGCCCGAACCAGGGTACTGCATGGGTTCTGTTTGCTGGAACGCACGTGGCTCTTTCTGAACTGCAGGTGTTGTTACCTTGGTCAGCTTGTCCCTCTGCACATCCCTGTTCATTCCTCACACCTCACAGTGAGTGACAGCTAAGGCGGAGTCACAATGAGTGACAGCACAGGGCGGAGTCACAGTGAATGACAGCACAGGGTGGAGTGAGCCTCCCAGCTTTCTTCCTTGATTGTCCTGGATTTTCTTAATCCTTTGCATTTTAGAATCCTTTTATGGATTTCAGGAAGCCTGCCGGGATTTGGACTGTGGCTGGCTTCGATCCATATCCCAGCTGGGAAGAACTGACATCTCCATGCCGGAGTTTTCCGTCCATGAAAGTCCTACATCCTGCATTTCCTTGTCTTTTTTCGTTTCTCTGAGCAACGTCTTTGGTTTTTTGTAGCGAGGTCTTGCATGTGTTTCTGGACAGTTTATTCCAGATAGGTGACATTATTTCTGCCGGCACCTATTTGCAGCGGCACGTGGGGACATTGAGATAGCGCCGTTTGGGCACCCGTGCATTGAGTCGCAGCCTCGAGCAACCCTAGTAGCCCTCAGGCCTCAGTCCTCTGCCTGCAGAGGGGCAGCTGTGTGCGCACGCTCGGCATTGGCTGTGTGCTTCTCCCAACAGCCAGCCTGCTGCCGTCTTTTTCAGTCTATCTTGCTCTAAACCAGTACTTTCGTCTTCTGGAGGCCACCTAGTGTTACCTCCACCCGTGGCTCTGGGGTAGGCCCATGGCTCCGCCCCTCCCATCACAGCATCCCATCCGCCAGCCATGATGATTGGCAGTGAACCCATGTGCAGCCGGTGCCCATGTCTCCCGAGGCTGTCGGAGGGGATGGGCCTGCTTTGCCACAGGACTGCAGCCTGGAGGACATGGGTGGCTGCTCCCAACTGCCAGGGAGGGTCTTGGCACCAGGCCATGGCTGCCAGGCTCTCCAGCTGTGTGAGCCCAACAGTCCCTTCCTTACTTCCATGTGTGTCCAGTTCTGTGGGCCGCTGCCGTAGCCCACACTGTCCCATACCCCTGGCCTTGCCTGTCACCTCAGACCCGCTCCACGGCTGCCCCAGCAGAAATGGCTGTGTCGATGCTGGGCCCATGCACTCCGGGGGCATGAGCAACCCCTCGGAGAAAGCCGGCAGCACCCCCAGGGACCACGCCAGCAGGCAGGGGGATCTGGAGGCCCCATTTGGGTGCCCCGCAGCACGGAGCTGCTGTCCTTGGGCAGAACTAAACCATGCCTCACCTGCGCTGACCGCTCTGCCCTCAGCCCTCACAGCGCCCTCAAGGCTAGAAGGCAGCCGTGCTGAGCTGTATGACCGTCACCCCAGCCGCCCAGGCCAGCAGCCACGTGTGTGCATCCCCCTTGCTTCCCTGGCAGCTGGCCCTCCAGATACCATCTTTGGTGGCCCCTGTGGCCAGCAAGACCAGATGGTAGGGCGTCGCCATCATCCTGCACAGTCACGGCCAGCAGAAGCAGTGTCAAGACTGGGGCAGCCGTGTCCCAGGCCGCGGTGAATAAAACACTGCGACTGTGAAAGAGGCCCCTTCCGCAGTCCCCGCGTCTGTCTGTCTTGACTCTGGGGCCCTGGTCCCTGCACAGCTCCCCAGGGTGTGATCTGCACTTGGGGTGGTCTCCCTAAATGCCGCCGCATGTGTCCTTGAGTGTGGAGGAGGGAGGGAGGGTCCGAGGTGATGTTGTGATGGAGGCCGGGCTGGGGCGTCTCTGGAAGCCAGAAAAGGCAGGAAGTGGACTCTCCCCCAGAGCCTCGGAAGGAGCTGACACCCTGAGTTCAGCTCAGGGAGCCCCGTTTTGACTTCCTGACTTCCGACCGAGAGAGAATCTGTGCTGGTACGGACCCCAGGAGTCTGACATGCCCCATCGTGTCATGCAGGTCGGGGGCTGTCGGCGGAACCGTCAGCAGCAAGTCCTTCCTTCCTTCCCTAAACCTGAAAACTTCCCGACCGTGCCAGTAGTGTGGTCGCCCTTCAGGCCTCTGCTGTCCCTGAGCCTTCCCCCAACAGCACAGTCAGGCTTGGCTGGGGGTGGGTGGGGCTGAGGGAGGCTAGAGGGTCCACGCAGGCCCACCTGTGCCTGGCTGCTATAGCCACCTCCCTGGCTTTGCTCCGTGTACCACCAGGTGCTGGGAGATGAGCTTTGATTCCCTGCTGTTCCTGCCCAGGTGTGAGGATGCCGGTGGTACCCAGGTGCGACAGGGACGGTGGGGCAGAAGACCTCAGCACCAACAAGTTTCCCAGAGCCGCTCAGCTCTTTCTCTCCTCCCCCACCCCCCCAGGACCAGGGCTAATTTGAAAATGAATTTGTCACTCTCCAGTCCCTTGCTCTTGAACAGGGAGCACCCTCCCTCTGGAAGATGACAGTGCAGTGCCTCTGCTCTGCTCACCTGTGTACCCGGTGCTGCCAGCTACGAAGACACAGAGACCAGAGCCGGGCAGAGATGGATCACAAAGCCATGGTCAAAGAATGTGATGACTTCTGGCCCCAGGAGGCCAGAAGGGCAGAGGGGCGGCCAGGCTGAGCCAGCTGCCTGAGCCCTGGGGTGTGGAGAGGGCCCCCGGGGGAAGCTAAGCCTTAAGGGGCGAGTTGGGGTTGTGTGTGGGAGACGCACATCAGGCCGAGGGCATAGCACAGGCTAAGGCTTAGGGTACAAGAAAATGCAGGACTGTACAGTCGCCACTGGCTCTGGGCACAACAGCGCAAACGTCCCCTCCCCTGCAGCCACCTGGCACATACCTGGGGAAGCTCTCTTCTGACCACACCCCAGAAAGGGCGACCAGCACAGCATCCGAGACGGCACTCAGGACTTCCCTGGTCCTCTCTGGGTGCTCCTGCCCTTTCTGGTCCTGCCTCATTTCCTGTGTCTTGTTGTCGTCCTCAGGGAAGACACCAGGAATAGGAACCAGTGGGTCTCCCCACCCCCTGTGCCACACAGGTACCTCCCTGGTCATGTGTCCCCTCAGCCACACTCAGCAGAGATCCCTCACCCAGGGACCCTCTGCATGAATGTGCACCTGCACCCACACAGCCTCTGCACCCTGACGTGTCCCTGCATGTCCACGTCCTGCCCCATCTCAAGAGATTCCTGCGTTTCTTCCCAACTGGCTGTATAGGCCATGCCTCCTCTGCAGACACCTGCAGCACTGTCCATTGTGTACTACACTAAATACGATGGTGTGGGTCCTAAGTCTAGGGAAAACCCTGGTGTGAAGTAGATGTAATACCTGTGAGCTCATCGCCACCATCCCCAGTACCACCCTCACCACCCTCATCATACTGTCACCACCATCATGGTCACTGTTGTCACCATCACCACTATCATGGTCCCCATCACCGTCACTACAATTATCATCACCACTATCACCATCATCACCTTCTTCATTACTTTCATCACCATCACCACAACCACCATCAGCAGCACCATCATGGTCACCATCATCACCCTCATCACCATCACCATCATCACCACCACCATCACATCACCACAATAGTTGTCATACACCCTATTAGCATAACATGCTCTCTGCCATCACCATCCTGGCACCTCCGTCTTCAGTAGTAGCTCTTTCACCACCATCATCATCGTCACATCACTGTCAACATCTTGTTTTGCTTGAGGACAAGACCCAGGGTCTTCTCCCTCTTTGTATCTCCTTGGCGTCTGCTGTGGAGTCTGGCTGATGTGCTGCTCAGCGAATGTTTGTTGAGTGAAGAGGGAAACAGCGCTGACGGTCCCCATATCCCTCGCACAGTAACCGTGTGTTGTTAGGCATTGGGCCCCGTGTTCTCATCCCGGTGCTCTCTGCATTCCTTCCCAGTGAGGAAATCGGGGCACAGGAAGGTGAAGCCCAAGGTCCCAGAACTAGCAAGTTTTGCAGGTGAGATTCAGATGTGATCTAAAGGCTCCAGCGCCAGCCTCCTGTCACCTGGATGCCTCCTGGCACCAGGGCCCCGGAGCCCTTGGCTGGAGAGCGAGTGCAGAGATGGGTCGGGGCTCTGCAAGGACGCATGCGTCCCAGCTGCTGTGATAGCTGGAGCAGGCGTCAAGGAGTCCAAGCGAGGCTCCCCGCGGCCACAGAAGGAAGGCTGTTGCGTGTGTTCTTGATGCCGGAGTGAACCTGTGCGTGCACCGACCACCCACCATGCGCCAGGCTCCGCCAGCTCCCAGAGGCGCCTTCAGGAGCCTGACACACAGCTGGTCGCCAGCCAGTCCGGGGCTCTGGTCTCCAGGGTCCGGGGCTCACAGCCCCGTCTGGAATTCGGAAAAATGCAATGAAAAGACCAACTTTCCAAGAGCCATGTTTATTCAAAAACAAAAGCAGTGCTCTCCTAGCACAGCCTCCACCAGGGACTTGGCGAGCCAGGCCCGTCAGCTGCAGCCCCGCGGCAGACACAGCCCTGCATTCTTGCCTGCCACGCCGGGGGTCGGCACGGAAGCCCCGGTGCCCACAGATGAAAGCATCCCCAGGCCGGCTGAATCCAGATGAGTATCCTGCCTCCAAATGGCGAGAGGAAGCTCAATATTATTTTAGGACTGGCCTCTGCATAATAGCCGGTGAGGGTAGAGAACAGTCCAGCTCTTATCTCAAACACAAACAAGCAGCTCCTGCATCTGACTCGGGCTGCGCCGCTGCCCGGGAGGGAGCTTGGCAGGGAAGAGCTGTGCCGTCCTGGACGCATGACCAGGCCTCTGGATCAGGACCTGGAGCAAGACACAGCCTCAACAGGACCGACGTGGCTGTCCAGCAGGGGCAGGAGACCCCATGGGGGCAGAATATGCAGGGGGCTTCCCAGGGGCTCAGGCCGCGGCACCTCCTCCTCAGCAGCCTCACCTCTGACCCCAAAGGGATCTGGGAGGCAGCAGGCTTGACCTTGCCCTGGGCACAGGGCTGAGTCCTTGCCGGGCAGGAGCATGGCCCTTAGACGGCACGGCCAGGGGCTCCCTGATCCTGCAGAGGCCGTCCAAGTGGCAGACCTCCCCTGTGGGGCAGGGGGGCCAAGTCCACATTTAGGGCAGGAGGCGGCACTGCCACCTCCAGGTGCAGGACGTCCAGCACAGACCTCCCCTGCCCCAGTGCCTGGTGCATCCCAGGCCACACAGTCCAAGCCTTTGAGCCGCATCCATTGTTCCCCCCGAGGGCCCCTGGCTCTCCTTGGCTTGTGGGATAGAGCAGTTTGCTGGAATGGGGGTCCATGTGTCCATGGTAGCAATGGCCAAACCAGGCCAAAGTCAGACCCGGCAAGGTTCTGTGTCAGCCCATGGCCCATTGCTGTGTGACCCTGGGCAGGTTTCTTCACCTCCCTGAGCACTTCTCTCTGAGCTCTGGGCACAATGAAAATGTCACGTCCAAAGTCAGCTTCTCTCAGGAGGCCCTGAGCCACGCATGTTCTCACGGCACTGCTGAGGGTGTCCCCACAGCCCCAGTCCTCACGTGGACACAGGTATGGGAGGGGGCAAGCAAAGGTCTGTGTGCCCTGAAATAGTCAGTCCCCTGCTTAAGAAATACTAATAATTTTTAAAAAGATTTTTATCTATTTGAAAGACAGAATTGCAGAGACAGAAAGAAAGGTCTTCCATTTGCTGCTTCACTCCCCAAATGACGACAGTGGCTGGAGCTGGGCAGATCCAAAGCCAGGAGCCAGGAGCCTCTTCCAGGTCTCCCAAGTGGGCGCAGAGGCCTAAAGACTTGTGCAATCTTCTGCTGCTTCCCCAGGCACATTAACAGGGTGCTGGATCAGAAGAGGAACAGCCAGGACCTAAACCAGCACCTAATTGGGATGCCAGTGCTGCTGGCAGAGGCTTAGTGTGCTATACCACAGCGCTGGCCCCAACCTTAATAACCCTAAAGACCCATCACCCAGAGCTGGAGCAAGTCAGCATGGCACCAGGTTGACTGGCCTGGGAGGCCCCATGACCGAGGAGCCCCATGCATCCCCAGAGACATCTGGTCAGTCACCCTTCACGGCCAGCTCCCTTGGTTCTGCCACAGGGACACAGGTGGGACCAGAGACACGTGCCTGAGGACAGCCCCTGATGGACAGTCTGCACGCCGGACTGTGCTGTGAACATTTGCTGGACGGGCCGAGAGCCACTGTGCATGTGAGGCTGTCGCTGCCCTTCCTTGTTCTTTAGGAAGCGCATGCTCTCGGCGCTGTGTGGAACAACCGTGGCAGCAGCGCAGGGCAGCGCCGTGTCTCTCCAGTGTTAACGGCACAGCTCGCTGCCTCCCCACTCGGCAGATCAGCAAACTGAGGCTCCTAGAAAGCAAAGCAGTTGGCTCCAGGCCCCCAGTGGGCCCAGCCACGAGCCCCTGTCATCTACCCCCGCAGTGGTCAGCTGACACAGTGGCCACAAATTCCACTCAACCCCATACCTGGTCCTGCGCAAGGTGTCTCTGAGGCCCCCCTCAAGGCCGGTCCTCTGTACACCCCTGGCACCCCTGGGCTCAGCTTTGACATCTGACACCACCATCATCTCTGCCAACATGCTCACAGAGAAGAACTTGAAAAACCTTGCTCTCCTGCACCTGGGTGACCCCTGGCCCCACCCAGGTCTGACTACCAGAGGTCAAGAGGCCCATGACCACATGGATCCTGTTACCACACTGACCACACACCAACCATCACACCACCTGGCCCCCAAGCTGCCTGCAGAACGCAGACATCAGCGAGCAACCCAAGCCCACAAACTTCCCTGGCAGCTGTTTGTGCCACGAGAGGGGCCGGCATCGCTCAGGCACTGCCTTTAGGGTGGGTTCTCATGCAGCCAGCACTCACTGACAAGGCCTCATAGACATGGCAACCGCCTCAGCCCAAGGTACCAGCCATGCAGAGAGGGGCAGGAAGTGCAGGGTGGGAGACTCTGACCCTCCGGAAATCCACACGGCCGTGCGCGTGTGTGGTCAGCACTTTGCACTCACAGTCGCCCACTGGCAGACGGCCAGCTCATGTCCACGTCCCATCCTCCTAGGAACCACAAGACAAAACTGCTGGTGTCATCACCCACGTGACAGATGAAACATCTTCCGAGAGGGGAAGGGATTTGCTGGATGTCTCAAGCCATTCTCGGGACACACAGAGCT
The DNA here is from genome assembly GCA_015711505.1 of Sylvilagus bachmani. Taxonomy (NCBI): domain Eukaryota; kingdom Metazoa; phylum Chordata; class Mammalia; order Lagomorpha; family Leporidae; genus Sylvilagus; species Sylvilagus bachmani. The sequence goes on from CM027395.1 coordinate 52,499,763, forward strand.
CGAGTCCAGGTCTTCTGGACAGAACTGAGAGCCCTGCTGTGGATGGGCGTTCACACTCACACTGGAGCAGGACAGGTGTGAGAGCCGTGCTGTGGTGGGGCGCTCACAGTAGGACTCCAAGCAGGCGTGTCTGGGATCCACGTTCCCGTCAGTGTTTTCTTTGCCTGATATGGGGTCCCTGCAGATTCCAGTGTGTTACCCTGGGGCCTCACTGTCCCCACCATCATCCTCGTCATCTTCACCATCTATCGTCACCATCATCTTCATCTTCTTCACCACTGTTGCCATCTTTTCCTGTCCTTATGATGATGACCATCCACTAGCCCTGCCAGGTACCCTGGAACACCTTGTATCATCGTTGTGTGCTCATGACCACCACTTGAAGAGAAAACTGGAGGGGCTGGCGCAGTGGCGCAGTAGGTTAATCCTCCACCTGTGGCGCCGGCATCCCCTATGGGCACGGTCTTCCGATCCAGCTCTCTGCTGTGGCCTGGGAAAGCAGTGCTGGCCCAAGTGCTGGGCCCTGCACACGTGGGAGACCGGGAAGAAGCTCCTGGCTCCTGGCTTCGGATGGGCCCAGTTCTGGCTGTTGCAGCCATTTGGGGAGTGAACCAGCAGAAGGAAGACCTCTCTGTCTCTTCCTCTCACTGTCTGTAACTCTACCTCTCAAATAAATAAATATTTTTAAAAAACTGAGGATCCAAGAGGCAGTGCAAGCCACCAAGGCCACATGGCCAGCTGCTGGCAAGGCCACCTGCCCCAGGGGCCACAGTCCCCTTTGCAAGCCGGGTGTGGGGCGAGGGTGCCACCCTGCAGTGATGGAGATGAGTGAAGAGGTGTGCGAGCAGCAGTGGAAGGAAGAAAATGACCCCAGCCCAGCAGCTCTGAACAGGGAGGGTGGACGGGTTGGCAGAGTGAGAGGGCTGAGCTCCACAGAGGGCTCCGCTGGGCCAGTGGCCTCAGTGCCACCCTGGCTTCCCCACATGCCACACCCCCTCTCTGACCTCAGCTGCTTCATCTATAAGATGGAAAGCGCAGACCAGCCCATCCCACTCTGCAGTGGGCTGAACACAAAGACCCCCCCCCCGGAGGTGGGGGCATCTGAGCTCTGCAGGCTCAGGGGTGGACATGAACAAACATGCCAGGTGTTATGGGCACGTAGACACTGCGTGGGGTGTCTGGGGCGTGAAGCATACAATAGTGAGGGAGACGGACAATGTCATGCAGGTGGGCAGAATGGGCCGCCGAGTGTGTGACAGCTAAGTAAGTCCTGGAGGAGGCGGGGTCTGCTGGGCTGGCACCGTCAGCAGTGGGGAGCTTTCTAGGTGGCAGAAGTGACCAATGCACAAGACCAGGGGTCTTCATGGCAGCCTGCCCAGACCAGCGTGACCTGCGTCAGCGGGGCAGGGGTGGATGGGTACGGGGACTGCCATGGCAGCGTGGGGCCCAGCGGGCAAGGCTGTGGGTTCCCAGCCGAGCGAGCCTTGTCCTCCCGGCTGTCTCTGTGATGGGTGGGGCACTGCTTCACCATGGACCCTACGCCACTCGTGCCATTAACAGCACAACCCAGGCTTTGCTGGCAACCGTGCAGCGTGAGCGTCGGAGCTGCTGTGCTCTGAGCACCACGCCTGCCCTTGGGGGCGCCTGCGGGCTGTGCGCGTGCCTGGCTTCGGACAGTTCACCCATGCATGGGCATCTCACATACTCTGCACAGGCGCAGGCTGTGTCCAGCGCAGCAGTCTCTGTGGCTCTCCTGGGCCACACAGGGCCCTGGAGCAGAAGCCTCTTCACTTAGCTCTGGGTCCCTGGACACAGCCAGGCGAGTCCCGAGGGAGGTGGACAGTGACCTCTGTGGGGCTGCCTCCGTATCCCTTGTGCACTGCACAGTGTGAGGAGAAGACGAGACACCAGACACCCAGACACACCCAGAGAGGGGCGCCGCGAGCTCCCAGGCCCAGCTCAGAGCCCCTGACCAAGTTGTCCTGAATCCCTCCACAGCCACAGGTGGAGAAACAGAGGCACAGAGGGGCGCAGGCTCGCTGCCCAGGGCTGCTGGTCAGGCACAGAGCTGCCCCTCGGCAAGCGCTGGGACCAGACGGCTCGGCACAGGCAGGGCCAGTGCCAGGGGCAGGGCGGCCGGCGAGGTGAGGGTGCCGGGCCAAAGCTTGTCCCTTGCCAGTCTCTCTCCATCTGTGCTGTCCGTCCATGCACTCAACAAGTGTGCCCTGTCCCCAGCTCATGGCCTGGCACAGCCGGAGCCAGAAGGGGGCCACGCGGCCGGCATGGAGATGCCTCTTTGGGACCGACCAGTGGGCATTGTCATCCGGGCTCTGCAGCAGGGGGCGCCACAGACACCAGGTCTCTCTGTGGTGTCATGGAGAGGAGGAAGGCATGGCTGGTGTCAGGGCCGGCCTGGGACGGAGACACCATTGGACAGAGAACGCTCCCAGGGAGCCGAGCCACATTTTTTCCAGAAAAATGTTGGAAGCCTCAATGGCCAGGTATGCGGAAAGAAAACCTGTGGACACTGAGGCCATTCACAGGGGGCCCGCGGCGGGGGCGTCTCCTCAGGCCCAGGTGCTGGGGAGAAGGGCGCCGCTGTTCACTGCGCGGCCCTGGCTACAAGGGCCAGTTGTCCGCGCCCGCCCTTGCCGTCACCCCCAGCAGCACGAAAACACCTCAATGTGCCTTTTACTGCCGGGTGCCGGCTCAGCGTCGGAGCCCAGCTGAACGTGGATGGGCAGTGATCACCAGAGGGCGGCAGGGACGTGGGGGTTTGCTGGGCCCGGTGCAAGGGGACATCCAGAAGGGGAGAGGGAAAGGGGGCCCAAGGGCCACAGGCCAGAGCTGAAGGCCACGATCCTCTCCTCCCTGCCCCGCGCCTGCCCTGGGCACTGCCCAGCCGCCTCCGCCCAGGCCCTGGCCCTGCAGCCGCCCGTGAAAGGGCCCATTCATGCCCCAGGCGGCTGGCTTGGATTACGCGGCTGCCCGTTTCCTTCTCCGGGGAAGGATTCCCATCGTGAGGGCCTGCGAGGGGCTGAGTCAGAAAGGCCCTGGCCCTGGCCGTCCGCGGGGGCGGCTGCTCATGGACCCCGCGCCGGCACAGACTTACACAGCCGAGCGGCCCGAGGCCCAGTGTGGCAGCCGAGCCACACGACAGGCACCGGGCCCATTTGGGGTTTGCGCCCAGGCTGCCTGCACCTGGGTCACCCAGAGACATGTCCAGAAAGCGTGGAGCCGGTGTGAGGGGCCACAGGCCTCCTTCACAGGCACCCCAAAGCCCCCAGGGGCCCGCCTTCTCCTCTGTGAAGTGGGAGGGGCACATCTGCTCAGGCCCCAGGACTCAACAGAGCTGGGGGCACAGGTGGGGCGTGGCCAGGACTGGTTCAGCCCCCTTGTAACTGCAAGATGGCTCGAGCCTGTAACTGTGCGGAGCAAGGTGGGCTTCCTGGAGGTGGTGGAGCTGTGCTCAGTGCTGTGAGTCCAGGAGACTAGGTGAGGCGTTCGCAGGCGCAGAGCTATGTGGGAGCAGGTGCACGTGTGTACAAGTTCATGTCCCAGACGCCCTGGGAAGGGAGCCCTGGCCGTGCTGCCGTCTGATTGCACAGGGCTTCCTAGAAGACCAGGTGGAAACTCAGGGAGGGGCCGGCACACCCATCAGGTGCAGCCGCCGTCCTGAACCTGGGCTGACGGATGCACTCATGTTCCTGGTGTGGCCCCCAGCACACGCCCCAGGAGGTGCCCTGGTGTGGCCCCCAGCACGTGCCCCAGGAGTGCCCTGGTGTGGCCCCCAGCACGTGCCCCAGGAGTGCCCTGGTGTGGCCCCAGCACGTGCCCCAGGAGTGCCCTGGTGTGGCCCCAGCACGTGCCCCAGGAGTGCCCTGGTGTGGCCCCAGCACGTGCCCCAGGAGTGCCCTGGTGTGGCCCAGCACGTGCCCCAGGAGTGCCCTGGTGTGGCCCCAGCATGTGCCCCAGGAGTGCCCTGGTGTGGCCCAGCACGTGCCCCAGGAGGTGCCCTGTGCTTCTGCACTTGGTGACGTAAGGGGGCCCCCGAGCCTCCGCACCCCACTGCGGAGCCCTTGCTCCACCCAGCATGGACAGACGCTCAGCCTGCCCCTTCCCCCCCGTTCCCAGCCCAGGCCCTGGCAGCAGCTCTCCCCTCGCCCTGACCCTGGCCTCGGGGAGAAGGCAGCAGCAGTGGTCAGTTCCCGGGACCGGCTCTACCCTGACTCCCATGTCCTTAGAATGGGCTCTTTGCACCCTCCAGCCTCAGTTTCCCCCTCTGGAAGATGGGGCTAGGGAGGTCACCAGCGAAACTTGCTTGGGAAGGTTCAAACAGCTAGGTCTCAACATCTGCACCACGGCCACTGACACAGGCTGGCCAGTGTGGAGGGTCTTGGTGCATGGGGCTGCTCTCTGGTCAGGTGTGGATCCATACCCAGAGCAGGGGTGGGAGGCTGCCTCCAGGCTGTGAGGGCCATGCTGGAGTGGCCCTGTGACAAGATGTCCCTGGAATCTGCCAGAGCTCCTCCCCTCGGCCCGCCCCTGCTGTGTGCGGTTTCATTTTCGCAGGAGGCCAGAGTCAGGGGGGTGACTCAGGAGCTCTGCCCCACTCTGGCGACACCCACTGGGGGCCACGACGCCTCTCCCTGAGGGTGGCCCGCAGCAGACCTCCAGCCTTCGGGGCCTGTGGCCTGGCTGGGCAGGAGGCTGTGAGTGAGTGCACGCAGTAGCCATTGTTGGGCCATTTTCCCCCATGAGGCTTAGCGCCCTAGGCACCTTCCAGCTGTGATCCCTGCTCAGGGCAGGGGGCAGGAGCTGGGGCTCATATCTACTATCTCGCTCCTCTGTCCAGCACTGGCAGCTGGGGAACCTGGGGTATAAGGTACCACCGGCCAGCTGGGGAGTGCTGACCCCAGGCTTCTGGACCACAGGCATCTGGGGCCACAGACTGCCGCGAGGACTCCGTCCTGTGCGCTGTGGGTCACTCTGTGTCCATCTCTCCTGGCAGATGCCAAGAGCCACCCTCAGCTGGGAGGTCCCCAGACACTGCTGGGTGTGGAGAAACACGAGGTCACATGCTGGGGGTGGGGGTTGTGGGCCGGGGCATGGGGGGGCGAGAGAGGAAGAGCGCGCACAGCACAGCCCAGCTCCTTCTGGCCAGAGCCCAGCCAAGGCACAGGGCTGCTCAGCTGGGGGGCGCAGGATCGTGGGGGGGTGCTGGGGAAGCTCCTCTTGCTTCTCACACCCACGTGTCAGGTGCACCAGGGCTGGGGAGGTGCGCGTGCACACCCATGTGCACTCACACGTGTATGCATTCAGCACACACATACACAATCCTGGCACACATATTCACGTGTGTGCCCATGTGTGTACACGCATTCACACTTGCACCTGTGTGTGCTCACACATACAGTAACATGCACGCACGCACATTTCCACACTTGCATGTGGGGACCCATGGATAGGCCTGCCATGGGACCCCCCATGCTGGGCTTGGCTTATAGCAGTAATGCGGATGTAGCAGCTGATTGAACTTTCCATCTAGCTGAGGATCGTGGAAAACAACAAGATGGCGTTGATGCCCTGCTCACTGCGTGACTCCACAGCTGATCGTGATCAAGTGGTGGATTGGAGAACTCTGTGCATGGACTGTGATTGAATGACTGTGATTGGTTGAATTCGGTATATAAGCAGACCGCGGGAGAAGGGGGGGGAGCGCGCCAGCTTTCCACCTCAAGGAACGTGTGCGCCATCTCTCCCCCTTCTCCCGGTCCCCCACTCTCTTTCCCACTCCTTCTAAGTAAAAGTCTCTTGAAGACCGATTAACTGCGAGCAGCCGAAGGATCCGACACTTGCACACATGTACACATACACACGCACATTCCTACTTGTATGCACTCAGACATGTGCACACATACACTTGTGTGTGCATGACTCAGTGTATACCTGATGTGCATATGCTTACATGCTCGTGTGTGTGCACCCCCATGTAGACATGCACTTCATATGTGTACACACTCAGATATGTTTACACTATATACTTGCACATGTGTGTGCTTGCGCATGTACACACTCACATGCACACAGGTGCACCCTCCCATACATGTACATATGCGCGCGCCCCATCACACGTGGGTCTTGAGACCGTGGCCTTTCAGCAACAAGAACAGAGCTGGTGCAGGGAACCAGGAAGCAAACACCAGGGGAGTCCCATGAGACTGAAATCCAGCCCCACTGTGGGGGCTTCCTGGTCCCCTCCCCAGCTGTGCTGTGTGGAGAGGGAGATCCCAGGCCCCTCTGACCCCTGAGACGCCACGGAAACGTAATGCGGGGCTGGGGACCAAGGGGCTCTTGGTGGGGCGTGGGGGCCTCAGCCCCTGGGCCCCCTGTCAATTCACATTCCAGCTGAGCTGGGCCCCTGCTCCTGTCTGATTGGCAGTAACTGCACTCAGGTGCGTGGAGAAAGGAATGCCCAGGGGGCTGGGCCAGCCCATTCACTGGACACTGGTGCTAGCCCTCGCTTTACATGAGAAAGGTGCTCCCCAAAGGATGTGAAACCTGAACTTGCTCATTTAGGGCCCTGGGGCTGATTCTGAGGGGACGCCCCCTGCACTTCTCAGAACCTCAGGAGGGGACGCTGTCCGGGGACACCCAGAGTGTGCGGGCCCTGAACTTGGAGGGGCGTCACGCGCTCTGGGCCTGGTTCGGCTCTGAACAGAGCTGTGTGGCTGACCGCGGCTCCCTCGCCGGTGCAGGACGCAGGGAAACAGCTCATCCTCTCCAGGGGCCTGGATGCTTCCAGAACGCACCAGCCAGTCAGAGGGTGAGGGCACTGAGCTCGGGGGGGACATCAGCTGGGCCCCTCCTCCCGCACACTTTTTGGGGTACCCTCACGCCCTCCCCACCAGGAGCACAGGGAACGCTGGCCGCTGCGCTGGTGCCCGGGAGGTGCAGCGGCTGGATCCAGCAGGGGCAGAATTCTGGCCGCCTTTCTGAAAGTTGTGCTTACCCGGCGGCGCTTCCGTCCCAGCAGCACAGGGCAGCCGCGGGGTGGGGGTGGGCTGGCCAGGGAGCAGCAGCGAGAGGGTGGGTGGGTAACACCTTTCCCACCAGGGGCCCGGTGCACGGGGATCCCACCGCGGAACACCTAGGAAAAGCGGCTCTAAAAATAGCTGGGGGGGTGGGGTGCGGGGGAGGGCGGCGAAGTTTGTAACTGAAGCCGGCCCGGGCCTCCTGGGGCAGCCCCCGCGGGCTGCCGGCCGGCGTCCGCCCGGCCTTCCGAGCGCCCAGCCCCGCCGCGGCCACGGGGCGCTGGCCTGGCGAGGACGCGGCCGAGGCGCGCCGCCCCCGGCCGGCTCGCGCGGACCTGGGCAGGGTGGAGGCGCCCTCCTCTCCTCCCACCCCGCCCGAGGCGCAGCGCGCGGCGGGGGCTCGGTGCCCGGCGGGCGGGCGGCCCGGGCGGGCCTGCGGTCGGGGATGAGGACTGAGCCTCGGCGCCGCAGAGCGCTGGGGCTGCGCGGGCCGGGCGCCGCCGGGCCCCGTTCGCGTTTCGGGGGCTCGCGCGTGGCCGCCAGCGCGGCGAGCAGAGCGGCCCGCGGAGGAGGAGGTGAGTGACATGCGCCGCGGCCCGGGGCAGGGCGGCCTGCACCGGTGGCGCCCCCGGGACCCAGGGCTGGGCGGGGGTGGGGGTGTCACCTGGCCGCTCGCGCCCCGACAGCTCCCGGCCCCACTCGCCCTGCCAGTGGCCGCGGGCCGGCCTCGCTCAGCCCTGCCCGGCGCATCCGCAGCAGCGCTGAGGAGCCCCGCCTGGCAGTTCCTGCAGTGCTTGGGGTGCCGAGTGGGCCGGGGAGCGGGGCCCCCGGACTCATTCATCGTGGATCCCGGCGGCTCGTCCCCAAGCCGGGTGCTACCTCCTGGGTCAGTCCCAGGACCTGCCGGACCTCGGCCCACTGGGCAGCTGCCGTGGCAGCTCCCGGGTGGGGGTGGGGACTGTCTGGGCCGACTCAGGGGCTCCATGCTGCTGGGCTCCTGCCGGGAGTGGGGGCCACACCGTGTCCCCACCCTGTCCTGCACCCCCGCCGACTCGCCAGGCCAGGGCAATTTGGGTGGAGGAGCCCGTGGGGCGGGGGCGCCCCGCGTGGCAATGGCCGGAAGGGAAGGCCAGCGGGGCTTCCATGGACTTGCCAGCCACTGAGACACTGTCCCTGTACCCTGGGCTGGGGGCAGTGAGGCCGCTGGGCGCAGGCGGAAGCCGTTAGCTGCCGGACTCCCACCTTGAGCCTCTCTGGGTGCCGTGCAGTGACTGTGCCACGTGTTGCTGTTTAATCCGACTCCAGAGTGGCTGGTGCTGCTGCGGTGGTGCAGCCCCTCTGCATCCCACAAGGGGGGCTCTGGTTCCCTTCTGCAGCAGGCTGGGCGGGGGCGCGCTGGGGCCCCTGCCTTCCTGAAAATGAGTGCAGTCGGCTCACTGCGGGGCTGGGTGAGCGGAGGCTGGGTGAGGGGTGGGGAAGGCAGCCTGGCAGACCCCAGACCACAGGACAGGGCTTGCCCAAGCTGGGAGGAGGCGGAGACTCGGCCAATAGGAAGGCAGGGGATGTCTCCCGCAGGGTCTCCCCCCGGGAGAGCTGGCCACTTCCCTGGGCAGTCGGGGACTAACCAAGCCAGTCCTAGGGCTTCAGATCAAAGGGGACTTAGAGGTCACGAACCTCAGTCCTCTCTCCAGACTCCCTGGGACCCCAGCTCCAGGTCACAGGCTGCTTGAATACCTCCCGTGACGGGGGCCTCATCCCCTAGCACAGCAGTCACTGAGACAGACAAGGCTCAGGCCTGCCACCTGTGTGCCTGTCGGTGCTGGTCCCGTCAACTTGGGAGCACATGTCACCCTAGGAACTGCCCGGAGACGGGATTCCCCTGCACACACCCTGCTGCCTTCCCCTGGGAACCCAGCAGGCCTCTGCCCCTTCCTCACATCTGCTGGACAGGAGTAAATCCAAATGCCAGGGAGGCCTGGACGCAGAGCCCAGCCCTCGCTCCCTCCTCTGGGACCTTGCCGCCATGGCTGGTGCCCAAGTCAGTGGCTCCCGTAGCTTCCTGGGAGGGCAGTCACCCTGTCTGCTGCTGCACCCAGGACAAGGGGCTGAGGAGGGGAGGGTGCACCTTGGGCAAGTCCCCAGACCTCTCTGGGCCTTGATTTTCCCATCAGATAAATAGGTAGTTGCCCCGAGGATTCCTGGGTCTGACCGATGGAAACAGTGCCCTCGGCATAACAGGGCACAGGTGGGGGTGTGGCAGGTGGGGGCCCTACCAGGTCATAGAAAGGGTGCGAGTGCCAGCTGGCCACAGAGGTGGAACATCGGGGTGGGGGTGGGGGGGCTGTGCACTGCAGTCAGGCACGGCCCGGCCCTGCAGGTTCCTGCCGTCTCCCCCCGGGAGGGTTGGTCCTCCTTGGCTCTGGTTCCTTCCGGAGGGCCCAGGTTGGGAAGGGGGGGAGGTACCTCCGCTGGCCGCAGCACCGCCTCCTCGCCCACCCCAGCCCTGCAGGTCCTCCAGACCCTTCCCGCCTCCTTTTGGGATACCCCCATCCTGCCGCTCCCCTGCCTGGAGAGCCCTGGCCCCCATGCTGCCCTCCTCCCAGCAGCACCATTTCCATTGAACTGCAGACCTGCCAGAGCCACGGAGGCTCAGTGGACACAGCCCCACCCACACCCAGACAGACCAGCGCCGCAGTGGAGCCCACCTCCACGTAGCCCTGCTCCTGGCCCATGAATGAACCCTAAATGAGCCACGCCCGTTCGCTGAGAGCTGACCACTGCCCTGGGGTCTGAACTGAGCAGGGGGAGGACTGTGCTCAGACCTGGCTAGGTGTACCCACACTGGCTTCTCGGGCCTCTCCCAGCTTTCCTGACCATTGGCCCTCCGCTGTCTTCAGGGACTGACCACGATCTTGCACTTCAGTCCCATCGTGAAGTTGGTTGAGGACTTGCCACTTCCCTGGGCAGAAGGAAAGGCAGAACAGTACAGTTGGGCAGGTTGCTGACTGACAAGGACATCCAACCCATGCACTGCGCACCAGGCCCCCACACACCCCAGGGCTGTGTCCACAGGGCAGCCTTATTCTGGGCCCTCAGAGGCATCCAGAGCTCAGTGGCTGCCCCAACTTTGACATGCGTGTGCTATATGTGGCCTGCTTTCCTTGTTCCCGGCACGTCACACGCAGCCCGTCACGTGAGCACGCGGGAAGCCGCCCCCTCGGCCTGAGCGGAGGCATCTGTCATTTCCGACTCGGGATTCCCTCCCTCATCAGGTGCTGTCACCCGTCCAGGGCTCCCCCCACCCCGGCATTCCTCCCAGTCGACATCACTCTGCACCTCCCCCTTGGCCCGCGCATGCCACGCCAGCTTTGAGGAGAGGGAAGCCGGGGTGGCAGGGACCCACCCCAGGGGTGCCGGGAGACTTGGGCTGGCTGCAGTTAGCTCTGCGCGTTCCTGCTTCCAGATGCTCCTGAAAGCCCACGGGCCCCACCCCTCCCACAGTGGCCCGCGGTTGCTGGTCCCAGGGAAAGGCCTGCTCTGGTGGACTCCGGGGGCTCTGAGCTTCCTGCCGGTCACTCGCCGCGCTCTGCCTGGGGTTGCTGAGGATGACGTTGCTATTGAAATGGAGCCGGCTTTGGGGTGTGGAGCTCCAGATACATGCTCTGCTGATGCCCTGTGGGGAGTGGCCGGGGGTGGGTTGGAAGGTGGGGCTTGCCTGGGAACTGTGGGGCCACCTGCAAAGCCTGGTGCAGGCCCTTGCCACCCAGTGCTTGAAGCATAAGGGCCCCGTTGCCACCACCGGGGCTGGGAGCCTCCCTATCCGCCCATAGCCCCACAGCTCAGGTCCCTCCCAGGAGAGGTGAACTTGGGGACATCGGGACCCTGGGCCCAGTCGCACTCAGCCATGCGAGCTGCAGAGGGGTCTGGGTTTGCCTTACAAAGCGGGCAGGGGACAGATATCCCCACCTGGTCATCGTGGGGCCTCACGGTGGCTGTAAGGGGTCACCAGTGAAAGAAGCAGCCAGTGAGGGCTGAGTGACAGCCCCAGTGATGTCAGAGTGCCCCAGTGGGTGCTGGGTGACTCCTGAGTGGGAGACAGGGCTGGGCATGAATGAGCTGTGTCTGAATGGCCCGCCCCTCCCCCACCAGGGGAGAGGCTGCAGCCGGTGCAGGAGGGGGACGTTCCGTGCCCCAGCGTCCCTGGCTCTGCTGACAGCGTCTGTCCTGTCTTGGGGCTGCTCCCAGGCCGGCGTCCCAGCCAGCGGCCAGACAGAGCCGACATTCATGACGGCCACTGAGGCTTTCCGACCGGCTGGGCACGGGCGCCAGCACAATGTGACGGTTGGGAGCGTCCTGGGCGGCGTTTTCCGCGTTCCTCCTGGACTGCTGTGCCAAGGTGGCCGAGTGTAAGCAGAGCCTGCCCCTGCGGCCTCTGGACATAGCCACCGCTGGGGACTGCCCTGGGGAGGCTGCACAGAGGGGCTTCTCGCCACTGGGGGCAGGGGCAGGGCCAGGGTGCCAACCCCACATACAACCCTTCCAGGCAGCACTTGGGGTCTCTCCGGGCACGCTGTTCACATGATCGTGCCACAGTCCCTGACATCTACTTCTAGAACCTTCTATCACCCCACAAGAAACCCTGTACACATCCCACTGAGGCCTCACTGCCCCTGGCAGCTTCCAGCCAGTGCCCATCTGCCCTCCATCCGTCCCTCCACCCCCTCTGAGTGCAGCCACGGCTTCAGCTCTGTGGCCTTTGGCACCACATTCTAAGGTTTGCCATGGCAGGGCCTGTGTGACAGGCGGCTCTGTGATCCCGCTCCTGAGGCCGACTCAGTGTCAAGGGTCTGAGCAGTGGCGTGGGTACAGGTGTTCCTTTCTCCTGGGGAGGCCCCACTGCACCCCTGGCAGTTGTCACCTGGAAGAGCCTCCAGGCTATGGCCCGTGTCTACAGCTCCGTGGCCTCCCCTGCCCATATGTGAGGGACCCAGCCACAGGCAGGGCAGGGGTCCCACGGCTACCCCTGAGGCCTGGAGTCAAACTCTGCCAAGCATGGGAATTGAGACAGGCAGCCTCGCCCCCCAGAGGCCACACGCGTGGACAGTCCCCTCTGCAGGCACTGCCTCCTGTGCCCCACTGTCCACCTGGGGAGCCAGGCGACCTCTGCCCAGTGGCCCTGAACGAACTCTGGAGGAGACAGGGTGCCTGTGAGGAAGCCCCGCCTACCATGTGGCCAACACCAGACGCCTCTGGTCCCTCTCACAGCCTCTGGGAAAGGATGTGCCTGGCTTCTTGGGCACTGCTGGGCAAGGCTCTGAGTGGATCCCGGTTCTAGGAGACCATGTCCCTGTGCCCACCCATCACGGGCTAGATGCCCGGGGGGGTTCACTTGGGTCCCACACTGCGCTGCTTCCTCCAGCAGCTGGCAGAGCCAGTTCACCCCACGGCCCACCCCAGGGGGAGAGGCCTGGCCCTGGGGGAACTCTGGCCAGGCTGCCTGACCCCGTGGGGCTGTGTGCACCACAGGCCTTCCCCACCCCAAGCGACAGGAGGCCACTGCGCCCAGCAGCCAGGCTGCTCTGGCTGTCACATCCCCATGGCTTTGGCCACGGGACCAGGCAGGAGCCACAGTGCAGGGGCCAACCGCCCAGGCACAGAGTCTGGCTGGGGGCAACCACTGTAGGACAGGAGAGGAGCAGTAGTGGTCACAGCTGCCTGGGTCTCTGGGCAAGGGTGGTCCGGAGGACGACAAGGTGTTGCATGGCAGCCCCATCCCCACCCCGAAGGCAGCAGGGAGGCATCCGGCCAGCCCTGCTCTGGGGGAGAAGGGGGCAAGGGAGGCCGTCCACCCTTCTCACTGACCCACACTGGCTTCCTGACCAGAGCCCTGAGGAGGACCACGGAGCATGGGGTGTGTGGCCAGGGTCTGTGGGCACAGTGGGGCCCTGCGGCCATCAGCTGCCCTCTGTGTGTGCCCTTGCCCTGTCTTGCAGGTAAGGAGATAGGCACAGAGAGGTGAGGGACCGCCCAAGACTCACACCCCCGAGGCAGCTGAGGGTCCTGGTTCTGAGCAGCTGTCACCTGATTGTTCCATGCAGGCGGCCGCCCCCGGCTCCGGAGTCCCCAACACGGGGCTGGCTCTGCATGCAGGGCCCCAGCGCCTATGCCTGCCCCCCGGGGGCCTGGTCAGTGGCCAGCAGGGGAGGCCTGCCCCAGAGTGGGATGCAGCCCAGGGCCTCCATTTGAATCCAGACGCTGGTGTGGCTGCAGCTTAGCTGTGCTGCACAGCGGGAAGCCTCGTAAACACGATCCGTGCTGTGCCAGCATCCACCTGCGAGTGCACACCGCACACCTGGGCGGTTATTGATGGGGTTGATTTGCTGAGAATCCTTGTTGGGCAGTCATCTGCGAATGCTCGCTTGTGAGCGTTAACTGATATGTCGCTGTAGATCTAATGTAGCGGTTGCTGTGGGTAAATGAGTACGTTTGCAGTAAAGCTGCGATCCCTTTGCTCTTGCCGCCATCTCGCCGGCCTTTGCCGCACATCCGGTGCTTGTGTCCCGTGCGTGTGCACAATGCGTGCATGCAGATCCTGCCCAGGAGCATGGGACCCGAGGCTCAGGAGGCTGAGGGAGTGGTGAGCTTGGCGGCATGGGGTTCTCGAGAAAGAGCACGACCTGACTCTCAGGTGGAGCCCCTTGTACGTGGGCAGCTGGGCCAATCCAGAAGTGCTGGGAGCCTGGCACAGGCTGCGTGTACAGCCACGGGGGCGGTGCATCTGTGGGCATGTATGTAACATGATACCGCCAACCAGAGGCCATCATGTATGGGAGACATGTCACACGTGGTGAGGTGGTGCAGTGTTGTATCACATGTGGTGAGACATTCGTACGGCAGTGCCATGTCACAGACGCTGTACTGAACTGCATGGCGTGTCCCGCAGGAGAGGAGATGGTGTGATGTATGGCGTAATCAAAAATGTACTTCAGAGAGCGCTGCAGCTCACTAGGCTAATCCTCTGCCTGCGGCGCCGGCACACCGGGTTCTAGTCCCGGTCGGGGCACCGGATTCTGTCCCGGCTGCTCCTCTTCCAGTCCAGCTCTCTGCTGTGGCCCGGGAGGGCAGTGGAGGATGGCCCACGTGCTTGGGGCCTGCACCTGCATGGGAGACTAGGAGGAGCACCTGGCTCCTGGCTTTGGATCAGCGCGGTGCGCCAGCTGCAGTGGCCATCGGGGGGTAAACCAGCAGAAAAAGGAAGACCTTTCTGTCTCTCTCTCACTGTCCTCTCTGCCTGTCAAAAAAAAAAAAAAAAAAAAACAAAGTAACATAAAATGTGATACATTAACGTGGCGTGATATGATACAAGTAAATACAATGCAAGCTATGCAGGTAGTTTTAGATGTTCTGGTGGGCACATGTACAAAGAGGTGGAATTAATTTGACTCAGTGGAGTGTGTCCGTGAGAGCTTCAGCATGGGTGTGATGTGAAGCCAGTCGAAGCAGTCTGGATCTCTCTGATGTACCACCTGAGGTCGGCACATGGGGCCCTGTGAGCTCCCAGTGGCCACGGGTGTTCTCCATGTCCGTGGCCTCTGTGTCCGTGGCTCAGCCCCGCTCCCATGGTCTCCGAGCGCTCTGAAGCTGTGCGTTCCTGACACAAAACCCCTCGCTCAGGCTGCTCACGCCTGAGAGTCTGCTCCTGTGGCACTGGCCAGGTCTGGGTGTGTGGAGTGGGGTGGCTCCTGTTTGACAGCAGTGGACTCAGGCAGGTGGGCAGGGAGGACCCCAGAGCCATGCGCCTCTCAGGAACAGCAGGTGGAACAGAGGCATGTCAGGGGAGGAGCTGTGTGTGCAGATCTCTGGGGCCATCACAGACCCCTTCCTTCTCTGAGACCCAGTTTCTTACAATGGGGCCAGGGCCCTGGGTCACTCTCCTTCAGGGCCAGCCCCATGTTACCTGGGCATGCTGAATCCGACTTGCTGGCGGTGGGTCTGGGGTCTGCCTAGCACAAGCCCCCAGATTGTTACTCACGTGTTTGTTGGAGGCCCTTGTCAGCCAAGGCCACTGTTTCCTTGCCATAGTCACACCACAGCTCACGGCCCCCACCCAGGACCAGCAAGACCCCTGTCATCCCCCAGAAGCAGCCCTGACCTGGCGCTTTCTCTGAGCATGCATCCCCGCTGGAGCAGCGGCCGTGCCCGCCCTGGACCCCTGTTTCTCCTCTCTGGATCTGCCGTCGGCACACCCGTGGCCTAGAGCGCTGAAACTGGACAGAGTTGAGACCGTCACCTCCCCTAGGCCTCCGGGCATGGACGTGGGATATGTCCAGGCATGGATGGGTGGGTTGGTCTCTGCCATCTCAGTAAACATCTGGCCACAGGGCACAGCAGGAAGCTGACCCCGTGGGCTCCACTGCTCTGGCAGCTATGGCCAGTCTATAAATACACCCAGCATTCCTGCCGCGCCGCCCAGGGTGCCTCCCGGCGGAAGGAGGACAGCGTGGCGCCTGTGCCAGCAGCACAGTCACTGCCGGTGAGTGGGTACGTGCCCGCCGCGGGGTCAGCCCGGGGCCCTCGCATCCAATCGCTATCTGAGTGCCCTCGCGGCCTGCCCAGTGCTCAGAGGCTGCATTTAGTGCTGAGGAAGCCTCCTGGGCCGCAGCCTGCTTTTCTTGGCTGTCTGGGCTGTGTTTATGCCGGACTGGTGCCCGGGGGAATAATTAGAGTCTCTGGAGGGGCTGCCTGCCATTGGCAGTGGGTGCTGGGCCCGGAGACCCCTCTGGGCCCGGCCCAGAGACTGTCAAAGAAAGAACAGCGGTGGGGTCCATGGTCAGGGCAGCGGTGCGGCATGGGACCCGTGGTCAAGGCAGCTAGGCAGCGCGGCCTTGTCGAGGTGTTTTGCTCCTGTGAGCTTCTACTTCTCCACCTGCACCCTGCACCGTGAGTCCTGCCTGCAACCCAGTGATTCGTGGGAAAGTACTTTACAGGCCTTGGGCCGCATGTCTTGTGGCTACCATAGTCCTGATGAAAGTGGAATGCATGTGTGTTCACCACAACTCAGGGGCATGTGTCCAGGAGAGGGGAGGTCCCCTGCCAGGAGCAGAGTGGGGCTGGTCCAAGGCAGCCAGGGCTCAAAGCACACCTGCAGCTCCACCGGGAGCTGATTCAGCCTCCGTGAGCTCCCGTGTGCTCTGGTGGCTGCGTGGGACAGAGAAACAGATAAACTCTGCCCCACTGACGTCCACACACATGCCCCTGTGTACATGCACTGTGCAGAACTCACCCAGCTGTGACACACACTCAGACACACACACGCTCCTGCGTGCACACACTGTGCAGACCTC